>NW_004624753.1:1279523-1453809 GCF_000247695.1 Heterocephalus glaber
CATCTTCAATCTCTCTTTTCAGAGTGCCATAGTTTTCAGAGAAGAGGTCTTTGATTTCTTTCGTTAGGTTGATTCCTAGGTATTTCAGTTTTTTGGATGACGAATTGAAATTTTAATGGAAGTGTAAGAAGCCAAGACTGGCTCAGATAAAGGGAAAAACCAGAATTCCACATCACTGTGTAGGCTCCAGAACTACCTGCTTCCCAAATTCCCCCTAACCGTTCCATTACCTGCAGCTAAATACATCTTGATACAAAATTCGTGTTGACTTCTAGAAAACGGAAAGTTAAGATAATAGGGAAACAATGTGTAATTTTGTTCGTTTGGTGGACAATGAAGGCTAATTGTCCTCAGAGGTTATTGGGCATGCAGTTGATGACTGCTTGAGTTGATGGCAAGAGCCTTTGAGTTACTCCAACTAGGTAGGCTGGTGACCCTCACTCTCGGGCAATTCTGAAACAGAGATGCAGCCTAGGGGAATCTCACGGGTGAGACCCCTGTGCTGCTGTGTGATCCTCTGCTCCCTTGTCATCCCACCAGGGGAGTGGACTCCAAATACAGGCACCATGTCTTGAAAATAAGTGATAATAATGAAAACTGAGTGTTGAGGCCTCCTTCCTGGCAGGGATTCATGTTCTATGCCGTCCATCTTAGAAAGACTCTGTTGTTAAATGTGCTACCTGTCATTCTTTAGAACTCATGTCGTGTTTCGGTTCTACTCACCCGACATGATCACTGTTTCCGTAAGAGTATCATTCAAAACCGTAAACACACAGAGAAGGGTTCTGAGTCAGAGTAGGTAAATGATGAAGACAAATAATGACAACTGCCAAACAAGGGAAAAATAAGACAAATGGATACATTTACTTCTGAGTGTGAAACCAATGGATGATCTTTCTTTGGCTTATATAAGTCAATACTCAATGCAAACTCGGCTCATGAAGAGTTTGTGGAAATAGGAAGATGCAAATCCAGTGTTTCGAAGCTGGGTAATGATTTGAGGCACCAGCTGTAAACCCAGCTTCCATGTTGTAGCAGCATCATGCATTAGAATTTAAACAGAACTGGACTCCATGGGCCACGCCAATTACTAGTCCTTTTAAAACACTTGTCACAAGCTCTTCTGAGGGCCTCACGCCTGTTTTGTCTCCACACTGTGAGTACCTAGAAAGCCTTTGTTTCCCTCAAGACTTTCTTTCTTAAAAAACCTAATCCAGCTCCCTTGTACACAGTAAATATGAATAATGTTTTTCCTGTGGCACATAAAGGCATTTAGGTGCTTTCTACAATCAACTATAACTCTTTGATTATTTAATACTAAAGTTACTATAGCTTCCACTAAAGGAATTTTCTAGGCTTCCTGTATTCAATGATTTCTAAACTTTGGTAATGGAGATGTTTTTAGGACTCTAACCAGTCAGTGGTTCCTCCAACTTATAAAGTTTACTTGAAATGGTCACAGGCCTGGTTTTTCATATCATCTAATCACATAATACTCAGATTTTAGTGATGAGAAATCTTTATGAGTCAGAATTTTCCCAGTATTAGTGAGGACCTTAACATTAATTTTTAGTTGTATCGCCTATGCTCTGGATATTAAGATGGTCTCCCTTTCTTTTTAAAGCAAACCATAAATGTCACAGCATTTCTATGTTAAAGCTGCATCTTTTTAGGAAACAGGCAAAGTGTTTAACCAATGATATACCTGACTTCATTCCAAGCCAAACAACACAGTCTTTTTATTTTTGTCCATGCCCCAGGCTATCTGAAAGTATTAGACTTAATGTGCAATCAGGTAAGTAAACCCATATTACGTATCTGTAATTTTCATCCAGTAGAAAGAAAATATTATATTACAAGCCTCCATAATTGCATTCAAATGTAATCAAATACAAAAGTTTAAGAGCCTGAATTCTTTGAGTTACAAGATCTCTTTTTCTATACATTTTTCCAGACTTATAGCTGCAAGAAGAAGTCTAAATAATTCTCAAAGCACTGAAAAGAGAGAGAGAGAGAAAGAGATTGCTTCGTACTGTAATGGCTAGCCCTAGGCTCTAAATTTTTTTATAGCACTGTCTGTCGGCTGTAGGCATTTATGTTCTCAGGCAGCAAGGCCTGGAGTAAAGATGCTTTTCAAAGTGTACATCTGTGGCTAGGAAAATAACCCTGTGAACTGAAGATAGTTTCTTTGGTAAGGGTCTTGGATGAAAACCAATATGGTAATAAATAGAAGTTATACATTTCTTTAAATCTCTGAACCAGGAACACAAGACCAGAGGGTTTCCTTTATAGCATCAAAATGAAGGGAATCTGGAGTTGAAAAAAATCTTAGGAAGCTCATAGAAATAATGAATAGGATTTGAGCTCTGAAATTTCAAAGTATATTAACAATACTCCTAATTATTTATCCCAGCATGTTTCCTTTCTTCCTTAATTTATTTTTTTCCTCTTTCTTTTTTAACATGAAGAGAAAACAGAACCACTTGAAACATAAGGATGGGATGTAAGGGTCAATGCTACTAGAAATTCTGAGAGCATCTACTGCACTCTGTTCAAGACGAATTAAAAGGAAACTCTAACTGGATAAAGGGGCTGGAGATATTGGAGATAATAAAATGCTAGAAAACTATCTAGCTGAGAAGGAAGTTTTCTCATTACTGCCCATATTCCACAAATTAGATGTTTATTTGGATTAAAAATTGCCACCTGAAAAACTCAAATGCTATTTTCATACACCGATTTCTTACTATAAATTGTATCAAATTCTCCTTTCTCCTAGGAAAAATTGTAAAGCTACACCACTTACATGGGTCCCTCTTCCCTTGCCCTCTGCCATCTCAAGGCCTTGCAGAGATTCTTGGTGGCCATGGTGACATGCCTGGAGAGAATAGAGCAGCAGAGATGCACACTAGGATAGCGCTGGTTTGCTCCTCCAGTTACACTTGTAAGACACAGGGCTTCAAGGGGCTGCTTGAAGCTCAGAGCAGTCATTCTGCCTGGAAGACAGAAGCTGGAGTTAGACAGTGAGTTGTACAAGAAACAAAGTGCAATGTGAAAAAGGGAGAAATGAGCAATATCACTTTAGTCAAAATGGAACAATGGAAATTAAGAATTAAATAATATGTTAGATACAGCAAAGGGGCGAACCAATGAACTATAATATAACTCAGTAGACAATTGGTGAATAAAACACAGAGGAAATAAAGACAGGGAAACACAACAGACAGAGCTAAGGGACTCATGAGACTCTGTAAAATACCCAAATGTCATTGGGATTACAGAAGCAGAGACAAAAACACAGAAATATCTGAACAGACACTAGCGGAGAATTTGTCTGAAGGTGACAACAAACAAGTACAGATGGAACAATATGAAACAGAGAACTATAAAGATGAGTACTTCTGGAGACATTGGAGTGATACACTGAAAACAGAGGACCAGAGAGTATGATCAGGTCTCCTTCCCAAAGCCTTGCCTCTGAACATTGGGGCCTTTTGGGGGACACTTTTGATCCAAACAATGACCATAATAAGTCCGTGTGAGGTACAAAATATACATAAAAACTAAACTACATGACATCAATACCACAAGAGGTAAAGGGGGAGTGAAAGGAGGGAAATTCTACATTGTCTGGAAAATGATAAATGTAATCATTAGAGGCATATTTTAATGTTCTGATTTCTGGTATAAATACTTAAAATTATAAAAAGAGATATCATTAGCAAGATAAGTAAGGAACATGTGCCACAATGGAAGATACTTTAATACAAGAAAAGGTAGGAAGGAAAAAGAAGGAAAATAAAGGGGAAATAGAAAACAAATAGTATAATTACTGGATAGACTTAAATTTAAATATATGAGGATTTTGAATGGGCTAAATACTCCAATTAAAAGATGAGTGTTATATCGAGTAATAATAAGTGATGCTTACAACAACACACTTCAAATAAGATCAAAAGTAAAAGGATAGAAAAACAGCTATGGTAAACTGAACAAAAGTGCTGTAACTGTATGCTATGGAAGCAGACTTTTAGTAAGTTTTACTAGAAATGTGGAAGATGGATGCTAAGCCTCGTGTCACTTCTTCAGGAAAATGTAGCTATTATATAATTGTATACACCTAATAACATGTCTTCAAAATTTATAGTGTAAAACTTATCAGCACTAAGAAGAGAAATAGACAAACCCTGAATCATAACATTAGATTCATAATTCTTTTTGAGTTACTGATATAGTAGATAAATGTATCTATATATATCTATATCCATTAGTTACATCTATTATCTATATTTATATGTATCCATCCACTATACATTTATTTACCCATCTCAGGAGATAGACATGGGAAATTTAAGCAATGTAATTAGTAACTTGATCTACTTGACTTATTCAGAACTGGACTTAACAACTACAAAAACATTTTCTTTAAAAGATTACATGGAAGATTTACCAAAAATGAATAATATTCTCAGTAAAATAAAATCATATGGCTCATATTCTTCAATAACAATAGGATTAAACTATAAATCTGTTACAAAAAAGGCAGGTTGGAATTCCCATATGTTTTAAAGTTAAGTAATATACTTCTAAATTATCTATAGGTTAGTGAAAAAATCACAGTGAAAGGGCCGGGGATTCAGCTCAGTGGTTTCGCTGCCTGCTGAGCAAGCTCAAGGACCCAAGCTCGATCCCCGGTACCAAAAAAAAAAAAAAAAAGAAATCACAGTGAAAATTAGAAATATGTTTAATTGAATCATAAGCAAATTGTGATATCTGGCCTCATGATAAGTCTTGTATGAAAAATAATATTGAAAATGTTCTGAGACATCTTTGCAAACATGACATCACTGTATACAAGCTCAATAAATTTTTTTTTTTGGTACCGGGGATCAAACTTGGGTCCTTGCACTTACGTAGCAGATGGCGAAACCACTGAGCTAAATCCCTGGCCCTCAATAAATGTTTAAATGCCTTTTTTATTAGTTCATGTACAGATTTAGTGTTTATCTTTATCTGAATATAGAGTAACAGCTTTGGGCCTTATGGTTTTTTTAAAAATATTGATTGAGAAGGGATTTACAAACAGTAAAATTTACAAATCTTAGTTTTATATTTTAATATTTGTCAAATATACTCACACACATTGTTATGGCTTGTGTTTTGACGTCCTAAAGCCCCATGCTTTCTCAGCGGTGGCTGAATCTGGAGGGTGTGATTGATTCATGGTGGGGCTAGGCCTGAGGACACTAAGATTAAGGGCCTAAATTCTACCTGCCCTAAGCAGTCTAAATAAGATTAAAGGGGCAGAAAGACTCTATTAAGGTTCTTTGTTACTTTTGCTACCTTGTGGGTGCCATGAACGGTTTCTCCTCTGCGATGCTCCTCTGCCATGTGCCACACTGTATTGGTGCCAGCCGATTATGGACTGAACCTCTACAAACTGTAAGCCAAACAAATGGTTTCCCCTTTAAATTTGGGTGTTGCGTATTTTGCCTCAGCAATGAGAGAAAAGTAATGAAAAGTGATAACACAGACATAATCACCACCCTTTTAAAAATATGAAACATTTTCATTACCACAAATAGTTTCCTGTGCTCCTTATCAGTCCTCATTTGCCAAGGCCAATACATTTTCTAATCGGTTTTCTTATTCTTGAACTTCATGTGAATAGAAACATATAATTATACCCAGCTTCTTTGGATCATTTTTTTTTTAAATGTACCAATAACCTCATGGGTGTCAATAGTTCACTCAGTTTTAATGCTGAATAGAAATTTATTGTATAGAGATGACCTGAATCATTCTTCAATTCACCACTTTTGTTATTTTCAGATTTTAAGTATTATGTGCAAATATGATGCAAATATTCATGTAGTCAATATTGGATAGACCTCTGGATTTCTCTTAGGTAAACATTTAGAAATAGAATTTCTGAGTAATATAGGAAGTGTATAAGAAGTGGGAAGACTATTTTCTGGGGTGGTTATACCATCTACATTCCCACCAGCAATGTGTAAGAATTCCAGCACTTAGTGTTTTCCATCTTTTTAGCTATTTTAATTTCAGATATTGTACTCTTCTGTTCTATCCTTTCTATTCGTTTTTTTTTTAAGTTTCCACTTCTCTGTCAAAACTCTCCCTCTATGTACTGATTATCTACCTTACACTTTAAATTCCTCAACAAATGTATAAGTGCTGTTATAGGGGTCCTACTAGTACCCTTAAATTTGCTATCTCTACATCTTTTTCTGTGGAATAATTCTTCCTGTGTTACATATTTGCCAATTTTTGTATTTGAACTGGATAGTATCATGTAGGCTGTCTAGATTACACTCTCTTCCTTTAACATGTTGACATTTTTTTTTGCAATCAGTTAAATTACCACCTAGCCTCAATCATGTTAAACTTGTGTTTATTCTTTTTGCTGGACTATTTTAGTTTTGCACTATTTCTCGAAGTGCAATACTTAGTGAAGGACATGGTTCTTACCAGTAAGAGTTGGTTTGTTGGAAGTCTCATATGGAAGACCAAGATATTCAGTAATATCTTGCCATATAAGCAGGGTTGAAATTCCACAGTATGAGTTGTGATCAAAATGCTAGGTGAATGTTTAATTTTAAAACACTTGTTACAGTAAAAGACACATCGCTATAATCCCCCTCAAGATGCTGACCTAATTTTGAACACACTTATCCTTTTTTCCACTTTCTGAAGCAGTTCTGGAAGTCCTCTTTCCTAAGTGTCTTTACCAAGTGTGATAAATATACTGAAAGCAGGGAAAAGACAGCCTTGTAAAAAATCATTATATTTATCCTTATCCATCTTATTCATCATATCTGGCACCATATGATGTCTGGCTCTTCAGCACAGGGAAAATGACTATGAAAGGAAAATGTTTTGAATCAATTCCAAACATTGAGACAGTCACAAATCACAACTCAAGACACTTAGGAAAGAGGACTCCAGAGCCGCCTCAGAAAGTGGCAAGAATGATGGGATAAGTGCATTCAAAGCAAGGGGGGAATTTTGAGTAGGGTTAATGATTATGAGTCTTTAATTTTTAAAAAATTTAAACATTCACTGTATGTTTTGATCTTACCTAGTATATCAGCCCTTCACAACCAGTGGCACTTCTATTACCTCACAGGCCTCTGGTGGGTACTCTTTCCTGGGTGCTGCATTATCTATCCCTGTGCATTTGTGCCTCAGCCAAGAATCCAGAGAACTTGTATACGAAACTGTAGACCTTTCTTTCCATGCAGCTTCCGCATCTCTTGATTCTAGAGTATATCTAGATTCTATCTACTTCAATGCCCACAGACTCTAACTGCTTCTCTTCAGCTTAATGAGACCATCTGTCTCCTGCTTGGGCTCCACTTACCACAAAGTCTTCCAAAAACTTGTCCCAAACAGAAAATTGGGGTGGACACGGTGCCCACCTCATGGGGGTTCTATTCCCTCAAGGGTCAGTTTTGCTCTGCCCATTATACACTTGAATACTGCTGCTTCATATACATTGTTCAGTTTTACAGTAGTCACTTTGAAGCTCAAGTTTGATACTGTTGCTGGCTGAAGACCTGATAGCTTGTCGTGTGGTATTTTAAAAGCATTTTAGGAATATAGTGCTCAGTCTAAGCCACATTCTCTTTCTCTACAAACCCTGTCAGCTAAGTCATTGTCAAGCTCGCTTCTCCTTAAAATCTCATGCTCATACTAATGTCCCAACTCCTTTGCCTTCTTCCTGATGTTTAACAGAATAGTTAGGAAAACATTGAAAAACATGAGCATCCCTCATATTTTAAAAATATTTACCAATTCTTACACTTTCGAATGCTTTCCTGTTGACTGTTTCTAGAGAATATAGTAGTTATATTTTGTGACAATGGATGGAAATTAAGGATGATTGTATGTTGCAAAATGTACACTATCTTTTGAAAAAGTAAAAGTATTTATTAGAAGGATGTATAGTAGCTTTAAAATAAAAAGGTAGGAGTTGCAGAGATGAGCCTTAATGAGGCAAGAAAATTTAGAGCTCTTTTCAGAGAGCAAGAAAAAAATCAGTACCTCTTTTAGGGAATCAGGTGATTCAGCCCAAGCACCTTCTGTCACCTTCGTGTATCTGTCTTGGGAGAGGAAGTTATCTGGTCTAATCTGAATCATGATCTTGTTCCGAAAGTGTAAGGATGGTGTTTGAATGGACTCCTCTGATTAGCTGGTCTTTCAGTAGCACATGGAGTGGAGTCAGCTCTCCTGAGGAAGGAATTCTGTTCCTAGAAGGCAGAGAAGGGAGACTGATATTTAAACAAGCCATGGTCTTTGATCCTTATTTTGCATGATTTCCATGCAATCTGGTCCACAGCAATGTCCCTCAGTGCCATGTTGATAAATCAGTGAAAAGAGTTATAAGAAATAGAGCTTAAAAACCAAGATTCCTTGATGTAAAAGCTTATTTCTATGTATTAGAAATAGTTTTACTAATATATAGCACACAAACTAAGCCAATTCATTTATTCATTTATATTCATTTATATTATGTAATTGTAGATCTGATGCTTACTAGGATGGTAAGAAGAGAATGTATTTTAATATCAATTTCCAGGCAATGTTGTTATTTCTATCTTACACATGAAAATGAGAAATTTAAGTGATTTTCATGATACAAACCCTAAATGCAGAGGAATACTGGAAGAACAATCGCCTAGTTCCCGTAAAATATTTACATAAGTTGTACTTTAAATGCTTTCCATGTAGTTTCTGATAATTATCAACAGAGGCAACAGACTACAAAGATAAAAAGTACCACAAGATATATTCCTTTTAACACTATTATGAAAACTTTAAAAAATAAACTTCATCTTTGTTCATTCATTTTGTCAAATCTATGATGATCCAAATTAATGATACTTTTTCCCATTTATTCTGAGAAAATTTCCATTAATTCTGAAAGAGAAAATTCAGGCTCAAAATATTACTAATAAGAACTTTAATGGATACCTGGAGAAGAAATCGCAAAATATTAAAGCTGGGAGAATCATTCTTTATCATTAAGACTAATGTTTACTTGTTTACTTCCTTACTGCTAAAGAAGCCAAGGAGACTCAGAAAGGATAAATAACTCGATTAAGGTGTTTGAGAAGAAGCCTGAGGATGTGAGTATAAATATCTTGTTTATGATTAAATGCATGCATTTTCCACTGCTTAGACGATGTTGCCTGGCTTTATGGATTTAGAATCTATGTATTTGATGGGAATATTACCAATTTCTGCAGGTTTTAGATGGAATTAGAAATAATCTGGGGCTCACTCTTACCTGAACATTACAGTAAAGTGTTCCTTGTATAATCACTTACTCTGTTATTGCAGCAAGTTAAAAATCTTAAGGCATCTCTCCCAGGATATATCTATTGTGATCTATCTTTGCTTAACCCTCTTTCATCCTATCATGCCCATATACACTGGATACATAAAAATGTTATTTGATCAACAGCAAGAAAATGTCACTTTGAGACCTCAAGTTCATAGCCATCAAGCTAAAAGTTGATGCTGGTCTGTTTATACCATTTACAATTCTTACAGTACTAACCTACTAGTTCTAACTGTTGCTAGCATACAACATAGTTATGCCATGCACAGTAAATATATTTATTAAATTCATAGCACATGAATTTATGTGCAAAGATATTTATCTTTGGAAGCTAATTTAAAATTAGTTTTATAATTCCATAAATCAAACACTGTCATTCTTTTGCCTTTAAGAGGATTTCTCATCATTAAAACACCAAAGGAATACACATTATAAGCATGATCACTAAAGGATGCCAAAATCATGGTTTGAAAATCTGTGGCAGGCTGGGGATACAGTTCAGAGCTAGAGCACTTGCCTAGTCTATGCAAGGCCCTGTGTTCAAACTCCAGTACCACTAACAAAGAAAGGAAGAAGGAAAGAAAGAAAGAAAGAAAGAAAGAAAGAAAGAAAGAAAGAAAGAAAGAGAAAAGAAAACAGGAAGGAAGGAGGGAGGGAAGAAAAAAAAAGAGAAAAATGAAAATGTGTTGGAAGACAAGGTATTCTCAGCAGGTCCAACTACCGCCAACAGATGATGTGCTAATTGAAAATACAATAATTATCCCTTGGTGAGGCTCCCATAGTTGCTGTGGTAACCACTGGTCAAGTTTAGCATCCCCACTGTTGAAATGGCTTAATTCTGCACTTCCAGTGTGATACAAGGTGAGTAACACAGCTGTCACCTTTGAGGAACTCTTACCATAATCACTTAACTAAAATGTAATCAGGACTTTAAATCTAACTTCTATTTTGCAGAAAATAAAAGGTTGATTATGCCACAAGGACATAAAATATAGTGACTTGAAATTCTTTAAAACTTTATTACAGTGAAAGACACACTGCCATGAATCCCTTCATAGTACCTCCACTCACTTAGAAGACGCTAATGTCTCACGCTTGCCAGTCTCTGAAGCAGCTCTGGAAGTCCTCTTTTGTGTTTTTATGAGGTGTGATAAAAAACTGCAGAGAATGCTGCTGCCCAGAGCTGTCCCATGAATGTGCAGGCTTACAAAAGCATGATGCTGCATGCTCAGCCACCCTGTTCATTGTGGCTTCTGGCTCTTCCCCAAAGTCAAAATGACCATGAAAGGGAAACATCTGGCATCAATTTCAGGACATCAGTGCAGCCAGGACAGGGCAACTAAAGACACTCAGGAAAGAGAACTTACAGAGCTGCTTCAGAAAATGGCAAGAATGACAGGATTAATGATTTCAAAGTGAGAAGGAGTATTTTGGGGGGAATTTATAATAATAAGCTAGTATCATCAAAGAGTCAATATAACTGAGAAAAGTAGGAATGATGATTGGATGTTAAAAGAGAAACTTAAGTGTTGTGTATGAATATTGATGGAATCCTGATTCTAAGAAAAGCCATGTGACATTTTGGGGATGGTTGGACAAATTTGAATATTTTAGATGATTTTAGAGAAATGATATTAAATTTTATAAATGTAACGGTCCCGTGGTTATGCAGGAGAAGATCTTTATTCCTAGGAAATGATGCTGAAGCACTTAAAGGTGATATCTCAAGAGATCTGGATTTTATTTTCAAATAGACCAGCAGATAATTAATAGAAGAAAAAAGGAAAAAAGAAAGAAAGGAGGGAAAGAAGGAGAGAGTCAAGGAAGAGAAAATGACAAAAGGAGCAGGAATAAAAGGGCACATATAAAACATTAGAGAATCACAATGGTGGTCATGAGAATATGTTATATATTTTCTTATATCTTTTGAATGTTTGGAATTTTTCATTAAAAAATTGGAGAAAAAAATAATTCTTATAAATCTGGGCCTGGAAAACAATGGCTACTTTCAGAAAGATAATTTCCTGAAGACCAAGAGATGAAAGTAGAGGAGAAGAGGGGAGGGAAGGAGAAATAAAAAGAACTAAAATGTGCTGTGAATCTGAACCGATTCCCACAATGAATGTAATCATGCCCTGATACCATTTTTTTAAAATTAAAAAAACAATGATGATGCCCTTATCTACAAGGAGGTGGTGTATTAGGGGAAACACGCTCCAAATCAAAGTCAATTCCTCAAACATTTTTTGAATGAATTTGTTGAAATAAACACCACAGTACACCACGTACTCAACAGAAACAGGCTGGCTCTTCCCCAGGTAGCATTACAGTAGCAGATAAAGAGGGAGGTTAGCTTATCTTTTATTTATTTCTGGACTTATTTTATAAATCTGACTCCAGGTCTTTGCTGCCCAGAGCATCATTGATCAGTCCTAGAACCCAGTTTCTTCTCTAACTCCTGTCTTTATTCTTTAATTTGCCTTGTGCTGTCATGGCTCATAGGAGACCAGGACCCACTTTTCATTCTTTATCACTGTGGAACACAACACTGGCATTCCAGTAACAACTTCAGGAATTCCTCCATGATCCCAAGAAGAGGCTAAAATAAGGATGCTACTCAGGGCCACTTAGAAGTCAGCCAGTCTTAACTGGGATGGAAACATCTATAAATTCACTCAGAGGCCAAAAGGAAAAAAAAAAAGGGTACTAGGAGGATTATAAAATCCAAGTGGCTACTAGGCTCATTACAGAGAAAACATAGAAATAACTTTTTCTTCTGAAGACTGCAGAGGTGAAATGACAGTTAAAACCATGGAAGGTATTAACACTCTTGTGGATCTGTATGTTCGGAAGATGAAAAATAACAGAGCAAATAGCAGCTAGCAGCATACCATAGGCAGCTGGAGAAGTCATTGTGCAAAAATGGTCTGTATTTGTTATTCTCAGCTCTGCCAGCCATCTGAGCCTTCATTCATCCTTCCATCCGTTATTCAACAGCACCACAGTCCACTGGATTAGAGGGTTAATGATATAAAGTTTTGATGCATTCACACTTCAGATGACTCTCATTTCAGAGTAGTCAACACTGATTAAAACTCAGCAAATCATCAGCTCTCTTAGCTGTATTCATCATGATCTCAATACATTTAATGCTTTTTATAATCCCCTTAGTAAAAAGAACAAGAGGAACATTGAAGTAATCGAATATGTTATAAAATCTATTCATAGTTTCTAATTAATACATAGATCCCAATAGTAATCTTGTTGTGTGGAGTGTGCCTAACAGTATTTTTGTCATAAAGCTTGGCAAATAGATATTTTGTCCATTATTCTCTAAATACTATCTCAAATGCTAATTAATTTCATCAAGATATTAAACCGAAAAGCATATTCATAGCAAAAAAAATCTGACTCCACCATAATTATTCATTTTTCAATCACAAGCTTTTAAGAGCCTAAACAATATCTACTAATAAGTAGATATTTTTACAGTTGGGGGAATTAGGGGGAAAAGGAGCATTTCCTTTTGCTAAAATTAATGTGTTCATATAAAATTACCTGAAAATCAATGTCTTCTTATTTTCTTATTTCAAAGAATATCATATTGGCCAAAGGACTATATGACAAATCACGTGTCTCTTTTAGGTTTTGTCTCCAGAGAGCTTCACTAGATACATACCATAAGATTTCAAGTGGTTGAGAAAACTACTCAATTCTAGGAATTACAGTTTCTTATAAATCTTAACCTTTTATTTTCCTTTTCCCCCAAGGGAAATGCTCAGATGGTTTTCAATCCCTGAGGACCAAATTCAGCCATCAGCCATCCATGCGTGGCTCCCATCGACTTCAAGGACTACCATTGACTACCATGGAAGAAAGCCAAATTCCATGGAGGGTGTGTAAATACAACTCTATTTGAAGTTAGTGGGGGTCACGTATATATCCTAGGGCAGAACTCGACCCAGGGATTCTATACTAATCAATTGCTGCCTTTGCATGCAAAGCAATGGAAAAAATAATGCCACTACAAAAGTAAACCAAATGTTAATGACAGCTCTCCAAGAGAAATCCAGAAAAGACTTCTTAAAGAAATATAAAAAACCTTGTGATGCCATTAGTGCACTTCTAGAGACTGTAAACAATTAGGATTCAAATAAAATATATGTCGCAATGAAAAATTTTCATTGGATGATACAGCATTCTCACACAAGTCTGTCCCACATAGCCGTTTCAATCTTTGTCCTTTCTTTCTATGAGTATGTTAATCTTCTGGCCCTGACCCATCTATAGCATTCACTAGTTGCTTTAAATAATGTTCATCATTTTCACATAAACCTAAATACATCCCTAAAAGTACATGTCAGCATAGTGCCTTCTATTTTCTCCCTATTAATTCTCCAATGTTGATACACTTGGTGTAACAGTAAGGGGAAATACTGTCATTTTTATCTGTAATTTTGTCTTTATTGAATTCCTTCCCTAGCTACATACAATTCAAGCAGTTATGCTTTTTTTTTTTTATAAAACAAAGGGACATGATGAAATGTCCTTCTTAGAAACTCAACTTTTTTTAAATGCGGAAACATTGCTGATTCTCTTTTATTCAATGTTAACATATGCAAATCACAAATATATTTAGGAATTTTTGAAAATGAACATCGTCGTGTAAGATCAGGACGTTCGTTCACTGCTGCCAGCACTTCAGAAGTGGTCCTGGTTGCCCTTCCCAGTCATTACTCTCTCAGAGATAATGATGATTCTGACTTTATCACCATAGATTAGTCGAAGTCTGGGTTGTTTATCAGGCTTTCCTCTTTGTGTCCCTTTCCTGTTAAGACTAAAAAACCACAAGGTTGATTTTTAAACTTTATTTGTCCTTTCAGCTTGGCTGTCTTGGCCTGGAAGAGCAGAGAAATAAGCAAATTCCTTCGAAGAAAGAGTAGTGTGGAATGTCAGATGCATTTATCTATGTTACTTCATCCCTAGGACTTCAGGCTCTGCAGTCCTGGCTGCCTGGGTAGCTCTAAACTCCCACTGGGCCCCCAAACTAAAGGTCTGAATAACTACTGTATGCCTCTGAGCTTGGATCACAGCTTAAGAACCATGAAGGCTTGAGAAAAGTCATGGCGGAAGCTGGTCTCACTTCAAAGTGTTTTCCTTCTCACCAGAATCTTAGCCTCTCAAAACCAAGCTGTCTTGGTTGCTCTCCATGACTTTGAAGCAGTCTATTTTATGTATCTTTGTAGCTATTTTCAGTGAGCATGTTCACTTGATAAAAGCTACTTCATGATATCCAAAATTCTGCATCTCCTCAACTCTTTTCATCTGGTTCTCTACTGAATGCCTCAAGAATTTCCCTCTTGAAATAAAAAATTGTGCTATTATTTTCCTGGTCTATTCAATCAGTCATTTTCATCACATCTTTCTTTGCTCTGAAAACTTCTGTTCTTTGACTTGTTTCATTGCTTTACACCTTACTT
This sequence comes from Heterocephalus glaber, assembly GCF_000247695.1. The sequence continues at coordinate 1,294,368 of NW_004624753.1, forward strand.
TTTACATTCATGTCTCCTCTAGTGGTACTAGGGATTTGACATTCCTGTCACTCACATAAGAAGTAATTGATTCATTGACCCACTACAGATACACAAACCTACATAGAACTAAAATTTTTACTGAACATAACTTACCTTGTATATATGATAACATCCTGATTTATTCAATAGCATTGTGGTCTATTTTATTCTACTTTTTAAAGGGTTGCTTTTAGTCAACTAAATTGATATTAATGACTATTAATTTGTTTTTGCTAAAAAACTATGCTCTTCCTTAGACTATCCTGTGTATTTTAATGAGATTCATGTATCCTTGGGCTCAGGACAATGGTAAGTATATAGGAGGTGATTCATAAACATTTAAGCCTGAGTAAACCTTATAACCATAGCCCATGGTCCCATTTAGTCTGGGAAAGATGTTTTTAGAAAGAAGTTGCTATTTAAAGTCATTATAACAAAGGTCTTATGAAAATGTATTTTTGAAATATGATAGTAGCATTTTTTTCTCATTTTTGCATAAAACTACAAATATTTGTGCAGCTTTAATTTTCACATTTGCGCTAACATTATTGAGTTCTAAGTCACATAGAGTGAAGTGCACATTTGATAAGTTTTAATGTACTTCTAAACTTGCAAAACCATCACCATAATTAAGATAATGAGTAGTTCTATCACATTCAAAAGCCTCCACTCATAACCTATTCTTCCCTCTGTCCCCAGCCTCAGATAATAGTTTACTTGACTTCTGTTTCTTCTATTGAGTTTGATTTCTCTAGGCTTTTATATGTTGGAATCACTCAACATAAATATTTTGAGAGTCATGCATATTGTTGCATATATCAATAGTTCTAGTTCATTCTTATTTGTTGCTGAGTAGTATTCTATTATATGGATGTGCTATAGTTTATTGATCCGTTTACCACTAGACGGATATCTGGATTTTTCCTCAGTTTGGGACTATTATAGATAAAGTCTCTATAAGCATTTAGGATTTACATACAAGTCTTTGAGTATTTGCTTTGTTACAGAGAAAGGTACAGAAGCTGCGTCATACAGTAGGTATAGCTTTTTCAGAAACTGCAAAATATTTTCCAAAATTATAGTACTTTTTTATATTTCTACCAACTGTATTATTCCAATTGAATATTTCAGTTGTTCTGTATACTAATAAACAATTGATTGGTTGCTTAATTATAGCTGCTGTGATAGGGTGTGAAGTTTTTCTTCGAGGTAGACTAGATGTCCTTTCTCTCACTTTCTATACTATCTAAACAGGTACTGATCAAGTACCTGGCTCTGCAGCTATATATACTTTATTTTGACATGCTCCTCTAATTTTGTGAACTTGCAGAAATTATTGTACATTTTAGAGTCTCAGCTTAGAAATATATTAAAAATATTATAAAATCTAATTTGTACAGAAGCTGTGAACTCTGTGAAAAAGAGCAAGTTATATCATCATTCCTTTTCTCCTCTCTTCCTTCCTTGTGTATATGTAACATATATTTGCAAAGCTCATATGCAGGTGCATTGAAAATTACAACAAAATTGGAAAATGTGTCACTTTCTCTTCCTATTACATAAAACCAAATTAATCACATGCATCATTCACATTAACTTTAATTATAGTTGACCTAGACCTTTTTAAAATATGGCCTGGGTGAAATTAAATTAAATTAATCCTTATTTTCTATTTCCTTCTTATCCCTTCTTTTTTCTATTCTTTCAAAACTGGGTGATTTATTTATTCAGAGGTCGGATCACGCAGTACTTAAAGGTTGAGTTCCTATGTATGAAAACTTTTCGGCATGCCATGCTTTCTTGTCTCTGAATAAGGCCTTCCTGGAAATATCTAAACACAGTTATTTACTTCAAGTTTGGGAATACTTTTAATAATGTGTGTTTCAAAGAAATAATAAAATTGTAAAAACATTAAAACTGAAAAAGTCGGAATAAAGTAAAATTTACAAAATTAACATGGTGTTATTAATTAACATTTCTTCTTTAATAGACAAGTAACCAATTTTATTAACTAGCATTCCTTCTTTTAAGACTGCAATTAACCTATTCTTATTTAATTCACGTTCAAGGGTTTAAAATCATTATAAACAACATGAAGTCTATAGCAAAGAAAAAGGACAGTCCTTGCACTACAAATGTGAATAATTTTAAAGAATTGACAGCTCTTGGCAAGTTCAATTAATCTCACTGCTTAACAAACACCACAAATTCTCCAAATTGCAAATTAATTCTATTTTGAAAAATAATAGGTCATAAAGAATGGTAAATGCTTGACTATCATTAATGGGGGACCTCAACTCGTTGTCTACCCTTTTCAAATACAGCCACTTTCAAATCAGCAGTACATTCTTTCAGCAGCTTTCGTTCTCTTTTGTCATGTATTCCATATGTTTTCTTCTTTTTGGTACCGGGGATCTAACTCGGGTTCTTGCGCTTACACAGCAGGGGGCGAAACCACTGAGCTAAATCCCCTGCCCCAATTCCATATGTTTTTAAATTACCAATTTACCTTCATCATGAATAGTTTCATTTAATAACTTTTTCTTAGTACAGGGTTTCCAGTGAGTACCTGTGGGAAACTTTCCCTGATTCAGTGTCTCTCTTACGATCTTATCTCTATCTCTAAAAATCAGAGTATTAACTTTGTAAAGTCAGCAAGCCAATAAAGAATCTCCAAGTTATAAAGTGACAGTATACTATTTCCATTCCTACTTATTCATACGCCTTCTTTACTTGAGGTTAACCTACACTGACTGTCTCCTAAGAGTGGATTCAATTCTGGACAACAAATACTTGCATGTGGATAGCCTTGAGCTGTGAAACTGTGCAAAAAGAAAAAAATACTCTGTTGCCTCAAATCTAAGGTATCAACTACCATAAGATTCACTGATAGAGGATGCAACATGAAATAACCATTTACAAAACGTTACCGATTATACTATATAGGAAAGCATCTAGGCTAAAATCAATGAAATATGATAAAACCTGATAAGGCTTCAGTGTAAGATACGCATTCTGCTATGCGAAACTGGATGTTATTAATCTCCGCTCCCTTACCTACAAGATGATGATAGTCATTGCTTCTCAGTAGAAAGGATCTGAGGAGTGCAGAAATCCATTTGGATCGTGCCTGGCACGAAATAATTCAAAGAAAATAATTCAAAGAGTTACATTCAAGTTATTATCTTTTAAAAAATTGAACTCACAGTTTCAGCTAAAAACTGAAACTGAAATTCTATATTTAACATAGCATAAATGTACTGGAGAAATGATGAAATAAGCAATCGTTACTTTAAGAAGGAAGACAAGGAAGACAACACAAGTGGAAAGGTTAGCCAAAGCCTCCTGAATGGTTCTGCTTGACCTCAGGAAAGCAGAGAATGAGACCCATGGAGGGAAGACAAGTGAGCCTGGCATGGAGGTGGAAATGAGCACTGGAATGAATGCCAGGAGTGAGCGCGGGAGCTGGGTTCTCCCAGGGACGGCGCTCGATTTTATTGTCCACAGGCAGGAGTCTCTGGACAAGTAACTTCTGCTCAGCTCCTAAAATTTCCTATGTCCATGCATATACAGAGAGGGAAAAATCTGAAATTTCCCACGGAAGAGAAGGAAGAAGAAGGCTGAGAATTCTACTCTAAGCGAGTCAATGGCTCTTAAACAAGACAAATAATAGACTTGCAGTTTACTCCGTTCCTATTCACTATTCCATGGTCACCAGTCTATTAGTGAGAATGAGTATATGTATACACACACACACACACACACACACACACAAGTATTCAGAACTGTTTGGGTCACTCAGCCTATGGCACTTTTTATGGCAGTCTGACATGCAAGGCATTCTCCTTCCTCTGTATTTATCTACGACCACGGTGTAGCTCCCAGAGGTTTCTGGAAAACTGAGGTAACTTAGCCTTTCCTGGTCTTCTCAATTGGAGGAACATTTGAAATAACTTTCAAGGCTCAGAAAAACTGTGTACAAATTACCATATCCATAGCTCATGACAGAATAGCATTCCTCAAATGTAGGCTTAATAACCCAAAGTAATTGTCAGTGGTCCTCGGAGTAGAGCGTGATAGTTGCTGGTTGATGTGTGTCTGAGCCGTTCTTTCAGTCTGCTCTTTCTGGGTAGTTGTGCCTCCCGCAAACAAAATCAACTTGAAAGCACGTCAGTAGTGTAGGTTGTACAAACGTCAGTTTGACCATTTGGAGTTTGAGCTAGATTTTGTGGCATTATCCACATAGTTCTAAAAATCTTATCACAAATTTCTATTAGACAAGATCCAACAAGGGGCATTCTATGATATATGGCACATACAAAAGTAATTTTTTCCTTCATATTTGAAACTAAAAGTTGGAGCCAAACCTCTTGTTGGCTACATACTTCATTTTGTCAAGCATGGCTTAATTTTCTTGAAATAAATTTTTCATAATTTAGGCAAACAAAAGTTTCTAACACCAGACTGGTTAAAGCCGAGACTTATTTTTCTAAAAGTAGGTTCAATAGATTTAACTTAAATAAATATTGTGAATTGACTTTAATTGGTGTTTTTACAAGGCAAAAATTAACAATGTTGACTAGTGTCTGTCAAAGCAATATAAACAAAAATATAGCTCAGTACAATTTTATACACCCACACTTTCACAGAAGTGTTGTCTCAACATAAAAGGTGTGCTACACAAGTACTCAGTTATTGATCAAACTTGAGATAAGAACACAAATGTTTCATTTTAATTGAGACAAAAAGAATTCCGTTCTTTCTCCTCTTAAAAGATTGCTTCATTTGACCACCAAACAAAATTAAATTATCCATAAAATATAGGGCAGCATAAGTAAATAACAACAAGTATAAAGAAAACTTAACAAAATTGCAAAGGTGCAAAAGCTTCATGATATAATTCTCTAATAAAGCCCCCAAATCCACATTTTATACATTAGCAAGCATAGCAATGTGTCAGGAAATGAGACAAATCACTGCGTATGAAATTGTCTTTTGAATGAAAGCTGGCCTTACATGTTTTACTGTTACTACACACGAAGAGTGTATGCACCTCTGCATGTGTGTTGGCAGCACGTTAGAGGGTGATGGGGAATTCCAGGAGGAATGCAACAGCATCACCAGGCCCGCTGTTTCTCCTTATGCAATTCAATTCCCAGCATTTACCAATGGTCCACATCATACCAAATGTTGAAAAGGACTCAAGCATTCAACGCGGTCTTACTACTCAGTGTCGCCGATGATTGCTAACAAAATTGTTAATGGGATATGTATCACTCTGAGTGTTCCTACCATGTGACAGTCAGGAACTTCAAACAATAAAGAAACAACAGGTGTTTTTTCCTTTACTGTCATAATCTGTTGTGAAATCCCTGTTGAATATACACTCGTTCAGTAGAATCCCTTTCGAGAAACTCTGACAAAACTTCGTATCTCAGACCTCGGCAATGGCTAGGGGAGAGAGGTGGATTTTTGGTAAGGCTGAGTATTAAAACTAGGAGGCGGGGACCGGGGATTCAGCTCAGTGGTTCTGCCGCCGGCCTTGAGAGCCCAAGGTCCTGAGTTCAATTCCTGGCACTGCAAAAACAAAAAATACTAGGAGATGGGATTGGTAAAAATAGAGGAGAATGGCACAGGGGGATTTAAGGGGGCTGAGCCTCGCAAAAGGCTTCCAGACCCGAGGCAGGGACGCAAAGTTAGAAAGCCGGGATTCTCCCAAGGGATGTTCCGTGAAGAAGTGTGCTTCTTGTACTTCTGCCCCGACCCAGGAGTAGTCACCAAAAATGAATAACTTTCCATCTTTAGTTATGCTGATGATATCAGTAAACCTGATGTGTTTGCGAGGCTGTGGGTTACGGCGGTAGAGACAAAATGGTTCTGAGGAGACCGTGAGAAGCATGACTCCCACCCCTTCCCGCCATCATCCGTCCCGGGGAGGGAAGGGAGCGCGGGAGGACGCGGGAGGACGCGGGAGGAGGCTGGAGGGAGGCCTGGAGGTCTGGTGAGCGCTAGGTGCACGTACAGATCCGCCAAAGTGAAACCCATTATTCTGTATGAGCCATGTGCAGTCATAAACAAGGTGGGGGTAAATTATAAAGATGCACATTTAAAAAACCATGACTATCCCTCCTCATTCATCACTATTATCTCTTTAAAATTTTCAGCGTCTCACCTCCCAGATGCCAAACTCTCTTCATTCTCTTCCTTCTTTACCTTTGTGAGGATTCTCTCTCTGCTTTGCTTCTCTTGTCCCCTGGCCACCATTTGAATATAAATCTTTCCCAGGCCACCTTCGGTGTCCACTGCTTTACACAGCCCAGGTCTGTGACCTGGGCGATCCTGTTCTCCGACTCTACACACGGAAGGGAAGAGGACAGAAAGGAGGAAAGGGGGAGGCAGGAGAATCAACGTGAGTTTGAGGCCAGTCTGGGCTGCATCGTGAGTTCAAAGCCAGCCTGCATTAAAAAGTGAAGCTCTGCCTCAAACAAAGAAAAGGAAAGACAGAAAGAAAAGGTAAAAGAAATAAATTGAAATAAAAGTGTAAACAATCAATTGATAAAGTTCGCTTCCATTCTATATTTTTATCCCAGACCTACGGGGTGACACCAGACTCCTTGGAGTGGTTCGCAGTGACCCTTCTGTCCCTGCCCCTTTGCCAGCCTCCTGTTCGCTTCTCTCTGCCTGCAATTCCCTGTCAGCCCTTGGCCACTCTGCCTTCCTGCCCCACTACACTGGCCCTCCGTGCCTCCTCTCCTTTTACCCAAAGATCTCAAGCGGACTCCCCACCCCACGCAAGCTCAGCGGTGCTCTTGGACACATGCATGTTCTGTCATGCTCTGGAAACATCTCTACTTTACCAGCCATACTGTGGCATACTTCTCTGTGTACCTGTGAGGAAGCAACTGTTTTACTCATCAACACAGCTGCGGGCTTTAGCAGAACACAGCATTGAGTGCATCGTCAATAAATACTTACTGTATAAATGAATGAACTTAAACGTAGAAACCGAGGTTTCAGTTACAGGTCTGCTTCTTGTTATCCACTTGAGTCCTGGCAGGTTGCTTATCTTAAGTGAGCCTCCGTTTTCATACCTGGTAAAGAAAGAGATCAAAATATCCATCCAACCGACTGAAGTTGTTAAGATAAACAAGGCAATGGAATCACACTATGTATATGCCTTATAAACCTGTGTGTATGCTAACATATCAGGCTAGAAAATTAGACTTGCGTTTTCTTTGTTTATTTTAAAATCTTTATGCTTGATATTTCAGTTGAGTTGAAGCTGCTTTATAAATCCGAAGATTGTCATGTTATTAAGTGTCAGACATGACGCTTAAATACACAGTCGGGAGAGTCAGGTAGTCAAGCAGTTCGTTTACCAGTTGAATCTAAACTAAGACCACTCCTAACTTAAAACATACAGATTTTGTTGAGCTGCTATTGCTTTATCCAAACCAAACCTGCTTTCATGACATGTGGTAAGTAGTAATATATCTTGGAAGAAATCAGGATCCATGCAACCTGATACCTCTGAAAAGGCTCACACTTTGTAAAAAGTCCATTTGTGCCCCTATGCTACCTGATATGTAATCCCATTTTGCATTTTTAATACAGATGTAATACACATTAAAACAACAAATATGGTTATAACATAAAAGCTACTTATTATTTATCCCCTTGGCCGAGGTAGTCTCTAAATATTAAAAGCAAACATATCCTCCTTTTATTAGAAAGAGCCTGACAAACACAAGATAAAGTCATCAGGGACAATTGCAAGGTAGTAAATTGAAGAACGCCAAAGGATTCAAAAAATGCAGATAAAACAGGAGAAATTTAGGCCAAGGTTATAAACTAAAATGCCTTGTGCAGCAAGTGAGTAAAGCCCACTGTGTAAGGCCCTGGGTCTACTGCCTCTGAGACCTGAGTCTGGATATGAAGCTCAAGCCATGCAGGAAGAGGGGCCAGGTGTGGCCAGGACTTCTGATCTTGCAACCAGAGATTATAAATTCCTACTTTATGAGAATTTTCTAGCCTTTAAATCTTATTTCCATTTGTTTAAAGCTGTGAAAGCCAAAAAGCTCAGCTTTGAATCAGATCAGGCCCCTTGCCTGTTAGTTTGTAAATGTAGACCCACCAATAGCAGAGCAAATGATGACACAATTGCACGTAAGCTGAGCGCCTGCCGACAATGCAGTGAGTTCTAAAGGAAGAGAATCTTACTGCTGTGGCAAAGGAGCAAGTGTAGCACTGTCATTGCACTAGCCTGTTGAAAAGACATTTAGCTTTCATTTTCAGAGGACTATATAGCAATTAGAGAATGTCCAGGAAAAGCCATTTAAAATAGCACTTCAGCAGAGGTTAGCAAGAGGGTACTCTAAGACCTATCGAAAGAGTTACATTTTTAACTCAACTTCACATAAAAATTGAGTATAATACCTACTGCTTATCCTTGAGCTTTTTATCAGTTTTTTGTGTGTGAAATTGTTTTTTCTGCAGTTTTTCCCAGACTAATTCTGCCTGGAGGACATTTCTAGAAAGCCTCTCTAGCAGTCTTAAAGCTGAGCTGCATCCCCTGCGTTTTTTTCTTGACATGTAGTGAATTTTCTTACCATAGCACGTGCCTCCTCATAGCTCATTTCTTTGCCTCTTCTGAATTGTGCAATCCTGGAGGACCATATCCTGTCCATTCTGAAGTTCTGGGACCTAACCTAATGGTGGCATCGAGTGGACACATACTGTGTGTCAATGAACGTGTGAATGAATCAGTGAATATATCGATCAAAGTACAGATGACCCCCTCCTCTGGCACAGCTATACACAGGCTCCTATTGTTTTTTCTTCTTTATTTACTTCATCCTTCCCAGAAAATATTTTTTAGCCTTGCAATCATTTCTCACATGTTGACAAACTAATACTTGCAGATGTGATAGAAAATTTAGGAATACTTCCTTTAATGATTTCCAACTATGTGTCATCTTTCTTTATATAATCCTCATAATAATGCTAAAAGTTAAGATTTAGTATTTTCACTTCACAAATTAAAGGACGAAATGGCATGGAGATCATTAATGTACCTCAGATCACACATCAGTAAAGTTAAAGACCCAGCAGTTCTCAACAAAGTCGGCACCATCAGCTCCTGGTTTCCGCGGAACCCAGTGCCACCTTTCTGGAAGCTCTGAAAGCTCCATGTAAGGGTATTTCAAAAGGGCTGACAGAGTTGCACTGACTCCTGAAGGATACTTCTAAGAGAAATTCACCACTGTAAAGTCATAGTTAAGTGCATTTCTCTGTTAGAAAGAGATCATTATTTCAAATTTCAAAACGTACTTGACTACACATACATGTTCCTGGAAATTTATTCGTTTTGGTTGACCTACTTGCATGATCTATTATTTTGCAACATTTTCCACTACCTTAAGGGAAGTATACAATCGGTTAATTTTTCTAGTTGGACAGACAGCTCCATGCCTAATCTCTTGGGAAACTGAATACAGGTGAAAAGAAGTGAGAAAAACCACATGGGAGTTCAAGAGCCTGCAAGAGGAAAGGGATTCTGTCTGAGGAAGTACCTTCTTTTTGAATTTTGACACCTTGGAATGTCTTTGATAGATTGAAATAATCTTTGAAGAGATTAACTGGCAGGAATGTATAGGAACTATTTCCTTCTCCCCTTCCAATACCCTACGAAAATGCACAGCTAGGATGGGATGAAATTGGTTCATGCCATAAAAACGTGCATTTACCATCTGACTCTCTAGAAGAACAAGGAGCAGAAGATAGGTTTCCACTGTTAATTTTGAAGTGAATAGGTTGGTTCAGCTCTTCAAAAAGTAGGATTAGTGAAAAACAATGAGACCATCATGGTAAATTGAACACTATCAGTCTCGTTTTAAGAAGCTGAAGTGACATGCCCTTAGATTAGATTTGAACAAATGCTCTGGTTCTCTTATTTGCCAAGATAATGCCTAGTAAGTTAAGACTCACTTTAGACTTCTACCTCCTTCAGGACATCTTTTGTATCAATGGGATTGGAAGGGAAAAACAGTTCCAAACTTCTCCACTTAAAAAACAGGAAATTAATGAGGAAATTGACTTTGCATATAAAGGAAGAGTCTGAGAACCCAGTAGGATCAGACAGGTCCACGGTGAGAGGAGCGATGTAAGCAGGGAAAGTGCCCTAAGTCAAGAAGACAAAGGGAGAAGAGGAATTACTGGGATCCCCTGCAGGAGTCTGGGATCCTGGGGGAGCTCGCCTGGTGGGAAGAGGAGCCCCCAGAATGACCTGCCTCTTCCTCTGAACAGTGCTAACCTCTGTCCACACTCTTGTGGACACCTGCTGCCTCTGGGCAGGTGCCAGAACTTAGATGTGAGGCCTCCAGAGATGGAGCAGCTCAGGTAAGAGCAAGGACCAGGTGGAGAACACAGGCTCCTTCTCCAACCCTGGGCACTGGGCTCAGCTTCCACATGCCCCACCTCCCAAGCTCTGGCCATTCTCTTTTATTTTGATCAAGTATTCACGGTCTGAGGATGGGGAAGTGCAGGGCATCAGTCAAAGTGACTATTGGATGGCTGGGTAAATAAATGAATGGATTCCCTGCAAGAATCCCCTCACTTGCCAACCCATACTAGCACTGTATTTTTTGTCTCCCGTTGCAGGCTGTCTTTAGAAGTCTCTAGCCCTCAAATATGAGATTTGTCCATGTGATAGAACCTGAATAATCAGTTGTAGTTAACTCTTAAATATTATACTTTGCTTAGCACATATGAGACCCTGGATTCAATCCCCAGTACTAGCAAAAATATTTGTTAAAAATACGTATATGTACATATATGTAAAAATACATATAAGTACACATATGTATATATGGTACATTTATATACATCTTATATATGTGTACATTTACCTTAAATTCATGGAAAATAACTGCCAAGTGTAGGATATTGGTAACTCGGGGCCATGTGAGAAACCCTCGGGAAGGCTCACACATCAATTTTAACTGCATTAGTGATACCTCGTTTCTAAATTGTATCGCCTCCCTGGGTAATCAATCATCTTATCACCTTTGTGGCTTTCTGTGCCTCAGCTTAGGATAATAAATTCAAAGAGTCAAGTTAACCATATCTTTCCCTGAGTCCCTGACACAGGCTCTGCAGACACATCCGCACTCTGGAGAAAACTCTCCATTGTGTTTTGGGGGACCAGTCCCCGGCCTTCCTGTCCCGCTGTGCCACACATATTTAGGCCCCATCCTCTCCCCTTTGCCCACCGAAGCTCATCAGAAGATTGAAGAACATTCGCCAACTGTGTGTAAAGGATGCGCTGCCCAGAGCTACCATGGGCGACGGGGCTGGCCAAGAGGGCTCCTTGTGGCCCTGGGTAGCAGTGTGGCTAAGCAAAGCTTCCTCTGCTCGGAACTGCAGAAGCCCCTAGGGAATGAATTTCTCATCCCCAGGACTCTCCCCGTAAGACATGGAAGCTCTAACGTCCAGTGTGTCATCCAAGGTTTCTGAAAACACCTGCACTTCACACAAGAGTTTCCTGTCACTCTTTCCTTTGGCATAAAACAGGATAAGCAAAATACACAAAGTTCTCAAACACGGATGCACCACACTAACAGACTTTTAAGTGCCTCTTGCGCTGGTGTCCAAATCACCGTCTCTGATTTCATACAGAAATCTTGCCATTTCTCTGCAGTGGAATAGAAAAACATTTCATGCAGCATGGCCTTGACCTGTCTTTGTTATTTCCAGAGTGCCCAGATTTTTTCATTCCGACATGTTTGCAGTTCTGGGGGACAATGTATACTGACGTGGGGATTTATTGCCAGAAGCTCCTCCATAGAGCCAGTGGTAGGAGATAAAATTTGGTCACAGTTCACGTGTATTTCAAATGAACATTCCAAGAGAAAGTGATTAATTCCTCTTTAAAACCCAAAGGATAAAGCCATATCCATAGGTATTACTACCTCTGCTGTCTCATCCTTGTTTCTGTGTGTCTCATATTTACATTTTCCTTACATTTTTGTGGGTTTACTTTCAACCAACAAACTGCTAAGTTATTATTTTTCAGAAGCCAAAAAATCCCTACGAACATGTAAAAGGAGGCAGAAATGAAGTAATAACATAAAATATGAGCACTAAAAAGTGCATTCAATCCACCTGCCTCAGTATCCTCATTTTGTAAATGTGGAAGCTGAAGCCTAGTAAGGTTGATGCCTCCTCCTGAGATGAGGGAAAAGGGCTGAGGATGTGGACTTTCTGGACCTTCTGGTTCTGAGGGTCCGAATCTCCATGCTGATAGGAGGGTGCCAGGAGCTTCACAAACAGGGCCTCCTGCAGTTACCTTAGAACTGATTGCTGTTAAAATGTCTGTCCTCTCCTCCCTCCCTCTCTCCCTCCCTCCCTCCAAAATGCCCCTGGAGTAATTAGTATTTTATGTTCTTGACCACTATTCCATGCCACAAGTGGCCAGAGGTAAGGAAAGAAGAGAACAATGCATGTAATAAATTATGCCAACCATCAGAATATGGAACAGAACTGACTTACAAGTATCAGATTGCTTATGGGCCGGAGATTTAGCTCAGTGGTTCTGGCACCTGCCTCGAAAGCGCAAGGTCCCGAGTTCCATCCCCGGTACCAAAAAAAAAAAAATAAGATTGCTTATATATTTGAACTACATTAAAAATATATATGTATATATTCTTGCCACAGGTAGACAATTAATACGGGGTCAGTCTTATGTATGGTGAGGCTTTAATTTATGTATGAGTTAACTAATAATACTTGTCTCTACTTGCCTTTGGCTCCCAGGTAGCTAGGATTACAAGTATGCTCCATTGTACTTGGCCTGTGTCTTTAGTACTGATGACATACATTCTGTTTTGGAACCCTTTCAATGATAGACTTCTCCCTTCACGTAAATTCTCTTATCCATACCATAGCTGCCTGTGCAATCAGGTGGATCCTATTTAAAGCAATATCCACGCTCCACTGTGGCTCTTACAGGAACTTCACCCTTTTCAAAATGCTTCTCCTTGTACTTGTTTCTGGTTGTCCCAGAGAGTTCCCCACACGTGTTAATCACAGGCCAGCTCAGCGGTCCCTAAATTCTAGTGTACTCATGCACTTCTTCCTGGTGTGGCTGACTTTGCAAACTCGTGTCCCCCTGCTCTGTTCTCTCTGCACACTGACTAGGTAGTGTCTGAGGCTGCCCAGACCTGGCCAGGAGCCCGAGGAACAAGCGGAGGGGAGTTTCTCTCTTGTGTTTGTGGTGCATGCCGTGGCTGCCCAGCCACCCTCGCCCCTGCTGTGCATGCCGGGATGACTCATGCACAGCCCAACCTTCTCTTTTTTCACAGGGTAGATGTAGCACCAAAGGGGACTAAGCGGCAAGATGAATGCAAGAGACACACACAACCCTGCACTCAGGAAACCCCTCACTGCGAGACCTCACGCACCCACGTCATCAGCGCAAATGCAACCCTTGCCCTGGTTTCTGGTTGTTATGGGTACATTTTGGGGAGGCATCATGATCCTGGGCCTGACAGAAAAGATAAAACCAACCTGGCACCTCAGAGTAAGTCCTCATTACCAGGCTTTCTTTGTATTCTAATTATTTTGATTACATACCCAAAATAGTAAAACAAAGGTAAACAAAAATGTATATCGCATGAGAGATTTGGTACTTCTTGTCATTTTCTTATTAAATAAGACATATCTTAGTATGATGTTTATCATAGTTTAAGTCACTTCAAGTTTATTGCATCCTGTCTTCTTTGTCTTATGAAAGAAAATGATCCTATAATTGGGGATTTTGGTTTCTTTGTAATTGACTTCAGCAGAAATGTTTTCAAATTTAGGTAATAATTTTGGTATTGTGTCCATGGTATGAAAGAACACGCTTAATTAAACTTTTCATTTTTAACCAGTTGCTTCAGCACTGTTTCTTTCCCACCTTTCTTCTACATGGTCAGAATTATAAATCCCCTCGATTTATCATAAATTGCATCGAATTATTTAAAACATTTGCCTCATGCTGGAAAATTTCCACCTTGACTTGACTTTTCACCAGTTTCATGCATCTGAAGAAAAATCTTCCTGAAAGATGAAGATGAGCAGCAAAGAGCAGACTCTCTCTCCAAGGGTCCCGTTGACGGAGAATGTGACAGACAGCACGCAACAGTTTTCAGATGACACACTTGGCCTCTTTCCCAGTCCCAGACATTTGCATGAGAGATAAAGAGCATACTCAATTCACATAGAATGATTTTATTCCCTAAGACCTTTGGGGATGGTTACACTTTAATAACCATTGCAGTTGAAAACTGATTTCTTTTATGCAGGCATCTGCATCTGGGTAGCCAGGTATCTATTTCTTCCTTTTTGTCAACACTGACTGTTGGCTTTTACCACAGTAGCATCCTCTGCTCTCTGCCAGGGCCCCAGCAGATCCCCTTCCTGCTATAGTAAAGCAGGGGATTAGACAACAAACTTGAAATTAAGTCTTGTGTCTTCTTAGTCTGGTCCAAGTTCTACAATTTCTAATACATTATTTGACCTCAAAGCACTCTCAAGTACATCATTTGACATTTTTTAATTCATCTGCGCAATATGGGTCATGTTGCATATCAGTCGTTAAGGTGATTAAATGTAAAAATGTTACAAAGAGTAAATGCTTAATAAAAAGTACTCATGATATTTCTGAGTACTATACTTTTCAAATTCATGTAGAACAAGAAGTGTTAATGTGGAGGAAAAATGTCTATCAAATATAATATCAGGTGGCAGCTAATTTATTTGCTGGCAGTAAGCAACTATTTCTACATGAAATTTTGAAGTGCATAAAACATCCTGCAAAGGGTTACATGTAGAATAGAGATGTCAGGTAGAGAAATAGCTTTCCAACTGTGTCTTCCATGAAGCGCTTAATGTCCTTCAGCCAAGTGGATCTCAAACCTACCTGATTATAATTATCATCAAGGAAAACTGAAAGGAAACAAAAGCAAAAAATAAAAATAAAATCTATTGGGCTAAGCCAGAGACCTTCTCTTTCATGAGACCAATGTATAGGATTACAGAAGTTAATGTTTTAAAAGCTGTATATTTAATGTTGATGCCAAAAATTGTTTAGATTTCTAAATTCTTCATACAAGCCCATAGCCAGATGCTAATTATCACTACAAGACTCTTAGGGAAGTCATATTCTTAGAGTAATTTCCTTATGAAAATGGAGGAACACAAAGATATTTAGTTTTGATACAATAGTGTTTCTAATGAAGTTAAATGAACATTTGATAAAAATGTCAGGAAATAATTTTAAGCTAGATGATATGCAAAATGAACTCAAATTGGGAAATAAATGCACAAAAAAATTTTAAAATTTTTAAAAAGATAAAGCCATCAGCATATTAGCAAGAATACAAAGATGACTGAAGATGTAGAAAGTAGAATTATGGAAGTATAAAATTGCATCAGTAACATAGAAGCACATTTGATAAAAGTTTCCAAAGTATAGAGTATCTTAGCTCAGTTGTGCACCTGTAACAAAACACCTATGATTGGGTATTTGTAAGGGATATTTATTTTCTCATAGTTGTGAAGGCTGGGAAGTTTGAGATCAAGCTGCATCCTTCAGAGAGGAGGAATGCTGTGCTCTTACATCAGAAGGGATAGAAAGAAAGACAAACAGGATAAACTCCCTTTGCCAAACCCTTTATAAAGGCACCAGGTCCCACTTGTGAGGGTGGAGCTCACATGACTCCATTATCTCCGAAAGGCTATGCCTCTGCATAATGTTATACTGGGGATTTAATTTCAACATGAATTATAGAGGAGACACAAATATTCAACCTAGTATGGGAAAACATGAAAATAATGGACAAAGTAAAACAAAGGGAGAGAAGATATAAAAATAAATATTAAATTTAAAGAAGAATAGAAAAAAATTTATAGTAGAATATATAATGAAAGCATTGCTCTAAATTGAAAAAGAGAATTCATTTTGAAAGGAGTTAATATACCCCTGACAAAAACAAAACAAAACAAAAAAACAAGATACCCAAATTCAAATATGTGAAGGCAATGTTTTAAAATTTCAAGATTAAATAATTTTAAAATCCTAGCAGATTAAAAATCAAAAATAACAACTTACAGAAATTGAGCTGCTCTCAAAATTCTCTATAACATTACATATGGTAAGTAAATTGAATAATTGATGTAGGGTTTGTATCTGAATAATTTAATATACATTCAATATATGGAAGCCATAGGAAAAAAATTCTCAGATCTGTAAGAAGAAAAAAGAAAATAAACCACTGATAAATAGTTCTAAAAATGTATTTTGGTTTTTGAATTTTCACAAGTGCTTAATTATAATTGACAAATAAAAAGGACATATATTTAAGGTGTGCAATATAGTGGTGTGATACAGGTATACATTCTGAAATGATTCGTAATTCCTAATTAATCAAGCTAATTAGCATACCCATTAACTCAAATAGCTATTTTTAGTGTGTGTTTGTATGTGTGTACTCACAGGAAGAATTCTTAAGATACATACTTTTAATAAACTTTAAGTATATGTAACTAATAATTATATTCATCATGCTCCGCATTAGATTTCCAAACTTTATTCTTGTTATCACTGAAAATCTGTCCCTTTGACCAGTGTATTCCTATTTCCTACATACCTCCAAATCTGGTTAGCACTCTTTTAATCTCTGCGTCTATGAGTTTGACTTCTTTAGACTGTACATATAGGGGAGTTCATATAGTATGCATTTGTCTTTCTGTGCCCAGTTCATTTCACTTAACACATCCATGTTATTGCAAAATGTTAGGGTTTCATCTTTTTTGTGACTGAATAATCCATTGTATAGAAGTATGTATGCCACATTTCCTTTATCCATTCATAAAAGGATACTTAGGTTGTTTTCACATTTTTGTTACTGTGAATAAGGTTGCAGTCAACATGAAAATGTAGATCTCTTCACATATCGATTTCATTTTCCTGAGACATATATTCATAACTGGGGTAACTGGACCATATGGTAGACCTGTTTTTACCTTTTTGGGGAAATTCCATACTGATTTGCCTAATGGTTCTACCGATTTACTCCCATTCATGGCATGCAAGTGTTTCCCTTTCTCCACATTTTTGCCAACATGTTATTTTTAGACTTTCTGTTAATAGGAGTGAGATGATATCTTATTATGTTGTGATTTATATTTCCCTAGTGACTGATGCTGTTGAGCACTGTTTTAGTGCCTACTGGCCATTTTTATGTCCTGTTTTGGAAAATGTCTATTCAGACACTTTGTTCAATTTTTCTCCTTGTTATTTACCAACACTTTACTATTGAGTTGTGTGTGTTTGTGCCTTATGTACTTTAGATACTAATACTTTTTTGGACAAATCATTTGCCAAAATTTTCTCCTAGTCTGTATAGTTTGTCTTTTCATTATGTTAGTTGTTTTGGTGTGAAAAAAATTTTAGTTCTATGTTATCCCATTTATTATATCCTTTTGATGGTTCTTTTGTTGTCATTTTAAAAATTATTATTGAGTCTATGTCAAGACATAGAGATTTTCTCCCATGTTTTCTTCTAAGAGTTTTATGATTTGAAGTCTTACATTTATGTCTTTAATACATTTGGAGTCTTGTATATGATGTAAGCTAAGGGTTCAATTCCTTTTTTTAACACTTGTATATTCAGTTGTTCCTGTGCCATTTATTGAAAAGATTTGTCTTTCCTCATTATATATTCTTGACATCTTTGTCAAATACTAATTGACCTTTTATGTGGGTTTCTTTCCGGGCCTTGTGCATTGTTCTGCATCTGTTTTTATGTTAGTACAGTGATGTTTAATTACTATAACTTTGAAATATAATTTAAGATGAGAAGAAAATATGATACCCTCAGTTTTGTTCTTGGTGTTCAATTGCTTTAAATATTTGTGTCATTTTGACATTCTGTACAAACTTTAGGATTTTTTTCTATTTCTCTGATAAATGCCATTTGAATCTATATATGGATTGCATTGAATATGTGGGTCACTATGCACAGTACAGATACCTTAATAATATTAATTAATAATATTAATATTAATAATATTATCTGGGACTTCTTTAATTTTTCTTATCAGTGTTTCATAGTCGTCAGTGTGCAGACACTTTATCTACTTGGTTTAATTTATTTGTATATATTTTATGGGATCTTTTGAGATAACATCTTGCTATGTACTCTAGACTAGCCCACTATGTAACCCAGGCTGGCCTTCAACTGGAGATCCTCCTAACCCAGCTTCTTGAGTGCTGAGATTACAGAAATGTGTCACCAGGCACAGATCAATTCTTTTTGATGCTATTGTATGTGAGAAAATTTCTTAATTTCTGTGTTGAGTAATTTGTTGTTGGTGTGTATAAATGTGGATAATTTTGTATGTTCACTTTCTATTCTACAATGATACTTATTTCACTTATTACTTCTAATGGTATTTGGGGGGTGTTGTTAAGATTTTCCATGTATAAAAACATACAATCTGAAAATACAGACAATTTAAGTTCTTCCTGTTCAGTCTTTATTCTTTTTATTTCTTATTCTTGCCTAATTGCTTTGGCTAAAACTTCCAGTGCTTTGCTCTTCTTGACCTAAGAGGAAAAGATTTTGAATTTTTACTGTTAGTTAAGCTATCTGCTTATCATATATATGGACTATTATGTTGTGGTACATTCCTTCTATGCCTAGTTGGTTAAGAGTTATGTTTTTTATCATAAGGATGTTGAATTTTGTCAAATACTTTTTCTACATCTATCATTCATTCTGTTAATGTGATGTACCACATTTATTTACTTAGGTATGTATTCCTTGCATACCAGGGATAACTCTCAGATGATCACTAAATATGGTCCTTTTATTGTACTGCTAAATTTGGTGAGTTAATGTTTTATTTTTTGCATCTATACTCATTAGGGATAACCAGGATTTCTTTATTCCTTCTCAAATTTTTTAACTTTTCTACCTGGATCCTTTCAAATGACCCACCTTTGAGTTCACTAACATTTTCTTCTACTTGATCATGTGTACTGGTGATGTTCTCCACTGAAATTTTTCACTTTATTTACTGTATTCTTCAGCTCCATGATTTCTGTTTGGTCTTTATTTCTGTTTTCTCTTTATTAAGCTCATTTTGTTCATGTATTTTTTCATGTCTTTGGCTGTCTGTATTCTCTTCTAGCTTACTGAACTTCCTTAGAATAATTATTTTGAATTCTTTTTCAGGCAGTTCATCAATTTCCCTTTCTTTGAGGTCAGTTACTAGAATATTATTATGTTCCTTCGGTGATGTTATGTTTTCTTGATTTTTTAGTTTTCTTGAAATCTTGCATTGCCAACTAAGCACCTAAAGAAACAACCACAATCTACTGACTGGATTGGGAAGACATTCCTTCCCCAGTCAGCTCAGCTAGGGATCTGAGGCTTGGTCACATTTTCTGCCGATTGTTCTCTTCCTTCCTCTTGTTCCTCCTGAGGGGAGCTGTACAAGATGTCCAGTGCTCTCTGTGTGTTTCTCTGTAGTGATGTTGTGAAATGCTGGATTTTTGTGCTTCTCCTAAAGCCACAGAGTTGAGCCAGGTGCATGTGAGATGCTGGCATTAACTATCCCCAGGGGTGTGCAGAGTGCAGTGTGCGAAGCATTTGAGGTACCCTTTGGCAAGTTGGGGTGGAGTGGTTCAGGCACCCTAAGTGGCCTGCGGCAAATGTCCTGATGGAGTCCAGTTAGTAGGGTCTGTGGCCTCCTTTTCTTGCCCTAGCATTTCCCATCATCTCGGCTGTGCGGATTACCTGGGTCATTTCTGTGAGACAGGAAAGAGCAGCCCTCTTGGGCAGCACCCTGAAGCACTGAGGAGCTAGGAGTTCATTAGCACAGTCTCATTTTCCCTCATGGGGAACCGAAGGGCGAGTGTATCTTGACCCTGAGCTGGGCCTCCTTGAAGGAGAAAAAAGCAAGTAAAGCAGAAGTGTTCTTAACCCCTCCAATGTAAGTACTTTCAGGACTTTTCCTCCAATAGCGTTCTAGAAGAACCTCTGGCTTCTGAGACACCCACGAATGTACTCTTGTCCACTGCCAGTTGTAAAATGCTTTTATCTGTGGGAGGGTAACAATAGAAACCTCCTTTTCTGCCAGGAGGATGTTCTGAGAAAGTTCCTAAGAATATATTCTAGACACATCTAAGAGTAAAATACTCACAGCATAAAAGAAGTAGCAGCTGGGTGTGGTGATGTGCATTTACAGTTCCAGCCATTGGGAAGATGAGACAGGAGGGTCTCCTAAGCCTAGGAGTTACAGGCCAGTCCAGGAAATATAGCAAGATTCCATCTTATTAGAAAAGAGGTAGCAGTGAACTTTACAATTATTTGAGTAAATGAGATAAATGCATAATGCTATAACTACACTTAAAAGCGTGACTGTATTGTAGAAGAAAATGCTAGTATTTGACAATATTCATAAAATGCATAATCATTGGTTAAATTTACATAAATGTACAGCATAGTCATGTATAAGAAAGGAAAAGAGTAATAGGCTAAATTCCATCTCTTATGAAGTCCAAAGTCATGTATTTCCTGTTTTGAATTTTTAAAAAAGTATTTGAGTAAATTTTAAAAACTTAACACACTTTCTGGGTGTGGTGGTGCACCCCTGTAATCCCAGCACTCAGAGGCAGAGGCAAGAGGATTGCTGCAATTCGAGGCCAGCCTGGACTACATAGTGAGTTTAGGGCCAGCCTGAACTACAAAGGGAGACCCTGTCCCAAAAAACAAAAAACAAAAAGCAAAAAAACAAACAAAACTTAAACACTCATACAATTGTAAATAGAATGTTAAGAAGCCAGTGGAAAATAAAGACAAAGGAAAAAATCAATCATGTAGTTAAAGACTATTAAGAGACAGAAAAACTACTTCAACAGTAACAATAAACACCAGTGATTTAATATACTTTATTGAAGAACAAGATAATTAGCTTAATCAACAACCTCTACATGCAGCTGGTAAGAGGTATACGTAAACCAAAGTGGAACAAAAGTTGTAGCTTTGATATTTTACTTTAATGGTTAATAAAGAAATGTAAGAAGAGATGTGACTATATTAAAATAAAAAAATTAATGGCGAAACAAAATAAAGGACCAAGAGTTATATTATTTTGATTAGTGATACAATTTACAATGTAGACAAAATAGTGATATATGCAAAGTAAGTTGACCAAAAAAAAAAGCTATCATGCTATAAATTAATATCACTATGCATGAGTTTAGGTCAAATGTGATAAAAATTAATAACAGAATTTGATGACCGTAATTGTCATATATTAAGAAGTATAAAATACCATATACTATAAAAATTACCATACATACATTATGAAACATACTGAAAATTCTCATCAAATTCCAAATAGCACAATTTTTATATTACATTTGGCTAAAGAGATATTTAAATTCAAGGGTATATTTATAAATATATTATCTTGATATATAATTAACTGTTTTCCTAACCTGGGACAATAAAGAAAACATATAAATTAATTTCAACAATATAAAGACACTAATATCAAGATATGAATGATGTCATCAAAGCTATTCAAAAACAATTGTGTAGGGGCTGGAGATGCTTACGTGGCATATGTAAAAGTTTTGAGTCTGATCCCTAGCACTGAAAAAAAAAAAATAGATCTATGAGTTTGTTTTAAAAGATGTGATTAATCATTAGAAAGTTTAAATTTTAAAAAATGTTTTATTTTAGAAGAAAAAAGTAAACATAAAGCCCAAAGTATAGAAATGAAATAAAAATAGTATTATTTCCTATTTTGTACATTTGCACTCAAAATTTATAAAATGAGTCAGAGAACTGGTTCTTGGGCAAAATACAAATAAAAACTAAAATCGAAATTTCTTTCAAAATATAATGAAGTTAAAAACAATACCACACGTAACAATACTGGAAGTCAGAAAAGAGACATCATGAACTTGAATTTAATAGTAAGTTCTTAATTTTCAGGACTGTGTCTTGTTTATTTTATTAATTCATAACTTAGTTCATCTATAACCTAACACCTCACAGGCATACCAGGCTCTCATAAATATTTATAGAATAAATGAAAATGGAGGGTACTCAAAAAATTGTAAGAAGATACTTCACGCAGCTGTGTATTCATTAATTGTAAAGAAGTTTCATATTCAGATAGTTTTATGTTTAATATTTCCAACTTTTAAAGTTAAAAGGCTTTGTATTTGTCCTGAGAATTTAAGACTTTGTTATCTTGTGAAAGTTGTACAACATGAATAAAATCTGGCAAAAATAGAAAAGAAAAAAATTAAATTATCATATAGTCACAAACACAATAACAATCTCATTTATGCACATTGGAAAATATTAATAATATGCTAACAAACCTAATCAAAGTATTGAAAAGATGGCTCATCACATTGCATTTCTTTGAGGGATAATTTCAGGGATAATTTGGAGCTGGTTAGCCTGGGGTTAGGGCCATGATCTTCGAATCCCAGCACCTTGATTTCCTTGGAGGTCCTGGTACTCGATTTAATTTCCTATTTCCGCATTTAGCAGCTATCTGATCTTGAGTAAAAACATTTCACCTCTTTGTGTCTTAGTTTCTTCATCTGTAAAATGGGGACAGTAGTGGAATTGATCTTAAGAATGAGTAATGAAAATTAAATGATACAAGGGCTGGGGGTTTGGCTCAATGGTTCCTCTGCCTGCCTCACAAGCACAAGGTCCCGAGTTCGATCCCCAGTACCCCCCAAAATAAAAAAAATAAAATAAAATAAAAAATTAAATGATATGTAAAACATTCAGCATGATACTAGTACTGTATGTATTAGTGTTGTTACTATCATTCACCACTATCATTATTTTAAATTTATTATATTATTGAATATAATTTTATTTATAAAATATCACTTTATTTAATCTGAGGAACCACCATTTTTACATTTTTCTTCCAGAATATAGCATGCATAATTGCCATATTGTGTTGTTTTGTGCTATTTGTGTTGGCAATGTCAGTAAAGAAAATCAAAGGAAAGATGAATTGTGTGTATTACACTAGTAAAATACGTCTAATTCCAATTTTCTACTGTTTATACATTGAGGAAAGCTTTTTTCTGCAGTGGGTGTGGCTCTTCCGTGGCTCAGAGTTGCGTGTAGTATGGGGAAAGCTGACGTTCTGGGACACACCCAATTCCCTGGACCTAAGACCCAGCGTGTCCGCTTACACTTGTGTGATGGAGCTGTTTCGTCAGCTAATATTTGTGACGAATCTGTGGTCGAGCTGGACATGAAGTAACAGCTATGCTATCGTCCCAACTTCACTTGGAGGCGGCTCAGAGCGTGAACGTGGAGGGAGAGTGTGTCTACTCTTGAAACATGCCCAGTAGGGGCGGGAGGTCAAGCAGGAAGCGCCCTTCTTTGGTTCACCAGGCTCAGGGCTGTGGTTGGCTCTTTTAAGTCCTAAACACAGATATCAAAGCCTGTGCTTGCCCTTTATTGTATAGAATAAATTTTCCTTGCTCTTTCCTTTGAAACATGAAATGAGGATCAAATTATCCTCTCAATTATTACAAACAGTTGTGCAAGTGAAAAGGTCGCCCTTACTCACTCGTGGAACCCCACAAGCCGCCAAGGAATAAGCAGTCTGGATGTCCTACGAAGTGATCTGAAATCTGACACAGTAAGAAAAAACCCTCAGCCTCTGATTCGTCACAGCACATTCACCACGACATCACTGCCCCAAGCCTGGTCATGACACCACCACTCAGGGAGAACCTGGAGGGCAGGAGCTGGGGCCCTGGCAACTGGACCTAAAGACAAATGAACAGGAAGCGGACAGATACCACCTCATAAATGTCACCCAACCGCATCCAACAGCCACCTGCACTCCCACTGTCACGTCTCCTATGAGAAATGTGCTTCTGTCCCCGCGTCCCGGCCGGTGCATTTCTCATGAACTGAAACGTGGCGGAAGGGAGTTACTCCTTTTCTGGAGTCTGAAGAACTACTCCCTGGTCCTAATCTCTTCAACTACATGGACCTGAATGTTGATGCACAGCCTCTGCTTCAGTTCCGAAGCCTGACTGGATGCGGGAAAGATGACCACAAAACGTATCATCCAAGAGGAAGACATCTGAGAGTGAAAAGGAACGCTAAAAATCGACTTATAGAATTCTTGGGAAGTTTATAATTGTTTAAGAAAGTTATTTACTGTCTAAAATTGTATATTCATGTATGTCTGCATTTACAAAGCAATTTTATAAAAATTAATTTTAAAACCAGTATTCTTTTCTAAAGTTAAAAAATAATATATATAATAATGTATACATTACAGCAGTTAAATTTATATTGATTATAGAAACTATTAAAAAGTAACAGTAGGAGGAATATTACCAGCACATATTCATATACTTTATCAACTTTTTAGCCAAATCTGTCTCTAATGCCATATCCAGAACCAAAAAAAAATGTGTCCTTTTAAAATAGGGTCTCACTATTTTTATTATTTTACAGAATTGTCCCCAATCCTCAAAATAAATTCTTCTAAATGAAATATATTCTCAATTCCAAAGTATTTTGTGGATAAATATATTCACAGGTACTACCTCTTTTGCAACTATTTAGAGTAGCTTCCTTTAACAAATATTTTTGTGACAATACTTGTCGTATGAGTTGTCTCTACCTACAATTTCCCTGCAAGTTTTACCAAATATAGAAACTAAAAAGTTGTAGTTTTTCTTCATTTTTTTCCATTTTGACACAGACTATAAAATTCTCCAGTTTTAAAGGTGGGTGATCTATCAACAAATTCTTCCTTCAAGTCATTTGTTCTACAGTTGTTACATAACTCCAAAACTAAATTTTCTATTGTCAGAGATCTACTTGGGCAGTTTGTTCAGCTTCTCCTCAATTTTGTAGAAAAACATTTTCCTGTTTCCAAGATCTGGTCTTCAACAATTTCAATCCGTTATAAGCTTCCACCGGAAGTTATTTCTCTTGCCACATCATTAGTTGTTTAAAAATTTCCAGCTGATTTTTGAACAAAATTTAGAGAACTCACCAAAATGTGTGTATCATTGAAGGACATTAAGACTGATTTATGATGCAGTTACACAAAGGATGGGGATTTTCTTAAGATCTCCCTGATGAGTGGCTGCAAAGCCAAACTGTTCTGCTATGCTGAAGATGCTTTTAGCACTCTTTTGGCTTCATCACAAAAGTTTAGTAACCCCCTACCATGTAGATGCAGAAATATTTTGGATTTTGGCAACTGTACCTTTTTAATTGCTGGAATATTATAGCTGGTTGGATGAGATTATAAATTATGTGTATACCACAACAACTGTAGATACACTTCTCTCTCTCTGGTTTCTTAACTTCCTGAGAACACTGCTCTTCACCACGGTGTTGGGCTCCATCGAAATGTCAATTCATATTATTCCCACAAGAATGGACACTTCAGAGTGGCCCTTTTAACATTTGCAATGATCTCAGATGTTTCACTTGGAGAGAATGAATTTCAAAAGCTTCACTTTGATTCCAGCAACCACATGGAGGAAGAAAAAAGAACCGTTATTAGAATTAACTGATTTTCAATTTGAAGCATCTGCTGATACAAAACGGACATCCTTTAAGCTTGAGAAGTTCTGTTACTAATGAAGCCACATTTTCTGCTCTTGCTTCCTACTTCATGCATGCACAAAAAGCCTGGGATTGAAAATGAGCAGAATTAACTTCAGCCAGCAGTGGACTGATCTAAACAGAAACTCATGCTTAAAAGATTCATGTGTGGACTCACCTTCTGCAGTTGCATATGTAAACTTGTCCTTTTTGGCACCATTCTCCTGAGATAATAACTTTTGAGCTCAATGCTGCTGAATTTCTAGCAGATTTTTTACCCTGGTTTTGATCTGGTCTGGGATATCTTTATGCAAGAACATTTAACGTACTCCTGCTCTATGCATTTTAAACCGGACTGGCTTCTACACTTTGTGATGAACACACAAGCATGCACATCCCAGTGACCTCTTCTGCTAGGATCCTAGAGACTTTGTGTATCTTGTAAGCCTCCTGGGCAGCAACATACTGGCTGCTGCATAAAGTCGTTGGTGGGGAGCAGCACTGAATCCAAAGTAAGTTTGACATCAGCCAATAATCACCCTGACATTCCTGTGGCTTGGACTGCTCTCAGAGCTGCTGAATGGTACCGAGGCAAGAGGCAGAGGGAGGAAGCTTGGTGGTAGCAATTTCAGTGCTGAGAAAGGCACCATCCTCAATTCAGGACCGGTAGAGACACTGTCCATCAGGTGTCACCGGGGTGGCCGCACTGGCAAAAGGAATTAGCTGCTCATACTCAAGTGCCTTACCTATTCTTCTTGGACCTGGAAAGGACATAAAAGTTCAAAGAAGAGAGAAATAGGCTACTTTTGATCATGTCACATGGTATGTAGGACTCCTACCTTCTATTAGCAAGAACGTGGCAGGAGTTGGAAAGAAAGTAGACATCTAGCAGACCTGTCCTGACATTTTTATCCAAGTAGTACAAGAATACTTGGATAAAAATGAAAATATCTGGATCTATGCCAACTGAACAGGACATAATGTCCATGAGGTAAACTGAGACTGTCCCGTACCAGTAGGGATGGATAAGTACTTAGAAGGAAGATTCTAACAGCATCAGATATTTAAGGATCATGTCTTAAGAGCCAGGCCCCATAGTATTTGGAAGATGAAACTGTGATCAAAAGATGATCCCTCCTCGTGGGGTACACCTAGTTTGTCTAGCTTACCCTTAGGAAGTGTGTGATTTTCAAAGACGGTTCTCACACTCGACTCCTTTGATTCAGGCACACTCTAGGGAGTGTGCCACTCCATCTGCAACTGCTGGCCTCAGGAACTTTCCCCAAACTTACCCCAGGGCAGCTGCTCTGTCAGAACACAGTGAGAAACATCTCTGCCAGTGTTGATTTGAAGAGAGTGCCCCTTCTTGGTGCTCACGGGATAGGTACTGCTACCACCAAGCTTCCTCCCTCTGCCTCTTGCCTCAGTGCCATTCAGCAGCCACAGGAATGTCAGGGTGATTATTGGCCAATGTCAAACTTACTTTGGAGCAGAGGTCCTTTAAGTTCAGGAGACAGATTTACCTTTCTTACAGGCTTAATAGAATTAAGCAAATCAGCACTTCCTGCCAAAGGCAGGCTGCACAACCACCAAGCAAGCAGTATCATTAAGAAAGCACATGTGTTTAAAATAAAATTGTTTCTAACAGTGAGTCTCAAATACCTGCCATTCCGGCATACTTTCTGACTTTTAAGATTGATGTCAAGCCGTGCCGACTTTAACCTTATTCTTTGAAACATTCTCTCTACTCCTCCCTCCCTCTCTTCATCCATCAACTTGAATTTCTCCTAATAAAAAGGTAAATAAAATATACTCAAAATATACTCTAAAGTCAAGCCAGTGTCATGTTTTGCTTCCTCCCTCGTGGGACATTGGCAGTCCACTCCAATCATGGTGCTGCTCTTCCTTCTTTTTCCAAACAAGGAGCACCAGTCTCCAGGTTCTATAAGTCTCCAGTCTCTAGGTTTGATAATATTTTTCCAAGAAGTGGTTCTAGAATTTTCTGTTTAGTCTTCATTCCTATGCTGTCTTACTCATCTGAGCCTTAAGAAGCTTTTCTCTGTGAGAATGAATTCAAATTTCCACCTTTGCCATCCTGGTGTTGCAAGCAGGTAGAGCAATGGCTTGGTTTCTCTCCTGGCTCTGTTAGTAAATCCATCGGTTTGACCTTGTTCAACCTCTCTGTGCAGAAGTTATTTATCTGTAACATGGAGTTAATAATAGTACTTGCTCTTTTAGGTTTTTCTTAGGATTAATGAATTCTGTTCAAAGCAGTAAAAGAGGTGCCTGGCTGTTTATATTGCATGCCCTTCCTCCCCAGTGAGGGATAGTTTTGGGGAACTCAAGTTGGGCAGAGACAACTTCACTGATGTTTGGTGCAGGAAACTTTGCAAAGTGCTTAAAGCAACTCTCATCAGGGCCATGCAAGTTAGTTCACTTCATGTGGGATCAAGCCAGGATTCCTGAAAGTCATGCAGAAAATGATGGTCTTCGGAAGGAAATCAATCCCCAGCACTCAGGGACAGAGGTTCAGATACTTCAGAGAAAATTGGGCTTTCGTCTGGAATCCAAACCTTGGACAAAAATCCGAAGTTCTTCACCGCAATGTAGTCAAACAATTTAGCTCAAAACAATCAATATTCTTTTCTGAACACTTTAACCACAGATGTTCAACATTTTTTTCTAAAATGTTATTACCAATTGCATATCTATCAGTTATTCTCTTCTTTTAATGATTAACAGATATAACAAGTTTGGTAGTAGACATCATATGTGTGTGTGTGTGTGTGTGTGTGTGTGTGTGTGTGTATATTTGGGGTTTTTTTGGTACCGAGGATCAAACTTAGGACCTTGCACTTATGAGGCAAGTGGTGGAACCACTGAGCTAAATCCCCCATCCTTTATATATATATTTATGTCATGGGATGCACACAGCCACATCTTGGATTTATAATCAATATACTGTCCTTGCACTTTTCATAAATTTTACCAAGACAGTAACTGATTGATTCATTCATTAATCAGTGGTATTAAATTGTAATAAATTCTTTATCACTTACAGGACTTTTCTGAGCAAATTGCTTAATAGTAAATTTAGAATGGTTGTTCAGGTCTCAAGGTGATCTCAAGGTGAGATTGTGTAGGTAAAAGTATCTGGTCACATGCCCAAGTTTAGGACATTATTAAATCACTTGGTTCTGCTTTCAAGTGTGTCTGTGTGTGTGTGTGTGTGTGCGTGCGCGCACGCGCAAAAGGACTGCACCATGGAAACTCCCCAGCCAGTTTCTCCACACTACCTCTCCTCTTCACTGGGTTATCGTCACTCCAGCCTCCTTTCTGCCAGGTATTAACTGTTTGCAGTTATGAAGCGCACGTAGCATTTTTGACATTGTGATAAACGCTTTATACATGCTATCCCTAGCTTCATAGCTTGGCCCATGTAAGCCCTTGTGGCTTTTTTCTTTGGTGGGTAGTTAGTTAGGCCCACTGTGTTCTTGAGTGTGGTTTGTCTCCACCCATAATTCCTTTTGGCACTCTATTATTCACAGCAAAGCTACCCCAAGGGTCCTGATGCAGGATGGCCATGAGCACATCCCTGAGCAAGGTTTAACTCTTCACTCCATGTTGCTAATGAGCAAAGACAAATTCAGACAATTGAGACAAAGGCTGGGAACTAATAATGCAGCATCCCGGGTCGGACTCAGCCCCCGTGACTGTTCTAGAGCAGCCACAGCACAGGGTGCTCAGTGTGAGCCCTGGGGGTTCTCCTCGGCTGGACACTCCTCCTTGGAGCCCTCCACAGACCAGCTCCCTGAACAGCCCCCCAAACAGTGCCTCAGATACTCCATTCTTTCCCACCTTCTTTCCGGGCTCTGATCGTCCCCATTCTCCTTTGGTATCTTATGAATCCTTTTGGCCTCCTAAGACCATCACAGCATTTCTATCTCCCAGTTGTTTCTTCTGCCAAGTAACTAAACGTATGAGTAGGAAAGAGACCAAGGAAGGCACCAGGGTGTGTTTCTGCTTTGGTTTATTTCATACCCACCCCCTCTTTTGAAAATTTGTGTATGCTTTCTCTTAGAAAAAGAGGAAGGAAATTTCATCTTTGCAAATAGAACTCGTTAGTTCTTCATAGAATAGCCACATCACTCCAAAAGCATTATATTTGGTTCATAATAAACAAAAAGAGAAACCAATTCCTTCCCACACTTGAGCTACATTAAAACCCCCTTTCACTTAGCTTCTATTACTGTGGAGAATTAGTAGTTTGGGACCGGATCACTTCTTTCCACTCCCTGTTCGTCCTTCTGTGGTATGGAGAATGAGAATGTTGTTATGCATGCATGATCCTCCATCCTCACATCAACATTCCAGCTTAGGGACCAGCTCTTAACATATCAAGACTTGATACATCTATTAGAATTTCAGCCAGCTGTGGAGGTACGTGCCTGTAATCCCAGCGCTTGGCAGGCTGAGGCAGGAGGATTGCCAAGAGTTCAAGGCCAGCCCTGGACTACATAGTGAGTTCAAAGCCAGCCTGTGCTACACAGCAAAACCCTGTCTCAAAAAACAAAACAAACAAAAAAGAATTGCATAACAAATTTTTGGTAGATGTATAAATAACCTTTGACACAATGTGCACTGAATGACACTTTTAGGCAGGACATAGCATAAAAATACACTCAGAAACAAAATTAAAATATCTGAAATTCTAACCATATGCAGAAACATCTATGACCAGTATTTCCAATACCGTGCCTGTAACAAATAGCAAACACCAGAGCTGTAATGTGCTCTAAGGGCTCCTCAGGGACACCAGGTAAGTCCCTTCCCCTGTGATGATGAGGAACCCTCTCGGCCTCCATCCTGCTAAGGTCCCTTTACTTTCTCATGGCCCACTGTCCTGCTGCTCCTTTGTCTTCTGCTGCCCAAACTGGACTCTGCTCCCACAGGAGCATGAGCTAATTTCCAGAGGACACTTCTCTTCTGCATATCAGCTGGTTAGCTCACCACAGTAAGTTACTATCATCAAAACTTGTTAAGAAATGATGCTTAAAGCCACCAGGATCAGTTCCATTTCAACACATAGAAAAATTGACTCGTGAAATTTTATGTAACTAACACGTGCATCTCTGTCTCCAGTGTGTAGCTAGAGGTAGAAGCTTTACTCCTACTGATTATGAGCTTTTTTTTTTTTTTTTAAGACAGGGTCTGGCTATGCAGTTCAGGCTGGCCTTGAACTCACTGTGTAGCCCAGGCTGGCCTCCAACTCACAGCTATCCTCCTGCCTCAGCCTCCCAAGTGCTGGGACTACAGGTGTGTGTCACCATGCCAAGCTTGATTATAAGCTTTTATCAAGAGGGGCTTCCTCTGGGCCGGGGATTTAGCTCAGTGGTTCCGCCACCTGCCTTGCAAGCACAAGGTCCCGAGTTTGATCCCTGGTACCGGAAAAAAAAAAAAGAGGGACTTCCTCTGCAATTTTTATGCAAATGTCTAATATCTGAAGGTATCAAATGCCCACCACTTTTGGTTTACATGTATCAAGTTATTCTCTGATCTTTGGGATCTGAAGTCATTGTAACTCACTTTGTTTTTCATGATACAGGCATTCTTCAGGCAACTAATACAAAGTTAAGGGAAAATAGAAGATTGAGCCATATGATCATTCTTGGCCTATCCTCTCTTTCTTCCAGTTGTTCAAGAGGACAGCCCAGTCCTGGGTTGAAACAGTTCTGTCGTGCCTTGCACGCTCTGTGTTTGAACTACTCTGTTGCCGCTGGGGACAGGGCAGAGACTGTCCCGGAAGCAGGTTTCTCATCAGCGGGCTCCTGTACAGGATCCTGGCCTGGCACAAGCACTTCCGGCTCAATCCCTGCAACACCAAGACATCCTGTGACCCCCAGTGCCTCCCAGATGGAAAAGAGTTTCTCTTGCCATGCATTACTATGACAACATATTTAAGGTATACTTAACAGCAGCCCCAAAACTACAAGGATTTATGGAAAAGCCAAGACAGTTTGATCCAGAAATCATTTCTTACGTCAACTAAAGATTCTGTGAATTCTAAGTACTAGCACTGCCCAGGTTTTTTCTGTCTGAAATAAAATATTATATTCTAGGTAAGCACAGAATATCTTTAAACATTGTTTTGAGGACGTTCCCTCTTTGCCCTTCTTTAGTAGATTGGGGTAGAAGGTAGCTAGCACTGCAGAGACATTAAGAACTTTTCAACTCTTAAGTTCACGTCATGTGACGATGTTTCTGGGGAGACTCATACTTATCTAAGCAAAAGGTCCTGAAGGTAAGTAAAACTTTCTGCTGTGAAACAATAGTTTTGAGCGTGGGAGGGCAAAGGATATCTTGCAGTAAGAGTCACAAATGTAGGTAAGAGGCATCCCATCAAAGGAGGAGGCGAAAACTGTTGAACAGAACAAGGAATGTTTATAAACTAACAGGATGGTATTTTGGAAAAGGAATGACGATGATCTCTCTTTTTATGTACTAGAACTTGCAACGTAACAATGGTTCCATGAGAATACATGAAAGAGAAGATTCAGTGCACATGGAAGAAGTTTACAATACAGTTCAGAGGCCTGAAGCGTTGGGACAGTGCTAACCTACCTGCTCCCCAGCCTTTTGTAGTCATCGTTCCAATAAGGCAGTACAAAACAAAAGTCTACAGTGTGGCAAATTTCAAAAACTCTCTAAATATACTGGCTGGCCTTTTGATTTTGGGAAGTCGCAAACTCCACTTGCTTACCCATGGGTAGCTATTTGCTGGCTCAAACCTGGATGTCAGAAACAGAGAAAATTGCCTCAACAGATGAACTGAAGGGCAAGTTTGCAGCCTTCCTCCCTGGAATACCAGAAGCTCAAGTCCTGTACCACGACCGGAAAGCCTGCCAGCGCCCTTCTGTTAAACTGTGAAGGCCCTTTCCCTCCTTACACATACATCTATCCAAGCAGTTTGAAACCTTTTCACACTGACTTTGTTACGTCTAAACATTTTCCCATCTTATAGTGATCCAAGGAAATCATTTCTCAGGCCTAACATGCTATTTTTCACCAAATGCCTGATGGATGATGATTTTGGAGTGTCTGATGAGTCCCTGCTTGCTTGGGAGAAAGGGTTAGGCCTCTTCCAAAGTACTAGTGGATAACATGGATAAATCTAGAAGTGGTACCAGACCCTTGCTAGGGAAACACATGTGTGGATCTTTACTAAAATGCTAAAGGGAAAAAAGTAGGGCCGTTTTCATTTTTTAAGGAAATAGCTTTGTTGATAGCTATCTTATATATAATATACGTTATATATCTCTAATGTTCACCTATTTAAAATATACAGTTACCCCATGGTTTTAGTATATCCACAGAAGAGACTCAAAGGCCTAGGAGCATTGGAATGCTAGCGTGGATTTATCAGGTAAGACCTTTTCACCCACAATGGGAGTGTTTGGATGACTTACCTTTCAAAAGTACTTTGAGAAATAAATTTCTGAGGGCTTGCACAGCATCTTGGAAGAGCTGCATTATTGCTCTTCACTGTGAACTACAGCTTAGCGTAAGAACCACAGCTGTTCAGCTAGAAAACATATATACAAATGGGATATTTTAATCTGGAGGTGTCTAGGGCCAAGTGGCATCACTCAGCTACCAAAGTCAAGTAATATAAAATATAAGATCGGGCTAAGCAACCAAGCCTGGCACTCACCATGGGTGAATGCTTCCTTCCTGCATTCTCACTGCAGCAAATGACAAAGTCAAAATAACAATCAGAATAGCCTGGCTTGCATAGGCCTACAACATTAGCTAATTATGGCAGTTTTGGAAACAAAATAGACAGAAAACCTACACTTACAGATTCTTACTTGACCTATATAAGCAGAAATGTTCTAGGAAAAATGAGCAAAAATCTAGCTTGAATCATAAAGATAGTTCCAGGCTTGAGCCAAGTTATAGATGTTGAATGCAGGGGAAGGTGAATTCCCCCAAGGAAGGATTCAGGATACTACCCAAAAGTTATATTGATCAATTTTTCCCCAGCCTACAGTCTTTTACCAGTGTCAACTGTGTAATGGGATAAGGAAATCTGACTTCTTAGGGACTACTTGGCCCTGGCTCTAAACTTGACACTGATTCCAAGAGACACAAAATGTCACCGTGGCCCTCCAGTCAGTGTGGGCTTGTGGAGGATAAGAGCACTGGAGTTTTACCACATCGCACAGGGGGTCTAGTGCGTCCCTGAACCCATCCTGGTGATTTTCCCAGCTCAAAAGGCAGATTGGCATAGGCATTGGGGTTGGCAGAATCTCCACACTGGCTCCTCCCAGTGTGAAGTGAGAACTGTTACTGTGGGAAAGGTCAAGAAGAAGCTGTTGAAACTATGTGCACTTGGGAAAATAGTAACTCAAAAGCAATCTGTATCCCCCAAGGGACTGCAGAGATCAGTGGTACCACTGAGGGCTTGAACGATGCAGAACTGGTGATTCCCACTGTGTCCTCATTCATCTCCTCCTAAATGAAGAATATGTTGCCGTAAAGTCCAGCATTCAGACTGACCTGGTGAGCTACAAGTAGCAACCACATGGCACTAATTTATAAGACATTTGTGTGTCAGGGGGTGGAAAATAAATGCAAATAAAGCTCAGGTCCTTCTACCTCAGTGAAGTCACCTGGGTTCCAGTGGTTGAGACATTCCTTCAAGGGCAAAGGATAAGGTGTTGCATCTGTCCCTTCCTTCAGCAAAAAAGAGGCACAGTGCCTACAGGGTGTGTTGCTACAAACCTCTTGCTGAGCGTGCTAAACTCTGTCTTTCCAGAGACCCCGCAATCTGAAGCTTTCTGGTCTGGAACTCAGGTCTTCTCTGGTCTACAGTGCTCGTGGCCCAGCTGGACCCACTAGGAAACTCCTGCATGCCAAATAAAAGCTTTGGGAATCACAGGTCTAATTAAGGGCTATTTGTCAAAATACCTCCCTCAGTACTTTCAATACATCACTTGTTTGACACCATTGTTCTTTTAGGCAATGCCAAGTACAGAATTTTTCTTTGTTTTTCAGTTTTCTAGAATACTCTTTAAAAGTTAGACACTTGGCTTTTTGCTTAGGAATTTCTTTGAAAACTTCTGTTTGGTGTCCTTCCATACCTCTGTGAAATCTGACCTTAGGATCAGGATGGAGAATGAAAGAACAAATAGAAAAGTCTACCAGCCATTAGCTGCTTCTCAAATTTTTCTTTTTTTAAAAATTTTCTATTTTCTATTTTGTGAAACTTACTTTGCATCTTAACATACTCCAACTTTGGTTTATAGTAAAACAGTGATCAGACCTATAAAATCTCCTCTGTTACCTAAAAGATTTAAAATTTATGAAACTCAACAAAGCCTGCATTTCAAACTTTGTGTCTCATTATAAACTTTTAAATTTGAAATTTAAGCCTGAGTAATCATATTTTGTTCTCTTCAATCTATGAGCAACCTATGATGATTGAGGCTGTGGGATGGAGAACCATGAGAAATGCCAGAAAAAAATATATGACTTAAACAACTGCAATGTAGTACAAGCCTGGAGGAATGTAATTTCAATTAGATTAGTCCCTCTCAAATGGAGAAAAATAAAAAATATCACAAGAAAAATTATTCCAGAATTCCGTACAAAGACAAGGATCATCTACACAAGAGATCAGAAAGTACAGGGCCAAGGATTTAGCTCAGCGGTTCCACCGCCTGCCCCTCAAGCACAAGGACCCGAGTTCAATCTGCGGTACGAAAGAAAGAAAGTACATCTCCTTCCTGGATTTAAGTATGGTACACTCAGGTTTATGAGGACTACCATTGGGATTCTATTCCAATGAAAGGCCTTAAGTCTACTTGTTTTGCAAATAGATTATCATTAAATTCAAAGAAAAACTATTCTTATAAAATTCAATATAACAAAAAGTACAATTTAATAAAATAAACCAAGGTATGTAAACCTAGATTGTATTTGCAAAATAAATGGCAGGGATGAGCATAAGAAAATCACTAACATCTTATGATCTAGAAGACAAGTCTCTGTATATTTCTCTTTTTGTTATATTACGCTTTTCTCTTTGTAACAGAATTGTACATATTTGTTGAAATACATTAAAAGGAAAGGTTGTGTGGAAAATACTCCACTTTCTCTCCCCATGATCCTGAATAAACGTTTACTAACTCACGACAATTCCTTTTTGCCTTTCTTTATTTCTAATTATTTTACTTTTTAAATTCATATGAAGAGAAAACGTAGGGGCCCGGAATTTAGCTCATTGGTGCCGCTGCCTGCCTCGCAAGCACAAGGTCGAGAGTTAGATCCCTGGTACCAAAAAAAAGAAAAAAAGAAAAAGAAAATGTAAGTTCAATTTTTGTAATTAAAACAGTTGGAATTTAAACTACTTAAAAACAATTAGCATGAAACACTGATGTTCACAAACTTTAAAATATTGTGGTAGATTCGAAAATATATATGGGAAAAATTAAACCAAGTAAAACACAGTTCACCTGATAATAGGAAAAAAATAAATGTTTCTATACAGCATGAAAAATAATAACAAAGGAAAAGAACAAACATCATCTTGAAAAGAATGAGTTAAACCCTCACATGTAAACCTTTTCTGATCAGAGTGTAACAACTCAACTCTGTGCTACTGACAATCGCTACCATGACATAGAATTCAAATAAAAGGATGTTCAAAGACTTATCTGGCAAAAACAAAATAATAGCAAGCAGTCCCAGAGGAGCCACAGGCAAAAGCCTACACTTAGAGGAAACATCACTACTTTAAACATGCACATTATAAAGCAAAAGTTAGCAAAAGAATAAAATAAATTAAGAATAAAAGAAAAAATAAAATATTTTAAAAGAAAACTTTAATGGATTAAAATCAGAAAAGTACAATTAAAGAACCCATGGATTTTGGGCAATCAAAGTTCATGGCTTTTAGAAAATCTGATTAAGAAAGAGGAGAAAATATATAGAACTAGAAAGAAAGGATACGGAAAAACACAGTGAGATGTATAAGAGATTGTAATGCAAAATCCTATGTAATGCTAATAAATGTGTAAGACCTGTGAAATGGAAGATGTTCGTGAAAGATATAAATTAGCAGTACATTTTTTTAAAAATTAGAAAAATCTGAATTGAATAACAACCATAGGCATAATGAAAAACACTTCAAAAAATTACTCCAAATTCTCCAGGGGTTGTTTTACTGGTGAATTATTTGAAACTTTAAAGGAACTAGTAAACTCAATTCTATATAATTTGTTCCAGAACACAGAAAAAAATATGGAAGGCAATCAAATCTATTTTGTGAATCCAGGATAATTTTGACATCAAAATCTGACAAATATTATACACACAAAAAAAGCAAAACTAAAGACAGATCTCTCTTATGAATATAGATTCATGAATGAATCAATATTAGGAAATGTATGTGCCTGGCATTTATTAGCCGTCTGGCCAATTCCTTCTAGCTCACCAAGGAAAGCCAGGGTGCCCAGAGCGGAGGTCCTTAGCTTCCTGACCCCACATCTCCACATTTAATTTGCATATGAACCCATCCTTACCTCTTTTCCTCCTGTTTCAGAAGGGAAAAAAATGCCTTTTCTTTGTTCAAAAATAAAAGCTTCCAAGCATGTGCTAGATCCCATCCTTCAGGCAAATTGGTTTGTTAGTAACTGCTTTGTTACTTCTTTGTCAGTGACTTGAGGCCTCTTGCTTTTTATTAACTGTTTCCTTTTGCTTCTTAACAAATATCTCCTCTTCTTTGTCCTCCTTCAGTCACCGCTGACCTAACACCCTTTGCTAACAAGGTACCTGGCAGGCTTGTGAGCCCTGAAAAGGAAAAGGGAGCCCCTCACTTCCAAGGAGCTTTCTTTCTGGTCAGGGACCAGCTCCACCAGCAATTGTAAGCCACGTGACAGGTGCGCAAATAGGGCCCTGCATAGGGACCAGTGGAGCTCAGAGTCAGGGTCAGGGGCTGGGGATGCTCTGCTCTGGCCAGTGCCATGCCTTTCTTATTTCTATCATTGTCTCTTAGAACAAGGCTAGTTTTCATTTGTCAAGCCAATGCTTCCCTCCTCATGCATCCTTTGTTCCACTCCCTTGAAAAATTCCTTAGAATTTTCTTGTAAGCATTAAAAGAAAAATCTTTATCGCAAGTCTCATGGATGTTTTATTTCACGCAATAGTTTCACTTCCTTGTAGCATCAACACTACCAACCATTCCTTCCTTGAAATCCTTGACTGTAAGTTCTTCTGCTTTTACATCTTCCCCTCTAGCCCTCCTTATCTACTGGTTTTCTCCTTTGCTTCCATTTAAATATTTATTATGAATGATCTGTGTTTCTCAGGAACACCTGCAGCTTTTATTTTTGCAGTCTACACATACTCCTAGTGAGCATTTGCCCTCATCTAGTTCCATGCTTCCAACTGACGCCTAAATGCTGGTTCTCCCATCTCCTGCCATAAGAGTTGTCTCTTCCGAGGTCCAGGCTCAGAACTCTAGCTCTTGACAGACTCTCTCCCAGTGACTGCCTTGTATCTCAAACCCATGGACTCAGTACCTTCTCCAATCTGGCTGCTCTCTCTACACACCCTAGGACAATGAAAAGCAAAACGGTTCACTCCACTGTCCAGCTATCCCTCCCCATTTAACCTTGGACATCGGGTCCAAGCCACCTTGTTCCTTTAGGATCTCTTCACTCTGTCTTCTCTCCTCCATAGTCACTGCCTCACATGTAGGCTGTCGACACTTGTCGCTGGGGTTACTATAGAAGCTGCTTAAATAGTCTCCTGACCTTCTTTCTTATACCCTGATAATGTACTTTTTAAAAAACATTGCCACTTGGGATATCTTTCAAAAGCCAGATCTTCTAAGGTCACTCCTATATATGTTTCTTCAGTAATCCGCCTGGATTTTTGGCACATGACATTGACCCTCACAGCATGATGTTTACCTTGTTTCATCTTTCCTGGGTTGATGGTTATATGACTCTAGTTTGGCTTTCTTTTTAGCACACATGAGATGTGTATCCAGTGTTCATGTGTGTGTAAATGACTTCAGCAAACTTCCACTAGTATTTTTCACTCTTCCTATAACCATGGCAATCAGTTTTTGACTTAAAAAACTTCTGCTTTCCATCCTCTGACCCTGAATACTTATAGATCGTGCCACATCTTAGCCATAAGACTAAATGGCCCACTAATGACAAGTTCTGTCAATCTCTACACTTTTAATAAGCACTGTTGTTAAGCATGCTTTGTTCCAGAACCTACTGAAACATAGATGTTCTTTAAAATCATGAAAATTAAGGATTCAAGTATTAAATCAATATAAGGTGTTTTAAAAAGACAAAATTGACATAAAGCCAGAAATTCATGTGATTGTTAGCATCACAGAATTAGTTATTATATCCAAATGAGCTTTCAGAAGAAGCTGTAAGATAGGAGTGACGAGATATGTGACAAGGGGAGGCACGGGAGCCAAGCGTGACCATGACCACCCAGCCACACTTTGTGTTGAAAGGAGCATCCTGTGGCCCAGCACATCACTGACCCAGGGACAGGCTCTGCATGTTGCCAAACTGTAAGGGTCGCGCACATTGCGACTTACAGCACATGTCCTTGTTCTGATCCAAATTTGACTCAGTCAGTTGTGATGACTCCACGTGGAGATGACTTCTTTCTCCAGCTTGGCCCAAGTCATTTTTCCAATAGCCATTGGATTTAGCATAGTAAACAAATAAATAGGCGGTTTATGTCACGTTTTCTGAGCGAGGGTTGCAGGTTTGAGTTTATCTCGCCCTTTCTTGCAAGCCGGAGCCTCCCTGAGACTTAATGGAGAGAATGAGTTCTCCAGAGTAAAATGACAAAGTATCATGAGCGACCCGGCTGGCCCTGCCAGGTGTCACTCCCTGAGTCTCACTCTGAGCCTCTATGGAGCTCAGCAGAACCGTCACCCCCTGCCTGGGGGCTGAGTTCCTGCCCGCTGTGAACTCGCTGCGCTGCACTGATGCCTCCTCTTGCCTTTTCTTCCAATTACTTATTTATGTGTCTGTAAACAAGTAACGGATCCTATTCCTGGCACGCACTAGATTTTCATAAGTGCTCATTTCATCAGCTAATAAGGCCCCTAATATTCTTTCCAATTTTTTCCTTACTTCCCTTAAACAAGTAGACTGAACACAAAATGAGATATTTTCTCAGGAACCAAAGCAGGTGCCATTATCAAGGCTGCTATGTGTCAATTGCGTTTTGTAATTCAGTCGGGAAGTTATGCTAATTCTGTCCACAGCCACATGTTTTAGAAACTTTTTCCTGCATCCGTTTATGATCTTCCAACTCTTTTCAGCCTCAGCCAGTCTCTACGGCATGTTTACCTAACTCTTTTTGCCACAGGTTCTAGATGCGATTGTTGTTTTGTTTTGCTTTGCTTTTTAGACAGGAATGCCACTGGGCTCCATTGCATGTAGCATTCTGTCTCTTGGTAAAATACCACTTAATATGTAGGAGAGGAAGCCTTTGAGTTCTGGAATCTTCTTGACTGTGTAAAATACTCTTGTAACATGCAGCTTATAGAATCAGTGCTGATCCCAACGGTTGTTCAGTAGTTTAAGAGGTGTGTGAGTTATTAGGTGAGGGAAGTCACTGTAACAGTTAAGCAAAATAACTAAATACATCTGAAGCCATATAATTTAATGTATTAGGAGCAGATCTTTTGAAAATTTCTAGAAAGTTATCCAATATCCTACTGACCAGCATTTTAAGACACATTTTATAGCCCAAACCTTCAACTTAAGTGCCTACGCTGTCCACTGAGAGAGAAGGAAATGGCATAATCATAACCCTGGCCATGGAAGAAATGCTGTTTCTTTAGTGCACCATTATTTCCCAGTAGGTATTGTAATTGAGAAGAAACTTCCCTTAAATGTGCTAAATCAATTAATTACCCACATACACTTGCTTTAACATCCTGCACGATTGAAACCACTTCCAGATGCCACATTTGCTCCTGAGTCCTTGGCTGTCATGTTTCAGAGTGGATCCACTGTGTCACCCCCATGGGAGGGGAGGCAGAGAGGTACAGCATTGTGGTCATCGATGTAAAAACCACCCCTATGATGAGCTGAATGTTGGCCTGGGTACAGACTTATCCATCCTCAGGAAAACAATTTAATTGTTTTCTACCTTGACTTTCTCTTACGTAAAAATGGGAGTAAGGACTGGCTGCACTGAGGAGGCACCAATAATAAAAATGAACGTAAGAATTGCTGTGTTTTGAATGGAACTAGGTGTGAGCTTAGTAACAACTGGACTTGGATGTTCTTGCATAAGAATGACCTCATTAACTCATTTTCCCTTTGAGAAAGTGTGTATGGCAACATTATGCTCTGTCTGCTGTTAAATGCAGTCTTTTTTCATTTAGAGCCTAATGCTTGTTTTATTTTAGTGCATTTTTAAAAAATGTTATTCTAACATATCCAATGAATTAGGAGTCCACTGTTGTGGAGAATCTGAATACCATCGTGTTTACCCTAATAATAAGTCTTGTTCATTAAATTTCATTTTGCAAGATGAAGAGATACATTTGGAATTGCTTTACTGCCTTTAGATTTTCTAGAATCTTTAAAACCACATCACCATTACTTGAACTTATTCTCAGGTTTTGTGCATTCTATTAACATAAAACCATAAGGCAAATTTGCTTTTAATAATTTTCTTCAAGGTTTGTGCTTTATTAGAAATAACTCATTTACAGAAAACCTTTTATTTGGGTTGGTGGTGAGAATAAACACATAGTTCTCAGTGACTTTTATTATTTATTATGAAGTAATTTGGCAGGGTGTTGTGTAGGCAACTAAAAGAAATAAAAGATTAATCAGGACTACCAATCTTTTTTTGATTTGTAGAGTAACAGAAAACAGCAGTCCAGCCCTGTTTTACTCCCCGAAGGTTTGGTTCAGTATGTGCCAGTGATGGAAAACATCGTCCGCCTATAAAGCAACAATTAGGGTTGGTTTCCACTGACTCAATCAGTCAAATGTAAAAATACAAAAGACTAATATAAAATAAGCCCTCTTCTGTGGGCTTCACATGCCAGAAACGTGTACACTCTTGAGTATGTGTTGCTCCCGCTGTTTACCAACGCTCCACTGGAATTTTTGGTTTAAAAGTTCATATTTTAATTATGGAATTAAATACAGGAGGGCAAAAAATCAGCAGTTTTTCCTTGGATTATAATAGAGTTTAGGAGAAAAGACAGAACTGGACGAAAAAAGGCCTGTGTTTGCTTTTTGGATAAGGCAATAGTCAAAGTGAAGCTAATGGACAAATTACTTAGATTCTTAGTTTATTTGTTTTCTTATATGTGCCTATTAATCGTTATAAGCGTTAGAAAAATATAGCCCTCTTAAAGTTTTCAGGGTTCTTGGAAGAAACATGTAGCAAAATTATTTGTAAAAAAAGTAAAATAAAAAGCCTTTTTAGCATGTATATGATGACGGGGTAGTAGAAAATCATTTTTATTAATATCAACCTATGCAAGATGGGACCTTAAAATCTACCGTGAAGCAGTGGTAGAGAAAGATAACAATAGGAAAAAGACAAAAAAAAATAGGAAAAAGACAGAATTAAGATATTTTCAGGGAGAAAAGCAAAAGCAGTAACAGTTCTAGGTCATGAAATATTATGCGGTCACTCATAATCAAGTATTCATTGTTTACACACATGTAAAATACATTTGAGTTATGTAAAATGAATTGAGAGCAGATAGAGGAAGTGGCCTCCTGGCATTAAGAATGGAGATCTGAGAGTAATCGTGGACGAAGTTGTCTCCACTTACCATTCTGTTGAAATGGATCAGCTCCATTTCTGCTGAGAAAAAAGAACGTAGCTCAGTGGTGCCTAAGGAGTTTCCCTAATTCAACCTTTCTTTATGAGTGCACCTAGAAGCCATTATACAAATAGCAGTAAGAGTAGGGCTCTTGTTAGTAGCCTTTCAACCAGTTTAAAATGCTGCCGAAAGGTCAACATTTTTACTATGTCCTCAGAGGATATAAAAAGCATCTCATTCTTATAAATCTTCCTCATAACTAACATCTTGCAAACGATGATATATCATTTTTGCTTGCAAATTCGTAAATGAGCACAATTCACCATCAGTTACTGCTAATGACACAAGTTTTTTACTTCAGTCTGGTAGGAATATGTAAAGTTATAGCATTTTTCTTGGTGACTTAAAAGGCATTAACAGTTTCATGCCTCTGGTTTCTCTGATGCTAGAGCTGGTGTCTTGAGCTTTTGTCCAGTTCTATTGCAAAACAGAAAATTAAAAGTGAAAGAGAGGAAAACTGATTCTGGTTAGAATGAGGAGAGGATGAAACAGTCCTGAGGCTCCCTTGTGAGTCTCCGGAATTTACACTACAAGAGTTAACTCTTTGTAATGAGCAGATGATTACCAGGCCTTGAGCCATCTGGCTCTGTCTGTCTTCTACCTCAATCTTTCTCCTTTTCCTGGTTTTTCTATGCCCTCCACATACCTAACTACTTTCAGTCTCCTGCCTGTGACTACTTTCTCTGCTCAGAATCTTTTAAGTCTAGATTCTCTCACCTAAAACGCATTTTCCCCTAATCACTCCAAGACTGGAGCTATCTAACTTCAGTATTTTTTCGCAAGTATTCTCAGTCATCTGGCTTTCTTTTCTTGTATTTTCATTATGATAAATATCATAGATTGGTGTGTTCAAACTCCAACTCACCATCTATGATGTGCTTTTTCGCAAGGCTAATCTCAGCATTCTTTTTCAACATTCCTTGCAGCTAAAATTCAAGATAAGAATTAGATTTCTTTACTTTGATGCATCTGTGTAAGACCTAAGAAGAGAAAATACGATGAGGCCTTCTGTTCAAACTTTTCAGCTGTTTCTGCTGGGTCACAAGGTAAGAGAATGAGGGCATTCTTAAGCAATAACACCCTCATTCTGGGGGTTACAGTGATATATTTTGTTAGGGTTATTATCTAAAAATGTCCCTTCAAAGATGCATTGTGTTGAAGGTTGGATTGAGAGCTGATGGATTTTTGAAAAGTCATTAGACCATGAGGGCTCTAACTTCACCAGAAGATTAATTCACTGATGAGGACCCAATAAGATGTCATTATTGGAGAGCACGGTAGCAGGAGGTGGAGTGCAGTCGAAGGGAATAGGTCATGTAGTTATGACCTGGGGGACTGTATTTGATCTCTGGCCTTTTCCTCTCTCGTTCCTTTCTTCTGTCTCTACTTCCTCACCATAATGAGGTGAGCAGCTTTCCTCCACCATGCCCTTCTACCCTGAGGTCCTGCCTTACCACAGGACTAAAGCAATGGAACCAGTTGACCACGGACTGGTACCTCTGAAACTGTGAACCAGAATAAACCTTTCTTCTTTGAAGTCGTCTTTGTCAAATATTTTGTCTGAGAAACATAGTTAACTAACACACCTTTCTATCACGGCTACCATGGAGTGTTCTTGGGTTCAACAGTTACAATACCAGCTAAGAGGAGAAAGCAGTCAAGGTGATGAGCAAAGAATGACATATTTTCTACAGTTTCTATGAACTGTGCTAATACTGTCCTAGCAATGTCTTCACCAAATTCTGTAGAGACTTTGTCATGTTAAAACATGAAGGAGAGTATGAAGGCAGTGACTTGATGAAGTATAAATTAACCCAAGCTCGAAATGTTTCCCAGGGATCATCATTGTCAATTGCATCTCTGGCAAGCCTCAGCAATAGCAGGTTATCTGTAACTTCTTTACAATCAACAGTAAGAGGCAAAGATAGTTCCTTAGCTACACTTATAGATACCCTCAAACATTTACTAGTTCTACTGTGTATGTGTGCTTCTTAACTGTATTGAGGGCTCCTCATGAGCCTGGTGAGTCACAGCCAAGGTACAATCAGCTGATTTGGTAAATTCATTCCAACTGCTGATCACATCCAATAAAATCAAAACAAAAAATTTAGCCAACTAAGGTATTTTGCTGAAATGGTTCACTGATTGAGCAAAAACTATACCAACAGTGCCAGCCAGGCTAAGAACTCAGTTCCTCCTCAGCAATTAAAGGAAGGCTGACTTTTCTGATTGGATAAGTAGCGAATCTTTCTTCAGCTGCTCAGTCTACCTGGGGATAGACCCAAAGCAAGTCCTGAGTGGGGAGGCTTATACTTTGTAAAAGAACCAAAACACAATATTATACTTTGCTTCAATTTAGACCAGT
Source organism: Heterocephalus glaber (assembly GCF_000247695.1). The sequence goes on from NW_004624753.1 coordinate 1,339,354, forward strand.
GTCAAATCTGAACTTCCTTCCCACTGGCTGCCTGTCACATTTGAGCTTTATCCAAATGTTACCATCAACAATTCAGATTTTCAACTGGGTTTGGTGTAGCCCAAAGACATTGGAATATTGAAGATGTAGATTAGATTGCATAGCACTCACTACCTGCTATGCAGTTTCAGGGCTTTAGTAATTGCTTGTTCTGTGCATGCACAGGAAATATTAGTAAAATTTGCACTCAAATGACAAGAGTGAGAATGAGAAAGTATCATAGAATCATTTTCTGTAACTGATGAAAAATTAAATTTTTATCACTTTCAGCTTTGCTCTTACATCTGTTTCCTGGAAAGAAGGAATTCGGTGCCAAAAACAAGTATGCTAATTACAATTTAGGCTATAGCTTCAAAATCTTTAAGTAAATGCTGAATACTTTAGTTCAGTCAGGAAATTTGCTAAGACACATTTCTTCTGGCATCTGCCAAGAAGAATGTCTGTTTTTAATACTACAAAGATATACCAGATTTGCACTCTTAAATAACCACAGTTTTACAGCTCCTATTGGAGTCTCACTGAGCTCTTGAATACATTTTCAGCACTGCGTGTCAGAAGGTAGCCCACGCAAGGAGTTTCCTTTGGTGCCAACCATACGACTGCTCTGGACAGCATTCAGCTCTGACTCCAAAGAGCTAATTGCTTTATTTTTATTGTATATCAACTCAGCATCATTGAACAATGCCAGACACAAATGTCCACTTTGTAGGATGCAGAGTCCCCAGGCTTATGAGTCTGGTGGGTACAGTCCAGCCCTCCTTCCATCCTGGACATCTCCATGGACTGTTCTGGTCTTCAAACTCAGATCCACTGTGTGGCAATCGCTATTACTTTCAGATAGGCAGAAACAGAAGCATTGCTTTTCAATGATGTCTTCATTTCCATAACTTACAAGTGGCACCAGATTCCAGTGAACAACCAAATTAGTGACAAATGGTAGAAAAGATTTTCCAGGTCTACCCTTCTTGCTCAGTGTTTTTGTAAAGAAAATATTAAAGGCAAAAGTGGGCTTCATTTGGAAAGTCCTAAATATATCAAAGAAGACCTGTAAATATTTTAGGTGAATTTTTTTTATAGCTGCTACTTCTTCTCCATGGTAATAAGAGAAACAAACTCCTGTCCATCAAGAAAAGTCCAGATTTATCTGCAACAGGAAGGATGCCAGACAGCTATGCTTGCCTTAGCATGGCTTTGGGTTGCCTTTTTACTGTGCACCCGCTCAGCATATGCTTTCAATATGATTGAAATTAATGTTGAATTTCTTATACAAGCAACACTCTGAACATCTTGGCAGTTTATAGGCAAATGGTCTAATTTTCTGTGTGGTTTAAACCACTTAATAAAACTTCATGAAAAAAAACTAAAAATACTTTGATCCCATGCCTTGAGATCGTGCAAAAGAATAGTCATATTTATAAAACTACCTGGAATTTGATGCTCTTCAGAGAGGAGAAAAAGCAAAGAGGGTTTTTAACTGTCCTTGACATAATCAGCATTGCCCTCATGTGTAGCATGTACTCTAGGCCGAGAATCGTACTGCACACCTATGGTGCCATACCTTATTTACTAATCATAAAAGTCACATAAGATAGATACTGTTATGCAGTGTCAGAGACAAAGAAACTACATTTCAGAAAAGTAGAGTAGCTTGCCTGCAGTCACATAGCTGTGAAGTGGTACAGCTTCGATTCATACATCCAGGTCTCTGCGACTAGAAAATGTTTGCTCTTTCTGTTAGATTTTCTGAGAAGAATGAAAGTAGTAGAAGACATGGCAGCCTTCTTCTGGGAAGGTTAAATAGCAAAATATGTGTTGCACTATCTGTTCTATTCATTTCCTGATGGCATCTGGTCCTAAAATATGGATAAAGTAAATAATGAAATGTGTAAGTCAGAAATTTCGCTTTCTAACTTCACCAGGACACAGAGCACAGGTCGATATTTACAGAGTAGAGATTCTGTGCATACTTACCATTGACTGCAGATTACATCAAAGGGAATGTAGGATCAGGGACAACAGTAAAAAGCAGAGAGATATATTATTGTCATTAGAAGGGATACTTATGTAGAGAAGAATCTCAGAGTTTGAGGTCCAAAGGATTTTAGCTCTATCTAATGCCTAAACTGGTCTTCCACATCTGGTCATTTTCCTGCTACCCATCTCAACAGCGTATTTCCTCTTCTGAGTCATTTATGCTTTCAACAAATTAACACATGTTTCTTTCAAAATTACTGTATGCCAGGCAGTGCACACTCCCAGCAAATCCAGGGTCCTCTTCCTCGAGTCCTTTCTTGCATTAAGCTAGTGTCTTTGACAACTACTTCGAATCTTTGGTACAAATTTACCCTATGAGCTATTCAGAATGTGTTTTCCACACGATATTACTTTAAATATCTCAAGTCATCAAACACATCATTTTGGACAAGAGCGAGTCCTTCCTTCTCTGCTGCTCTGTACTTTTCTCCTTTCACTTGTAGAAGACTCAGAGTGGGAAAACTTTTTCCTTTTGTGGTAAATAGTTTAGGGGAACGAGAGAGAGAGGCCTCCCAAAAGGAGAAGAGTGGGGGGAGGAGTCAATGTTTTTTATGGGTGTTTCTAAGCCGACTTTGGAGAGAAAAGGGCATCCTCGATGGATTTCACATGGCTCCGATGTTAGAAAAGAAACAAATTTAAACAAAAATAATGAGTGTATATTTGCTTAAAATGGCCCTCTCTTCTAACTCCTGGTGATCGAATTGCAGATTTGTGGATGGACAGAAATAGGATAAAGGAAAGGCTACAGTACACACATAGCATACACATGGTATACACATTTCCTCATATGGCGCAGTTTCCAATTCTGTAGCTTTCCTAATAACTCATTTGTTCACTTACTGGAGAATCCAGGCATTCCCAATTTTCTACTTCTTATCTCACTCACTACAGTTTTTTTCAGAGAATGCTATTTTTATCAATTTACTATCAGAATGAGTTTATTTGATTTTGTGTCTATCTGATGCAAAATGTGGTACCCAAAACTAAACTCAAAATTATATTTCTCATTGAATAATGGAAGAAAAGTAGAACAAGTGATTGTTATTCTAAGTATATTCTTTTTATCAGTGTTACCAATTCTTACATGAGCTTTATGTTTCCCAGCATTGACTCACATAAAGCTTATTTTTTTCTATAACTTTATCTTCTTTATGATATATACTGTTGTACAAAATTTCTGTCGGTCTACCTACGTAATTGTCATTCTAGCTTATTTTGTGAGAATCAGTCCTTCACTCCAAACTTTCAGCTCTGAGTATACTACTGACCAGAAGAGTCACATTCCCCCTAATTTATTACCTATTTGATGAAAAAACTGTAAGTATTTTTATCCACATCTTGGCTGAGAATGAAAAATGAACCAAGGGAAAGGTGTGATGCTGTAAGAACCATCTTTCCCCAGAGTGACAGAAACCCTGTAATCAATCAGATTGTCATTCAGTTCTTATTGTCCTTTCACCTGCTTAGGGTCTTCAACCTGTCTCTAAGAGGGGTTAATAATAGAGGTCAAACATCTGCTTACACTACTTTTACTTTTTTTAAAGCACGTTTCCTTCTCATATTCTAGAAACTTTGTCAAACAAATCAGATTTTATTTGGGGGAGCATAACAGGTTCGATAGATTTCATTTTCTTATAATCCTCACAAACCCTTAAGAATGACCACACCATTACTTAAGAATAACTAAAAAATAATAGTTTGTATTGCTGTTGGTGGTAGAAATGGCTTTCTCTCTCTCTCTCTGTCTTTCTTTCATTTGTTCACTTACTGGAGAATCAAGGCATTGCTAATTTTTTTACTTCTTATCTCATACACTACAATTTTTCAAAGACTGCTATTTTTATCAATTTACTCTTTTGTTTCGTCAGTATTCTTTTCTTGTGTTTAATTTGTAGATAAACTATAGTATAAAAGAAATCCATAGTACAGATAAAACACGTAGTATATGTAGGGTTCGATACTAGCCATGGTTTTACGCATCTGCTGGGATCTTGGAACATACTCTTGTGGATAAGGAGGGAGTTTAAGTACAGTTTCATACTGTTGTTTGTAAAAAATCAGTTTAAAATAATCTCTCAGTATTGCTCACATAATGGTACACAAGAATTCTTTCTCTTTTTTCACTTCTCACACATTTGTAATAGCAAATCTTCTAAGTGAGTTCAAAGTGTATTTGTGAATTAAATTCAGAATTTGGGTTAAGCTTGAGACTTTTTACTCTCTGTTCAGACCCAATCTATTATGTGTTATTTTCCTCCACACATTTCCCCTTTTTAGTGATGCAGTGAAACTCCTTGACTAAACTTTAGGATGTACAGGGGCTGGGTCCAGCAATCTGTCTTTAACATAACTCTCTAGTCACGTTTCTGAAGTTTGATTTCGCCAAGCACTTGTTCTCCATTGCAAAATCATATGGTGACTCACTGCTAATGACAGCAGGACAGAACCACACCAGGACTGTGCTTTAGCAAGCAGGAAAGAACAGGAGCTGCTTCCACTGCAGAGTGAGACTGATCTACGTGAGACTCAAGTCTTCCCTTCATCCCATGTGTGATCTTGGTCAATTTACTTAGTCGCTCTGAACTGCAGTTTCCCTGCCCATTAGATATGTCTGCTGTGCAAAAATTATTGCTGTACTGGCTTTAATTATATGTCCTTATCTCACTAAAAATAACCACAGGTGAGTAATATAATAAAGCGTCTCACACTTTGCCTGAAAGGCAAAGATGTTTAATAGAAATTAACACCCTTGTGTGTTTTCTTCCTTTCTTATTTCTTCTGCTACTGAGAATTCTTTTCATAGAGAAATCAAAACATGTGTCTATGGAGTAAAGATCACAGTAATAGGTCATGTGACTATGACCCCATTTTAATAGGGCAAAATGTGAGGCTGTCTATGGGCTTAACACACTTCATGACTAGTTTAGTAAATTTTCTACGTAGTAGAAGGTACTAAGACCCAAAGTAGATATTATACACCCAAATAGACATGTACTGCTAAGATGCTGCTCTTCTTACAGAAAATACGTGGGCAATAATTTACCTAGGTATCACCATTTTTCAAACCATATATTACATTTAAGCCATAGGTAAAACATCCTATTTCCCTTCACTTCTGTCCCCAAATTTAAAATGCCTCCTTTCAGTATCTTTCGCTGTCTAGATTTTATCAGCCAATCTCAATTCCTATTTTGTACATAAAGGACATCACAATCCAATTCAACCTCTTTGTTATTTGACATCTTGTAATATATAGAGTCCACAAAAAAAATGTATACTCAGTTCAGGAAAAGAAAAACAGTATGATGTTTTTTCAACAGACGGCCGTCACTCTGGGCACCTCTTGTAATTGTAGAGGCCAAAGGTAACTTGTATTACTCACCTAATGTCTTATTAAATTTAGTATTAAAATATTTATACAGGTTTTTCTTTTCTTGTGTGTATACTTTTTTTGGCAGACTCTGTATATTAGCCCTCACTAAATATTATTCTCTTTTTATCTAACGTTTTGTCGTTTGAGGGGAGATTTTTGTTATTGTGTAGTATGGGCCTCAACACACCTATATCTTAATCTAATCTTTTCAAGGATGTGTGTGTGTGTGTGTGTGTACATGCACACTCGCAGGCTTTGTTTAAGCGAAGTAGGTAATTCTGCCTCTATTGATAATAAGAGGTAATAAAGAACAATATAACAATGAATGACCATGAAAGTGTGCACTACAATCGCAAGCTCATTATGGATAAGAAAACTTTCTTGGACATTTTGGTCAAAACACCATTTCTGCGTCTCAAATTCATCAGGGCTAAAATTGAATGTTTGAGTTTTCTTCCTTCACTTGCTTCTGCTTTGATTCCTGCCTCAGGGTGTGATTCCACTACCTAAGTCAAAGCGCCCAAGTGACTCACTTCCCCCACCTCTTCCTTTAGCCAGACTCCAGGTCTGCTGATTCCCTCGTATCCATTCGGCTATTTCAATCCTCACTGCTAACACCCTATCGCTGCATTCCTGTCCTTCCCTAGCGCCCTGCCAGTGGATCTGAGCTGTTAAAAACACCTATTTGAGCTAGCCCCTCTTCTGGCTTAAACTCACCATCCCCTTTCACATCTTAAAGTTTGGAGTCTTTGGTAACCATGCGGGCCCTGTACTTCACTGCAGCGTGGATGGCCATTCTTCTCGCTTCCATCCCCAGCTTCCTACATGACTTTGGCTCTTTTCATCAGCTGTTATTTCCCACCCTGTACCCTGGTGCATTTTATTCCCTCCCCAGAAAGTACTCATTCCCTTGTTCCTGGTTCGCCACCTCATCATCTCCAGGATGTTGGCCCTAACTAGGACTCTGCCTGTCTGACCCCTCTCTTGAAAAAAGAGCAGTCAGGCTGCACCTGTTTGCCATTATTTCTCCTCTCTGTAGCACTGTATGTGGCACACAGAGGCTCGATCAGCATTTTTGAAGAAAGGACAGAGTTAGAGGTAGCGAAGGAGGCAGAGAGATATAGAAAAAGAAAGAATACCATTCACCTTGTTCTCAAGTATTTAGTGTGTGAAGGTCATTACTGAACTATCACTTTAAGGTCATCTCCTTAGGGGATGCTTTTGGCTTTTGATTATAACCTCATTCTTGCAATGAGACTTGCCCTTTGGTGAGGAGATTGCTTAAACAGAATGGCCAACTTTTGTAAGCTAAGTATTTCCATCTGGGGACCAACCCCCACAGGGCAGCAGAACCATGCTCTTACCAACTGCGTGAGTTAGCCCATCCCAAATATTGTTCCTTACTTCCATGAAGACAGACAATAGCAAGTGAACCAACCAACCAATCAACCCATCAAGAAGTTAATATTTGTTCTATGCTCAGTACTGCACGAAGCACTCAACATACACTAAATGAATATGAGTCTTGGGAATTGTCTCAAGAAACTTTTGTCTAAGAAAACAAACCTAAATAAAATACAAGACATAATCATAGAGGAAAAACTGTTAAAGAGGTGTTTCCAAGCTCATACATGAGAGTAGTTCACAAAGACATACACGCTTGGTATCTAGTGAACAAATACCAAAGAAACAACATCAACTGGAACTTCGAAATACACAGTAGGAAGAAGGCTCTGCCCTACAAGCTGACCCAACAGACTTAACGAGGTAGACAGATGTTTACTCATCAAAATCTCTCAGCAGGCAGGAAAGGCACAATCATGAAGGCTTTGCTCTGTTCTCCTGCTATTTACATGAAAAGCAGAGTATGCCAAATACAGGGTCTTGCACAGTCACTAACTCAAGCCGTGTTCCCAGCCAAAAATACCCTGCTTGGCAGTGGAAACCAAGGTGTCTCAGTCAGGCACTGTGAAGCCGCCTTGGCTGGCTGGAGTCTACTTGACTCCAGCACTGAATTACTGCCCTGTCTTGCTGCTCCACCACTGAGCTCTAAAGGAAGACATGGTATCCAGTGTGTCAAAGCCGTCTATCATAGTCTGTGTTCAAAATTTCAAACTAGTGGGATTGCAAGAGGTACTAATGTTGTGGGCAACTTTCTGTTGCTAACCAATAACAGACATTATTTGTCAAACCATTGAAGGAAACCACAGAAGCTTATATAGGCTTAGGCAAGTGAAACATCTCTTGGATCTGGAACCATTTCACCCTACAGACATCGAGTTTGCTTAGAAGCCACAGGTAATCCTGTGACCCAAGTGGATTTTAATAAGGGAGGCTGCAACGCAGTTCCTGATGGCATAAGAAGCTAGGATGGAAAGAACAAGTCACAATCAGAAAACGTGAACTGCACACTGATTTCATTGCTCACTAAGGTTATTTCTTGATATTTTAAATACTGTACCTTGTTTTCTTCTCACAACAGTGTAAGCAACATACAAGACCTGTAATGAAGCAAAAACACTTGTGTCCAGATGACAAGCAAGGATTCTGCAGGGCCTCTCTCTGCAAGACCCCAGTTGGGACAAGAGAGTCTGGTACGACAATAAGAGTGGGTTTGCATCTCAGCTCTGCCAGTGTGGAGTCACTGGTAATTTGTTTAACCTCTCTACATCCCCATTTCCCCACTGATGATGATTACGTCTACTTCACAGCGTTGTTACTAGAGTTGATGTGATAAATACTTGGTGCCATGCCTAATATCGGATAAGCTTCATTGTACACCAGCTATCTGTGCATATGCTTATGCCTCTCCTCTCCTGTGACTAGTTCTCTGACAGTAACATAAATTGAAGTGCAAATTGACATCAAGGCCCTGAGTCCTGGTTCTTCCATTAGAGAGCAAGGGGATCCTCTTAGCATCTATTCCTGAGAGCAGAGGGACTCACTACCTGGGGCACAAGGGTGTCACACTGCACAAATAACACAACATGTGCAAATATATTAAACTGGTGTGGAAACACCCCAGAAGCCCACCAACAGATGAGTGGAATAAAATGGGGTAAGGATACACAATGGAGTATTAGCCAGAAAGAACAAAATCATGTGATTTCCAGGCAAACAGATGGAACTTGAGAACTCCATGTTAAGCAAAAGAAACCACACTCAGAGAGGTAAATATCGCATGTTTTCTCTTATATGAGAATATTCTCGATACAGACAAACATAAGAGAAGACAGGAAAGAAGAAAGTAGATATTTAGAGATGGCTTGGGGGATCAGAGGGAGGAGAGGAAAAGGAGAGGGGAATGCTGAAGATAATCAGCATATGCTTCATGAACATACAGATCCACAAAACAAACCTGACTAGTCTGTATTTTTAATGTGCCTTGATGAAAGAAAATGACAATTACTCATTTCTAAGCATCTGGGGACAAGCCGAGTATTTCTCAAACTTGATACCTAGACTACCTCAGTTTCAGAATATTTCCCATACTAATAGGCAAACATGAGTGGGTTTAGGAAGAGGGAAAAAGGGAAGTTTAGAGGGGAAGAGGCATTGGTAATTATACAAGGGAAGAAAAGTTGAGACTAAATGCTAAAATGTATCAGGAACCTAAATCCTGAAATAAAAATTGATAATGATTTAGAATTGCTATGAAAGCTAGAATCAGTGCGTTTAATTCCCCTTGTGAACCTCACAGTGGGAAGAAACTCGGCAAAGTGAAGCAGCCTCCAGAGGCAGGCGACGTCAGGCCCGTGTCCTTCCCCGGGGCCGCTGGCTTCCCGAGCAGGTCAGCTGAGCACTGCCATGGAATCTGCTTTCGGTGCTTCTGGAAAGGAGACTCAGCAGTCAGTACTCTTTGCCCTCATTTCTAATAAATTGTTTGTTTCTCCGAACATTATAAATGGAGCAATCACCAAAATTAAGAAGAGGCGTTCTTTCCTTTCTTGGATTTGGAGTGCAAATTATGTCATTTATATTCTCTCTGCGCTGCTTCCTCCCGATGTTCTTGCTACCTGAGAAGTTCTTCCTCGTGTCCCTGAAAAAAAGAAAAAAAGAGCAAGTGGGTTTTTAAAAACTCTTTCAATTTCTGCTGTTTTCCTGGGATAAGCTACACACAGAAAAAAAAGAAATGACAGTTTTAAAATGAAGGCCATAATCTTACCGGAGCCAGTGTGACTGCCTATCACACAGCCTTTCACAGTTGTGTCTGCCTCATAAATTCGAGCAATGAAACGGAAGTTTTCCTGCTTTCCAAGTAAGTCCAAATATCTTTGCGCCAGCTATGGATCCTCCCAACTCCCTGAAAGAAACTCCTCTCTTTTGAACTGTCATTTCTCTTTTTGAAAAATGTGTGTGTTGCTCGATTTGGAAGCCAGGATCTCTTGCATGTGAAGCACGCCCTGAGCTACACTCCTCCCCAATTTATCTTTATCAGTGTTTCTTCCAAAGTATTTTTTGCTCAAAACGTTATTTAAATACATTTGCCTCTGAATTACCAAACATGAGGTCTTGCATATACCCAGAATCCAATTTTAATAGCAATCACAATTTTGAAAAGTAATGGAGTCTCATTTAAAATACACAGGCTCACATAGAGAACATGAATTCTTTCATCTACAACAAAAATCTCAGGTTCTGGTAACTGAAACATTTTCTTCAGAGGGATATCTCAACAAAATATCTTTACCCATATAAGCAGTATTTTTAAAATCAGCTCATTTTCTTATTGTTTCATTAAAACCAGTAATTGTGACACATAATATCAAGAAGTCATGAGAAAAGTAGAGCCCTTGATCACAATGTCACCTGTTAATCACCATTGCTGTAAGTTAATTATACTTCTTAGCTTTGATATGGTATTTATGGAAAGCCAATTAAGCTTGTGAGAATCTGGTTTAGGCTTGTAATCCCTCTCCTCGCATTGTGAAGAATAAAAACACAGCCTTGGGAGAAACGCACCCAAGAGAGTCAAACAGCGCAAAGTTTCTTTGCAAGAGGCCTAATTCCTTTACATCCCTTGCCTTACGCATTTTCAGGGAAAAACACGCATGTAATGGGGGGCACACTTGTCTATGTTCATATGTGCATATTTTTAGTAAATACTTTACACACAAACACGTTCTTCAACTTGCCAAGACTTTTGCTATTAAGTTTATTTACCTTCCTATCAAATCTTCAAGATAGAATAACTATTATTAGCTCCTTTTATAAAAGGCTGAGATGCAGAAGATGAATTTACTCAATGAGGTTCATACAGCTAATAAATGTCAGCTTTGACTAGAAGCCAGGTCTGTCATCAGACTCCCAGGTTCTAAATCTTTCTACTATTCTATTTGGATGTCAGAAAAACTGTACCACTGTATATTTTTATATTTCTAGAGGGAAGTCACCTTGTAGCCATACATGATGGTGCAGGCCTGTGATCCTAGCACTTGGGAGACTGAACCAAGAGGACCTTGGGTTAGAGGCCAGCCTAGGTTACCATATGGTGAGATTCTGTCTCCAAAAAAAAGAAAGAAAGAAAAGAAAAGGCTTTGAGAATACGGATGGCGGCAACACAGGGATAAACTGAGCCATCTTAAAAGTTTTAAATCCCTGATGAGATTGTGTCAGGGTGAATTGACTTCAGAGTTCCAGTGTTTCCCTTGGGTCAAATTGTGGGTAACACTTCCTTTTCAGACCGACTGAACATGTTCTATTGCTTTCACAGAGTTAAATAACGTCGAGGATTTCAATTCTGACCAGAGTAGTTATGAGGAGGCATTAAAAACAAATAAATGAGGCTGGGCATTTAGCTCAGTGGTGCCATGCCTGCCTCGAAAGCACAAGGTCCTGAGTTCGATCCCTGGTACCAAGAAAAAAAATGCCTTTCACATAACATCTGATTAATCCATTCCATTTTGATAGACAAAGTTACTGAAAATTCATGTCTACCATTAGCTGCAATTGCAGAGATAGCATTAGTTTCTTCCTGTTTAAAATATTCTGTTTTAAAAACAGGTGAGCTGTCCTGAAAGAGAAGAAATTAAAGCCCTGGGTAGATTTTAATGACCACAGCAGCTCATAGTAACTGCCTAGTTGATTAACAAACTTATCCAGCATTTAGTTTGGACTACTGTTCGTATAGGTGTCTTTGAAGACATTTTTCTCTCCACCTCGCTCCTCAGAACATTATTGAGGGTAGGTTGATTCGTTAAACCAGTTCACAGTAAGATCTGAATAATCTGTAAAATGTGCGTGCATTTGACACTTGGGGGATAGTAAGTGTTTGTTGTTAGTGGTGCTTTACTCTAAGTGTTGTAGGCCACCTGAGTTATGGGTCCCTAGGGTGTTTATTAAAAGATAACCTCTGAGACCAGGCATCAGACTCTGGGTCAGAATCTCTCTATGGCTCAGGCCCAGGAAGCTGATTCTGATGTACGCTCCAACTTGAAAATCAGCAAACTAGAAGACGAGGATTAAAGGCACAGGAAGTTGGAAATGTGAGCAGATGTGCTGGAGCATGCCTGAAACCCCAGCTTCTAGCGAGGCTGAGGGAGGGGGGTGGCACGTTTGAGGCCAGCCTGAGAACTTAACAAGACTGAGGACTCTGTTGCAAAACAAAACTTAAAAGGCTCAGTGATAGAACACTTGCCTAACATATGCAAGGCCCTGGGTTCAATCCCCAGTATTTCAAAAAATAAGTAAAATAAGTTACAAATGCAGGAACCCCCCGCCCCCCCAAGGGACTTAAGGTCATGGCAGGCTAAGTAAAAGCCATGCACCATGGTTAACTGTTTCCTACAGCTTGCCTGATGGCTTCTCAGCTTCCTGCCCGGCAGATTCATAGCACAAGTGCAAGTCACTTCTCACTAAAGGTTGTTAGCTTCCTTTATGCGCTGAAATGGTTCTGCCGGAAACCTCACGGTGAGTTGTGAAGCAGCCGGCTCCAGACGGCCTGCCCACCGGCCGAGGGACCACTCCAGCAGTTCCAGCTCGGTTCCCCCTGGACTCAAGGAAGCCGTGGAGGTTGGGTGGTCTCTGTGAACAGTAGTTCAAGGAGCCGGACAGAAAACATACGTGTAATTTAATACAGCCTCAGTCTCGGCCGGACAAGGCCCAAGTCTGAGTCCCCGGAGAGATCGAGTTACCTCTCTGTCGGCCCCAGGGACACCCTGGCCTGTCATCGGCAGCCCCCCTGGGAGACCGCAGTGGCAGCTGCGCTCCCTCACCTGGTAGAAGGAAAGCCCGCCCTGGGCTGCCACTTGTTAGTCCTTTGTAAGGACCAAAAAGACGGGGCGGCTCTGGGGGGCTGAGAGGGGTTTCAGGACTAGATCCACAAAAACGGTTCGAAGTCCTTTGAGAACACAATCCAGGATTTATTTTCTGAAACAAAAACCTGGAAGGAAAAAATAAACACACATTAAACTATTACTGACTAAATATCACTTAGGAATTTGACTGTATTTCCCTTCCTATAATAATGTTATGGACCCAAAGCCAGAACACTCAGAAAGACTAATTACAAATGAAATTGAGACCACTAAGCATTTGATTCACTCCTGTCAAATGTATTTTAATATATTATATTGGGTTACATTGGTTAAAAAAGATAAAATAAAAAACAAATCTCTCAACCTAACCAAAAGCAAATTGGCCAGTAAAGGAACCAATGAAAAAAGCTTTGGTTTTACAAAACAGTTCGCCCAGTAAAATCTTAAAAACTAAGTTTTATAGTAAACCTGGCCTAGATGGTGATAAATCTCATCTGCATGGGATGAACAGAAGATATAATAAGCCACGGGTTGAACTGAACATTTTATTTTTAACTTCCCCTGAAAAAGTCTGTTCCTAGAACCGCAAACTTAAACTGTTTGAGTCCCAGAAGAATTGTCTAGAAGTCAGTTTATTGCAGAGGCACTGGAGGTGAATAATCCCACCCTGCTTCTTCTCAGCCTCTAGGACTCCTTCCTCTAGGATTGAGTGTTTTACTGTTATCTTACATTTGTTTACTGCTATCTTCAAGTTTAAGCCTCTTAGGTCAAGGACCTTGTCTTTGGTGGTTTATACTTTCTGAAGCAATATATTCCTCTGTAAATAATGTGTTTAATCATCAAAAGATACTTCAGTGGGATTTTCCTGCAAAAGAGAAAGTTATTTAAAGGGTGCCTTAGAGGAGCATTTCCTGCGCCTATTTCTATGAGCTCCATCAACACACACTCAACCTGGAAAGCTGGTAGGAGCAAAAAGCTGAAGTCACCATCAGGGAAGTTATAAGTGTTTCCTGGAGTGTCTGGATTAAGGTGAAGCGACGCTGACAGAGCTCTCCAAATGAGTTCACAAGTGATGAATCCACTAATTGTTATTTTGGAAATATTTGAGTTCAAATAATTTGTCTCAGTGAATATACTACTGAGGTGTCAGGATAGAGGGAGACCTTGTTACCAGCAGTCACTGATGCATACTTAATCATCTCACTTGCTCTAACTTGTATGCAGGTTGTGATTTTCAAACTTGGTGGGCATCCGCCACTGAGAAACATTTACAAAAACTATAACAAGTCCCACCAGACTTTGAGGCCTTGCCTACTCACAGCTAGGGCCTGGGCATCTGTGTAAATACAGAGCTCCAGAGATGAGTGTCTCTGATGCCCTACTGGGGAGGAGATGGCCAGCTCTGCCCAAATACCAGAATGGACCCCCGTGGGGTGTCACCTTGCACTTTTTCTAAGCTTGTGCTGTTTCTCTGATGTGGAATTGAAAAGGAAAGCTGGGAAACTCTGATTCGGGAGTCAGATGGTCCCTTGGTTCATCAGCACACAGACTCCTTGCAGGAGAAAACGTCACCTGTGAAGATTTATTAAGAAACCCGTGCGTCATCGCCTTCCTGGGAGATTTTGACTTGATCGGTTTATGTGGGATCTGGACATCAGTATATTTTGAAAGCTTCTCGGGTGACTTGAATATGTAGCCAAGCTTGAGAGGCACTGGAAGGGATGGAAAGATATTTCTGCAAAGAGCACTGATGAAGCACTTACAGGGGGAGATGCAGAATGGAGGGTAGAGCATTTTCCTCACGGTGGAGTCCAGGCTTGGCAGGCATGGCGTCACCTAGGAGCTGCTGAGAAGTGCAGAGCAGCAAGGCCACAGCCCCGATTTCTGAAGCAGAGTCTAGCCTGCCCACAGGACCCTCCAGTGATCTGTACATGTGCTCATGTTTGAAAGAGCACTGCTAGAGGGAGGATTCGAATCCACCAGACTTCTGGGGGAGCAGCTGTCTAGGTCAGAGGACTTTGGATCAGTTAGGTGTAAGAGGAGCCGCCCTTCAGGGGACCCCACTGAATGAGGAGGCTACATGAACTTGTCTCCTCATCTTGGCTTTTCCAGCCCCACATTTTATAATACTTAGAAAACAGGACATACTGTAGAGAGTTTAGAACAAGATTGGAGTAATCTGTAAGAGATCGAAGCTTTTGTAAAAAAGGAGGGAAAGAGGAGTTGAGGGAGAGGAAGGGAAAGGGAAAAAAGAAGAACAAGATGTATCATTTCCAGTACAAATTCCCGATGATGAAGGTTATCGTGGTGTATGCCTAAAATGTGCCAATAAAAGAAAGAAACAAAAGAGATCAACTTTGGTCCAAGGAATGGTTTGTGTGTCACCTACCTTGACCTTTGGTTACATGTCTGATACCTCAGTCTTTATCTGAAATCTTTATCTGAAAGCTCCTGGCCTTGACCCTGCCTCTCTCTAAATCTCAGCAGAGCAATCAGTAAAATAACCTTAAATTACTTTTTAAAAAATGTGTGACAGGGTCTTGCTATGTAGCCCAGCATGATTATGAACTCATGGTTCTCCTGCCTCAGCTTCCACGGTGCAAGAAACTTAAATCCTATACCCAGACGAGGTAATTTTGTTAGCTGGCATCAATTCAGTCACTGTCCACTAACACTGGTGTTAAGATGAATAAGGCAGTATTCCTCATTTTAAGAAAGTCATAAATCAGTGCCAGAGGCCGACTGACAGTAAGAGATCATCACAATATGTGTGACAAATGGGACTGTGATATTGGTGAGGTGTGACAGCACCTATTCCTTGTACAGCGCTCCTCTTTGGATTATGAAAAGCTACAACCTTCCTGTGAACAATTTGGTAACGCGCATTGCAAGTTTTAACGTCTTCTTGAATTTGGATAGTTTAAATGTGACACCCTGAAGAAGCCATTGTCTGGGGTTTAGTAGGGAGGACACAATCAAATTTATACTTTGAAGAGTTTACTTTGGCTGAATGTAGCAAATAGATGGGAGCAATGCAGACTGGAAGCAGGAAGATTAATTAGTAGGCTGTTACAGCAATCCTGCATTTCTCTAATCTAAGTAAAAATGAGACCCTGGAATAGGGCCATGATTATGTCTGGCTTCTTTGAGCCTAATATATTTCTAGTTTTATCTCAAATGTACTTCTTTCAAGAAGCAATCAGAGATGGGCTTTTAACAGGCCGAAGTTTATAGAGATGTTTATAATGGTGATGTTTATCTTAGCAAAACAAATAAACAAAAGCCACCTAAATATCTAACGTTCAAGCTATCTTTAAACAAATCCTAATTTATCAATTTGCCAAAAGTTGCATAGTCACTCACATAGTATTTATGAAGAATTTTAATAAAGGGGGGCTAGGCATATGATATAATGTAGTATCAGCAAAATTCTGTGGTTAAAATTATCCCGCAAACTTAGCATGGTCTACAAATCCACATAGGATCTTATCTTGCCTAAGTCCCTCGGCAGCTCCAGGACACAGAGCTGTGATGAAATACTTCTCATTCTCTACATGTACAGCTCTGCTTCTGCAACATAAGGATACATGGTCTGGGTAGAGAGATGGGCCAACGTCAGACCAATAGAGGACAGGTACCATGTTAAGAAAGAAACTCACTAGAGAAAATCAAGAAAATTCAGAGTAACAAAGATTTCTAAAGGGCTTCATGAAGATGCAGAACTTTAGGGGAAATATGACATAGGTGGAGAAAACAGCTTGAACAAACTTCCAAAGATGAGATGCTACCAAGTGTTCCAGATGTTCACAGAGGAAATGCAGATACAAGCCAGGCACGGGAGGCATCTGTGACCTCAGCACTCATGATTGGGAGTTCAAGGCCAGCCCGGCCTTCATTGTGAGACCCTATCTCAAAAACAAAGCATTTTGACCCAGCTATTACCTTTCTAGCTGTTTTCCCAAGAGTTAAAGTAATGCATGCATATCCACATTTATAGGAGCAGAATTCATAATAGCTAAGTTCATAATAGCTATATGTCCAACAGACGAATGGATAAAGAAAATGTGGCATTTATATATAATGAAATACTACTCAGCCATAAAGAAGGAAAAACTTGAGTCATTTGTAGGACAATAGATGCCCTTTGAAACCATATTTTTAAGTAAAATAAATCAAGACACACAAGCTTAAATATCACGTTTTTACTTATAAAAGAAATCCAAATTATAAATGAAGAGCAAAATAAAAGACAGATAACAGAAAATAAGGAAAGAGATCTTTTGCAAACGGGAAGAGGACCAAGAAATGGAAGAAAAGGGGAAGGAGGAGAGGGAAAAGGTATGTAAAAGTGATTAAGATTTTTGTGCACATGGACCAACTCCCCACTAGGAATGTAATCATTATGTACTGGAAACACATATTAATAAAAATAAAAATTAAAAAATAAGTCCACAAATAGATGCCCTGGCCCTATGGAAAGCCAATGTTGGAGACGCTAGATGGAAAAGTCTAGAAAAGGCCAAACTTTGGTATTTGAATGTTCATGCTGAAGTATGTAAATTGTGTTTCATATCTTGGAGATTCATTGAAAACATTTTGAATAACGGTGATGATGTGGTCATAGCAGTGTTTTTGGAAAACTGAGTAAGTACATTAGGGAATTCCAGGAAGGAGAACCTGGGGACTGTCTCTACCAAGTGGGCTCTTCTGAGTGGAGCACCAATCCTGAGCAGAGCTCTGGATTCCAGAGCAGATGGATCACGTACAGCACAGCCTCGCCTGCTTGCATCCAACTCGCTGTGTCTGAAATAGTTCATTAGTTATTTGTTCACCCCACGAATCAAATCATGCATGATATTTGGGTACAGGAAGGCTGTTGATTTTTGAGTATTGACTTTGTATTTGGCTACACTACTGAATTTGGTTATTAAATCTAGGAGTCTTCTGGGGAAGTTCTTGGGGTCTTCTACATAAAGTATCATGTCATCAATGAATAATGATAATTTAACTTTTTTCTTTCCTATCCTTATTCCTTTCATTTTTTTCTCTTCCCTAATTGCTCTGGCTAATGTTTCCAGAACTATATTGAATTAGAGTAAGTGATAGTGGATGTTAGGGTTTGTATTTAGCTGTCCCCCAAAAGCCTCCTGTGGATGACATGGGGCTTTCTATTTCAGAGGCAGTTGAATCTGGAATGTGTGATGCAGGGGTTAAGAGTGTGTGATTACTAAACCACCACACGTGAGTGATTACTTTGGCACTGCCCCAAACCCAATAGTCTGAATAAGATAAAAGGGGCAGAAAGTTGCTGTTAAACTGTCTTGTTACCTTTGCTGCCTTGTGTGTTCCATGTTGTTTCTGCCCTGACATGCCTGTTTGCTATCCCTAGCTTGGAGTCAGCTGATTATGGACTGAAACTTCTGCAAACTGTAAGCCAAATAAAACCCTTCCCCTCTAACTTTGAGTGTCAGGTATTTTGTCTCAGCAATGGGAGAAAAGTAACTAACACAGAGGACATCTCTGTCTTCTTCCTAATTTTGGAGTGAAAGCTTTCAATTTTTGTCCATTTAGTATGATGTTGGCTGTTGTTTTGTCATAGATGGCTTTTATCAGATTGGATAAAGACCATCTTTTCCAATTTTCTGTAGGGTTTTTATCATGAACGAATGTTGGACTTTGTCAACATTTTTTTTCTGCATCTATTCAGATGGTCATATGATTTTTGTCCTTGGTTAATATGATGTATTATTTGTGTATGTTGAACCATCCCTGCATGCCTGGGATGAATCCAACTTGGTCATGGTGTATGATCTTGATGTTTGCCGGTACCTTAGTGAGGATTTTTGTGTCTACGTTCATTAGGGAGATTGGCTTGTAGTTCTCTTTTTTGGTTGGATCCTTCTCTGGTTTTATCAGGGTAAAGCTTAGTTCCAGGAATGAGTTGGGAGTACTGTTTCACTTTCAATTTCATTAAAGAGTTTGAGAAGTACCAGCATTAGGTCTTCTCTAAATTTCTTGTAGAATTCAGCAGTGAATCCATCAGGGCCTGGGCTTTTCTTTGTTGTTAGGTTTTTAATTGCATCTTCAATTTCATTGGCTGATACTGGTTTATTTTGAGTTTTTATATCTTCTTGATTCAGCGTTGATAATTCACATATATCTAAGGATCTGTCCGTTTCTTCTGTGTTTCCCATTTTATTAGAATACAGGTTCTGGAAGTAGTACTAACGATCCTCTGGATCTCTGCAGGGTCTGTTGTGATTTCACCCTTTTCATCCCTAACTGCATGGATTTGAGTCATTTCTTTCCTTCTTTTGATAAGGTTGGCTAAGGCTTTGCCAATTTTATTTCATCTTTCCAAGAACCATCTCTTCAATCCATTGATTCTTTGTGTTGTTTTCTTCGTCTCCATTGCATCAACTCCTGGCCTGATCTTTGTCATTTATAATTAATGTAGAGATGCACTAATAGCCGTATATAGAAGTCTGACAACTCCCTCAAGAGCATTTCCCCACTCCAAACTCCCACATTCTTCTACTCCCTAGGTCTCTAAGACAGATAATAATCTACTTGTTGAGGTTTCTTAGAGAGGACATATTATTTCAATGTGCTGTGAAACTATGTTATAAAGAGCTCTATTCTAATTTCTTAGAGAAATTAAACATACTTTATTTTTACTTTCTTAATCATAGGAAAAGAAATGGGAGCAACCAAAAATACATCCAAAATACCTAAAACTCTTTTATGTTTGCTTTCCTGAAATACGCTTTCAGGACTCACAGCCCTGGCTCATAGGTGAAGCCCGTGGTTAGCAGTCATTTGCACTGGCTGCCCCCATCCCCGGATGCTGACATAAAAGGACCCTTCCTTTCATGCAGCTTTGCATTTGGGAAGCCAATCTCTACACACATGTTGTGAGTTACTTCTCTATCTATGTATTCTAGATAATAATATGAAAAGTAGTAGTGACTTTCAATATTTATATGTAAGTTTTCTCCCCAAATGTCATAATAATTACAAGAAAGTTTCCTTTGTTTAGTGCTCACTGTGTTGGTCTCTGTGTATCCTCACTCCATGAGGTTATTAAAACTCACAAAAGTTTACACCTCTTAGGATGGCAAGTATCTAAACAAACAAACAAGTATTGATGGGGAAGTGCAGTAGTTGAAACTCATGCATTGGTGTTGGGAACGTAAAATGGTACAACCAGTACAACAGTGTAACACTTTCTCAAAACATTATGAATGAAATTACCTATATGATCCAGCAAACCCACTTCTACGTACAGACTCATTTATTCACAATCAACCAGAAGCCCTAACATAGGAGAGGATAGAAGCTTTGCTATATTTTTGGTTTCATCCATCAAAGACTTTTTTGTTTGTGTTTTTATTTGTTTTTTGTCTTATCTTGTTTTATTTTTATTTATTTTTTAAGGCAAGTTCTCACTATGTAGTCTAGCCTGGCCTTGAACTTGCAATACTCCTGCTTCAGCTTCCAGAGTGCTGGGAATACAAGTATACGTCAGTACACCCAGCTTGATAGAGCCCACTGATGATTGGATATGGTGGAAAGAGTTAAATGGCTATTGACTGAGATGCATCAGTGATGAACATTTTCTTTCCATGAGAAAGAACTCTGAGGTAAATTAACCATATTAGGAGAATCTGATTTGTGTGTGGGAATTTCTGCCACTGAAGTGAAACAGGTTGTTATTTCAGTTGATCAAATTGTTAACTCATAAATTTAAGCAAAAATCACATCACTGAAGTTGGCTACTTGATTTAAGTGGATTGTTATTTTATTGATTTTATCATCCTATTACTCAAAAACAATTAAAATTTCACTACCACTGTTGAAATTCATACTTAAAGCTAATATATGTTTTCAGTGCAGGAAACTTTAGCATTCAATTTAACTAGATTTAATTCAGCAAAATTTTATCACACACTAAGGCCCGTACAAAACACAAAGAAGAGTAAGACCTGAGCTACACTTTTAGGGGGCTGTGGTCCAGACAAGAAGGAACACAATAATCATTATTTCAACAGTTGGGAAATACTAAGAGAGGATAGGCTCAAGAGAATCAAAGAAGCATACATCTCCCCCTCCACTTATGCCTAGAAGGCTACGAAATTAAAGAAAGAGCCTCTGCATCTCTTATCATAACTCTCCCTAGATCTCTGTCTATGAATACAGTAAGAGGGAGTCTAATCATCTTTATTTGGGGAAGTTCAAATTATGAAACCACACTGGAGCAATATATAACCAGCTGCTCTTTTATCCAGGATACCATAAAATGAAAGAATGTATTTATATTTTAAATAATAAATCTGTGTTAGTGCTTGAAAAACAGGAAAGGGGTCTTTATGTTTAAAACAAAACTTGGAGTTGTTTAACCTTTACCAAAAATTCTTAAAGCAATGTATGGTCAACATAACTAATACTTATACTCAGGTAGACAGAGATAATCATAGAAAATAATGAGAAAACAAAAGAATTGTTAATATTTAGGCAAAGCCAAAACAAAGAAACTATGCCAAGTCATACCTGTAAAAACAGAAAACAACAACAAAAAGATACAATAAAAAGAAATAAAGCTTTAGAATTAGCCTCTGTTCGCTGAGATTTTATTGATAACAAAGAAAATAAAAATGTGAACTAAAAATAATAGTATTGACAATAATAACGAAAATGGGGGAGGAATCTAGAGATGAGGGAGGGAGGTGGATGGGAGGGAAGAGAGGATGGACAAAGAATCGAGGTGTGTTGTGTTCATATACTAAGCTTCATTCACTGCAAACATGAACCAACACAGCTTAAAGGAAACAGTCTGTGGAATTATTACTGGGATAGTTGAGATGGAAAAGGAAACCCTCTATGGGTAGATTGAACAGAAAATGGGCACAGCTGGAACAGTAAACCTATGAACAAGAGGGAACCTAAGAAATCTCCTGAACACAGCACAAAAGAACAAAGAAATAGAAAGAATGAGAGAAAAGTGGATAGACATGGAAAAGCAATTTCAGTATGCTGTTAACAGAACTTCCAGAAAGAAGAGAATGGAGTAGGAAAAATGACAAAGCAATCACATAAATTAGAGGGAAAAAATTGACCTAATGGTACAATGGAAAGGACTTCAGAGTGCTAAGGAAGATGCATAATGTACATCTACATAAGCCACCATACTGACATTTCAGAATTACAAAGAGGAAGAGAAAATCCTACACAATTTTAGAGGGGAAAAAAGTAGGCTATCTATGAAGAAGAACCCACAACTCAGATGAACAAAAATCATCTTTTTGACAATACCAAGAGCCAGTGATAAGGAAACTATTGCATTAAATTTATCACCAAAAACTATTTTTGAAGCTAAAACACTAGATTTAAGTAATATACAAAACAGAGGACCAAATAATGACATTTTAAGATGTATAGTGGGTCAGGAAGTTTGCCTCCACAGTTGTTTGAAAAAATTATTCAAGTATAACTCAAAAAGGAGCCCCAAAAGTAAAGAAAAACAGGCTACCAGAAAGGGGGTGATCCAAAAAAATCAATAAATCCAGTTTTGATGTATTTCTTGAGGTGTAATGTAAAGAATCAGAAATCAAATTCTGCAACTAAAGTCTCAGAAGATATGAGCAAAGGAGGTGGAAAGAGTTAGAGGCCAGGAGTATGGGTTTTGGAAAGGGAAACAAGTAATAATGTCACTAGATTCTCACCTCTTTACAGAGCATAATGGATTCCAACAAATTAATATACATTTCTGTGTTTATATGTGATATGAACTTGTATATAAAATCTAAGCAAGATGAGATAGAAATCAGTTCAATCTGTTAAAATTTTATAAATAATAGCATATAAAAATTAAACATATTGGACAGAAAATAAAGTGCCATGGATATTTGACCCATGTAACCAAAAAAAGACAAAGACGAGATGTTTGAGTGTCATTAATCATTACAAAATTGATAAAACTTTAAAATCATCCATTAAAATACAGAGAAGATCTGGGGGAGTTTTAAAACCAAACTATTTGTATTTACAGTAGGATAGAAAAACATACATAGCAGACAAAGACACAAAGGTTAAAGGTTGTGTTAAAATTAATACAGTCAACCTTTGAACAACAGAAGAGTTAGAAACATGCTTCTCACATTTCCACCGTCCGCAGAGGGAAATCCAAGAATAACTTTTGAAACTCCCCAAAATTTTATTACTAGCTTCTTATTAATTTCAAGCCTAATCTATAACATAAGTAATCAGTTAGTATATATTTTATGTTATAGTATTGCATACAGTGTAAGATATGCAAGGAGCAAGAGAGATCACATTTTACCAGGATAGTAATTTGCTAGACAGATGAGCTGCTGAGGGAGACAGCAGTGGCATCCTGGCATTGAAGCTGGAAGCTCTGACACTAAAGCTCACAATAGCAACAGGAAGTGGCCATGAAATTCTTACAGGAGTAGAGTATTACTACAGTTAATTTCATGCAGTTATAATTTAATATTGAATCTTTATAGCTGCATACATTTCTCTCAACTGTGAATGCCACCATGGAGGGATCTGTGTTTATATGCATAAGGTTCAATAAATCTGAGCTTCTTATAATAAATTTATAAATATTTGATGATAGTGATAGACTATTATCTGCATATAGTTTGTATACTTATGACATCTAACTTTTTCTTAATTTTCATCTTAATTTTTTGATATTTTTGGGCTCCGATTTTTTCAAATTGTCACAAATCTTTAAGAAAAACATTCACATGTAAGTGGACCAGCCAGTTCCAGCTTGTGATGTTCAAGAGTCAACTATGTAAGGTAAGACAAACTTTAGATTGAAAGGTATTCAAATGTCAGAGTACTATGTCATATTCTTAAGTGAAACCATCTATTAAAATATATGACAAATGTTTATGTATTTGAGAGCATAGTTTCAACTGTATTTTTAAAAACTGGTAGAAATATAAGAAAGCAACAAGCCCAGTGTTGTAATTTAGGTTTATAAAAATCAAGAGTTGACAAAAAGTATGTAGAGGCTTTAAGTTAGACAATTAATTGTTATTTAATAGAGAAGAAATAATTCTATATACTAAAAAATGGAGAATTCTTGTTTTTGGTCATAAAATATATTCAATAATCCACAGTTTACAAAGCTACAAAGAAGAGAGGAGGTAGCAACTAATTCTGACAGGAAGGAGAGGAGATAGCATCCAAGGTACCCCAGAGGATTCCAGGCACAGGGACCAGAGGTGCCATGTTGTCCTTTGCTTCTTCCTAGCCCTTGGTCCACACACTGTATCCACCATGCCTACCTGTGTCCATCAGCTGTCCATCTCTGTGATGAAATACCTGAGAAAATCGAGTTAAAGGAGGAAAGTTTCTTCTGGCTTATGGTTTCAGAGGGTTTGGTCCATGGCTATTGCAGGAAGCATGTAGATGACCAAAACTGCTCACTTTGCAGCAGCCTAAAAGCACAGTGAGCTCTCGCTTCTATAAAAACCACTGATCCCAGGATCCACAGTGGATTATTCCAATCATGAGGTCAGGATCCAGTCAGCTCCCAAAGCCCCTCACTTCTGAACACAGGTGCTCTTGAGTCCATCCTTCAGCACACAAGATTTGAGGGTACATTTAAGACCCACAGCACAGCATTACTTTTACAGCCTTTTAATAACCTTTAACAAATGTGTTACATACTAGAAAAACTAACTTCATCATGTGACAACTGTACCACTGAAAGAATAATGGTGGCAAGGTAAGCATTCATATTTAATTTTTCAATCTCAGCTACCATTAGTCTCCTGAAATACACAATAAAGAAAAATATTTAATTTTGACTTTTTAAATTCACTAGAAATGGGTATATATGTGGTTATAGGTATGTGCACAGGAATGTGTGTAGGTGTCTATCTAAATACACACATGTATGCATGTATAGCACACACACATATGTATATCTATGGGTATCACTAGGTATATACACATATGTGCATCCATCTATAAGGATACACTTTTTTACATGCACATATATGTACACATATCATATATATAAATGCATACATACCTGTGTGTCTGAATATTTGTATATGTTCACTGTTATTCTCTATTTCTTGGTTAAAAGAAATATCATCTTGGCATCTCTATTTAGTCCTGCTTTTGTAATACAGTAGTAAATAACTAGAGCTCCTTACTTAAATAAGTTGTGTAGACATGAGAGAGTAGGGAGATGATAATCTTAAAGGTGGTGCTGTGGACAGAATTCTCTCCCCTCAAAATTTGTATGCTGAAGCTCTCCCTGCCAATATGATAGCAGTCGGTGATGGAACCTAAACTTTAGAAAAGATTATAAATGTAGGGCTTTCCAGGAAGAAATTTGTGCTCTTATAAGAAAAGACTCCAAACAGAGAGATGGAAGCCATCTTTAAACAAAGAAGAGAGCCCTCCCTAGGACCTGGTTATGCTGACACCCTGATCCAACCTCCAAAACTGTAAGAAAATGAATTTCTGTTTCTTAAGCCAGCCAGTCTTTGGTCTTGGTTATGGCAGCCAAAGCTAACTGTGTAGGATCATAAACCAGTCAAAGACAAGAAAGTGTGGCTTGGCTGGACTCCTTTAGATAAGGATGACCTTATTTAAATGTAAGTTCCTTACCAAATATACTTTATAACCAATGGACACAAATAGAAGCTCCAGTGGGATAGTGTCAACTCCACGAGAGGTCTTTAAATGCTGCACTTTCTTTGATAACCTCTTGGATTACTCTAATTGAGGGGAATAAGATAGGTCCTGTGTCACATATGGTAATCTCATAAACTCTGCTGTTGGCCAAGTTCCTGGTAGCTCCTTCCTCCCAGGATTCTGTGTGAGACCCCAGAGCTGGCCCTCTGAATCTACACAAACCTTCAGTAAGCACACAACTTGCCAACATTTTTTTTTCTAATTTCTGCTTAAACATCAATCAGAAAACATGTGCCAGAAGTGTAGCAAGCCCATTAATTCTGCTTCTGTGGCCAACCTAATAGAATGAGAAACTTTCTGACAAAGAATGTCTTACATACCCCTCAGTCCTCAGGCACCTAGTGTTCTAAACACTGGATGCCTATGAGAAGAAAATACTCCCTTTTTAAGAAAATCTTCTCTGCTGTATTTGTATCCTTTTTCCATGTCTTCTCACTTTTCCATGATTTTTATTTTACTCACTCTTCTGTAGCATTTCTCCTCTCTGCTTCCCATAATTGGTCTGTCCATTTTCCTTTTTCTTTTGTTTTAAATAATCCAATTTTTAGCTTAAAATTATTTTTTCCTCATTCATTAATTTTAGAAAAATGAGAATTATTAACTGGAGAATAGTGGTTGCATCTCATTCTTAGTAAAAATGATCTACTTCTTTTTCCATCTCTCCATGTATTTCCATAACCCATAGAACTCCAATTCTTTCTTGGAGACTTTCTACTGTAAAAAAATTACTCTCCCCTACCTACTTGGACAAGTTTAAGGTGCAGCTGTGGAGCAGGATAAGGTGAGAGAGAAAATGAAGAAAGATGGTGGGAGGAGCTGGCAGTCGCTGAAATGATAACTGTACCTCAGGTACAAAGCATGAGCCCTCAATGCATGGTACCAATCCTTCTCCCTCTAGCCTGCTAAAACCCACATCCCTTGTGTACCAAAATTAGAGATGTATGCTTGTATGCATCCTGCAAAATTAGAGATGTGTGTTTCTCATATGGATGATATTTAGTCTAACGATATTTCCTGAATCTGGACCCTTTATCATGAACTGCTTTATTGCAATGACATTGGTCAAAAGTTAGCTCAGAATACCTATAGTCTCTTCCAATCTCTAATTCACTCTAAGAAGAATTTTAAAATAAGCATTTAAAACTCTTGTTCTTACCAGACTTGGAGCTTTACATTTCAATAATCAGAATCCCCTAGAAGACTTTATAGAACTTTAGTTGGTTACCATTAGGTGATATTAGGTTGTTAAATTATTCAAGGGTAAAGATTCTCTACTTCTGAGATCTAACTTCAGTCATTTATCTGAATAACAAAATGTCTTGCACTGATATTTGCTAAATTTTTCTGACCTCAAAAAACTGATAATCTAGCTTAGTGATGCAGTACACAGAGGGATAGGAGCAAAATCTGTGGGGTCCAAAGCTGGTGCTTGTATCTCCATTCATGAATCTGACATTGGACAAATTACTTTTTGTAGCCTAAATATGCTCATTTGTAAAATAGGATAACACTTGTTCCTGTTTCTTAGCATATTTAGGGAATTTGAGGAGTCGATACATACATGAAACTTAGACCCGTTCGTGGTACATCGGAAACACCACATACAATTTAGTTATTCTTAAGATGACCTCAAATTCCCTTAAAATTGTCTGGAGTCCCTCAGACTCCATTCTGTACCTGTGCTCAGTCATCTGAAGTTACAAACTCTTTAAGACTTAAGTTAGAAATCTTAGTCCTCCCCAGAAGTTAAGCAACATAACGAACAAATGTTCTAACGCATGGTTGTGTGATCACGAAGACAGAAAGAAATCTGGAATTCGAAATCTTAGCATTTCACTGTAACTTTTGTTAACCAATTTGTGGCTATTAATCAAGTAACTCTGTCATATTGTACACACACACACACACACACACACATAATGGTACAGTGCTAGAAATAAGAAATTAATTTGTTCACATTGCTGTCACAGTACCTATCAAAATACAACTTTTTATTAATTCTGCAGAGGTTACAAACATTTAAGTTGGAAGACTCAGAGCTGGAAAGATGTCATTTGAAACCCATGTACACGACTTATTTATAACAACATGAGCTCAAGTGATCACTGGATCCCTCTCTACCTCAGTTTCCTCATTGCCAAATTGAGAAATAACTGAACCACCTCACGGAATTGGGGCAGGGCTCTGCAAAGCACTGGCCACATAATAAACACTTTTGTTAGTTCAAATTATTATAACTCACTGAGCTTTTGTTTTTTGGTCAATATTCAACGTTACTATCAAAGATTTTATTCTAAACTTGCATGGTACTTTAAAGGTCATTTAAATGTATCCCGCTTTAGTAAGTCACTTAATGGTGACACGACATCACACACACCACGCAGGAAGTAAGGTTAGGGCACCATGGCCTTGAGGATTTACTTGAAATTCCACGCTCTGGCTGCACCTGCTGGGCACCACTTGTGTATTTTCTTTCATCTTCTCTCCCCCGTGGGATTCTGAGTGCACCTTCTGTATACTGCGCAGGATTGGCATTTGGGTGCAGAAGGACTTAGTGTAAAGGATTCTTAGATTCCAGAGACCTGAGACTACCAAGTTCCTTCCTTCAGTTATCTGCACATTTAAACATCCAGGGAAGGTAGAAAGAAGGGGTAAAAGATCTGAGACGGGGGAACAGAAGAAAATAAAAGGGTCATGGCTATAGATTTCAGGCAGGGTTAATTAAGAGTAAAGTTAACAGGAGGAAAAGAAAATCAGCGAAGGCAGGGACCTCTCCGAGCATTCTTTGACACCTCAGTAGATTTAGATCTGTTGCTGGTACTGGAGGCAGGTATAATGTTTCTTTTACTTCAGTTAGGCAGTTTTGTTGCTGTTGTTTTCGGTCAGTATGCTATAAGGTATCAGCTTCTTGGGCTCAAGCATGCGTCCTAGTAGACACTGGAAGCTGGAGAAGGCAGAGGGGATGGGAGGGAAGGCAGATACCAGGATGAGGAAAAGACATGATTCCAAACCTCTGAGAGTTTGTCCTCTCGGGGAAGAAACTGAAGAGGGCTCAGTAGAGCCCTAAATTAGCAAATGGAACTAATAGAGGTAGACTGGGGGAAGGGAGGGCTAGTTTTGCTTGAGGAATCAGGAACATTGTCAGAGGATTTAATACTGAGTAAGTCTCTAAGGACAACCAGATACTCTGGAGCCCAAGATATGCCATATTCTGGGGACCTGAGGGATGCAGAAATAGGCTGCATTCTGCTCCTAGCAGGTCACTGAGGCTGGAAGAGAGGAAGTGTGGGCAGAAGCAGGAGATAAAGAGGGCCAGTGGGGCAGCTGAGAAGCCACGGGCCCACATAGGTTTAATGTGGTTCTTTCATCTCCTCTTCCTCCCAGCATCCCTCCTAGTACCACTACGTGAGAGTTGCTTAACAGTTCCTGTTTCCAGGTGTGAAAGGCAGTGAATTCATGCAGCCTTTAGAGGAAGAGCCCAGGGTAACCTGGACACCTGGAAGGGCCATTTTCAGTCTCCACGCTGGGCCCTCAGAGTTGTCCACAGTGTCACTAAGTGAATGAGCAAGACTGAGGTCTGCTATGGGATTTGTCCTGACTAATAGTGTTGGTAAAATATAAAGCATTACTTTAAAATGATTGTCGGATGGACTTTTTTTGGTTCTTTTGTTGAAAATTACATCCATACCACATCAGTATAGATAGCCAGTCCTGCAAACAGGTGTGGTGTGTGTGTTAGAAACACTGCAAACCCAGCAGAACATGGCCAGTTATTTTTTCTCTCCTGGCAGAGAACTCAGCTTCCCTTCAGCTAGTCCTTTTCCCTGCTCCGTCCTCTTCAGTGTGGCCGAAACACGTGCTTCTTGCTCTTATGTATCCCAGTCTTCACTGCACAGAGTCCTTCAGTCGGCAGAGGAGAATCCTTTCCTCGTGTTTTCGTAGAACTCAGCCAAAGTTCTCTTTCAGAAAACTACCTGCCAGCCTGCAGGCTGCAGGGAGACACTGACTACCTTAGCAGAGAAGGGACCTGATAGAAGTGGACAGGAAATTACCATTTGCAGATAAGTATAAAGGTTGAAAAAAAGCACAATTAACTAACTGCTTTCCTAGTGCATCAAGAAGCAACTGAATTTCTTGCTGCCTGAAAGAGCCTTAAACTGGCATATTGAAAATCGGCATATTGATATGCATCATTTTAAGGTAACAGGTCCTAAAACTGAATACGCTTTCTGTTGGCGTCCCATAAAAGAGTTCTACAGAATCTGTCTGAGCGTTCGGCACCAGCAGCACCAGTCTTGTGCAGTTCTCCTGAAAGCTTTAAATCTCTAAAAATGTCCACTTAAACAGTCAAGGTCATAAATACTTCTCAAGAGCCATAAAATAGAACAGAATTTTGGAAGTTATAATTTTAGTGGATATAACTGCACTATAAAAGGAAAACCTCTGGGACCCAGAATAAATGCAGAACTCTGTGCAAGGGAACTGCTGTGCTAACCCATCTGCAAGTGATAAATTATCCCCAGCCCCAGGTGTGGCGCATTATCCTAGGGGTGTCCAGTGATTAAAGGTAAGAACGTGGCTAAAGTCCAAGGGAGCCCTGAACATTAATGACGGCTGGAAATTGTCAACAATTTCTCTGCAAGTTTGATGTGCTCCTATTTGCTCCCATTAGCCAGGCCCAGAGTTCAGCAGGTTGTCTGTGATCAATTCCTGGCTGGTACGGAGACTCCAGTGAGAGGGTGCACAGGGTGAAAAGCAGACTTTGGCTTTTCATCTACCCCGGAAGGAGTTTATACAGGCTGAAAATAAAGTGATAATCCTATTAGTTCTAATCCCTCTGGGCTTCCACAAAGGAGAGACGTTCACTGAGGCCCTTACCATAAAATTCAAGCGATGATTACAAAGCATGATGAAAATACGGTTGTGCTTTTTTCTGATCCATCATTTATTCCATTTGGTTCACATTTGCATAAACGTCCTTTTACTTTTAAATCTGTGTGGATCTTAGAGTCCCACAGGGTTAAGCATATGTTTAATTGATTTCCTAAACTTTCCTCCTATCCACATACTTACTTATAAAGAATTATGTGCATTTTTAATGCTAGTGACTAGTATTTCATGGTTACCTCCATAATTATTTGTAATTGGGGTGGTCACAAATGTTCATATACTTTATTTTTCCCACCAAGTTGTTAATATTTTTCCCTAAGCCCCAACCTAAGTTCAGTTGGTATCATCTAGAAAACTAGTGATTACAATTTTGAACGAGAGTAGCAGGAATAAGCAAGTTACAGCTGAAGAGCAGATGAAGGGAGTTTTCACAAAAGGAGGCCCAAGCTTCCAAATTTTAATCAACATTTGATTGTGGACTATTAAAATACCAAATCACTGTGGAGTGCTACGCTGTGTCTTCATAGCTTAAAATAGGCACTGTGACATAGTCATTCCACCCCAGTTTTCCCATCTGAAAGTCATAACACATTGTACCTTTTGCCGTTGCTTCTAAGTTTTTGGTGTTTACTATTGTGTAACCAAAATGTCAGCCTCCTGTATCTAAGGGTCCCCTTCTCATTTATTTGGAAACTAAAAGATGAAGAGGGTTTGTCTCGTGTCAGCCCCCGAGCACTGACTTGACAGCTGCTGCCCTCCCCTCAGCTCTGCTTTCTGCTGGCCTTGAGCTCCTGTGCTCTTCACTGCTGTTCACCGCCTGTTACTCGGGTCTTCCTGGCTGAGGCAGAACCGACTGCCAAAGGACAACACTCCCGGTCACCACCCTGTCACTTTCCTCCCATTCATACCTCACCACAAAGTTTAAGTGTGTCATGGATTCTGCTGTGGGTTTGGACACAGCTGCAAGTGAATCTCTCCACTTCTCTAGAAAGAAATAAAAAAGCTCCCGACCCTCAACCGGCCCTCCTGGGACGCAATCATCCTACAGGGTGTGTCCCAAAGACTAAGGTAGAGCATCCAGAGCAAGCCAGGGCCAAGGGTTTGGGAGCTGGGCTCCAGAGGGCCCACAGGGAACAACTGGGAATGGTCACGCAGCCTGAAGACGGCTTTCCCTTCAGGCCTCTCAGGCGGTGCCAAGAGAGGCCAGCCGGGCTCCTGGGTGGACGTGTGCTGTTTTTCATACCCAGCATCATTTGTCTTGTTTGTAATCTTGTCTTGCGTTTCCTTGGGGACCAACCCCACCCACGTTCATTGCATGTGGTTTAGGTGGGGCTGACCCAAGGCCTGGAATCAGAGGTGAGTGAGCTCATGGTGCAGATCTGCGCAACTGGCCTTGTGGTCTGGCCGCTGTCGTGGGTTCATCGCTTTCCTCTCATCAGAGAGCATGCCGAGAGTTTTCAGAAGCAAGCAGAAAAGAGAAAATGAGCAGGAGTGTGTGTGTGAGTGTGTGTGAGTGTGTGTGTGTGTGTTTGCAAAGAAAACTAGCAGGGGAAATCAAGGAGGTCTTAGCTACCATTAAGCACCATAGCAGCACGACAATAAGGGAAATTCAGAGGAAAGTGGAACTTAGATGTAGAGAGAGGCTAGATCTGACCCTCGTGTTGGAAATGCCTGGTCCAAGCCATGATTAAAGCTGCTACTGCTGGAATTTTCACTATGGGAGCAAAGTGGAGTTTTTTAAAAGCTTACTTCAGCTGATTTCCCGTCTCTCTGAATCCAAAGATGCCTGATTAATACTTTCTTTTTCACATCAGATCTTCCAGGCTTGACAAAATAGATTCAATCAATCTCTCTCTCTCTCTCTCTCTCTCTCTCTCTCTCTCTCTCTCTCTCCCTCTCTCTCTCCTCTCCCTCCCCTTCCTCTTACAGACACACACACCTGCCTCCCGAGAATAAGCAATCATTTCAAATATATTACAGTCTAAATTAATACTGAGAGAGAAGCTTTTTGCCAATATTCACAGATAACTGTGTGAACAATGACCATGGCTTTTTATATTATTATGTAGGATTATTCAGTTTCCATCTCTTGTTTCTAGAAACCAATCCCAGATCTTTATGATACAAAAGAAATGAGCTCCATAATAAAAAAACACAACTATATATTTTTTCATTATATATAAAATGTGAACTGGAATAGAAATTAAAATTTTTGAAAACCAGTATCATATTATTGGGAAGATTTCCACCTCCCTACCTTACTTTATCTCTATAAGCAGTAAATGACAGGATAAAATTTATTTCTGTGTTCAAGTTCCTTAGGAAAAGGAGCAATGGAGAGGTAAGGCAGAAGGCTAATTCTTCCAGTAACATTTTGAATTCAGGCAACTTTAACCCATGTTTATAAAGAACACAAAATCTATTTGCATCTTCCAAATTCTTTATGACCCTTCCCAATACACGTATATTCTTCTGTATTTATGAGAGGAGAATGGTTTATATTAGAGAGAAACAAACCAATGGAGGGAGGAAAAGTTGAGAAATCACAATAGTGCTCTAGCACAGATGGCTTTTGTTGGAAACTATCACTGGGTTGAAGACATGACTTAATTAATTATGCTCAACTTGAAGGGGAAAAGATTCCCAAATTTTCTTAGTTTATATGCGAATATTTGTCCAAAGGCTTAATGTTTTAATAAATCAGCGTTTGGTTAACCATGGCCTATTAACTTGTTCCTAGTGTGGTGGTGGTGGTGATAGCAGTGGTGTGCGTGTGTGCATGCATTTGTGTGTGCGTGTGTGTTTGTGTGTGTGTCAGTAATGAAGCCAGAAGAAAGACGAATGAAGAGGAGATAGAATCAGCAGTTATTTCTACTTCAGAAGACTCTAGCCTCAGTTTCACAATTATATGATACTGAAACCATGAAGTTAATTTCAAGGACAGTGATGGCCAAGTATAATTCCTGTGTCTGTGGTCCTCACATCAGTCTGGAAAGCTGTTATCCTCTGTTGGCTCTCAGTCCTGTACATAATCTGATTCAGCGTAGTTATCCAGTTTGCTTGTTAAGGTGGTACAGTCTCAGGGACAAGGGATTTTCTGCTTTTTCTTACTCTACTTCAACAATTCCTTTAGTCACTCTACAGCAGAGATGAGACTTAGTTTGATCAGGACAGAATTCAAGAGTTACCTACTCATTTGCAGCATTATCTGAACTGCCTGGACCTTGCTCTTTAGGAGACTATTGACTCTAGCCTGTGATGTGTTTCTCTGGCATGATAGCCCTTTACCTTCTTCGGCCCCTTCCCACTGAGCCAGTCTGTCCCCCTCCCATGAGAGGCCACCGATTCATTCACCCCTGAGGACTGCTTGCTCTTTCCCTGGGTCGCCCACTCACATCAGTGTGTTCATTTCCTGTTACTGACACTCCGAGGTGTCTGAGTAATACATTCTAGAATGGTTTTTATTTTCACCAACATTGGCTCACCTTTACCTCCCAGAGTAAAATTTGAAGTCATTAGCAATGTACTTGAGAAACTCTGGAGTCTTAAGTCCTCTCTTTTATTAGATTAAAACCATCTACATATCCCATCCGTGCACACTTCCATGTTCCTGGTTGTTAATGTTGAGGAAATTATTCACATAATATTATATAGAAATATATGATCATTTATCCTTTTAATCAATGATTATCACCTAAGCAAATGTTTATTAGATTCTGTTAATGGTTTGTTTCATGTTAGACAAGTTTGTATTTTAGCATAAACCCAATGTGGTTCCAGCAAATAATTACTTCAATGTGATGTGTTCTGCTTTAACATTTCATATGCAGAATTTTCATACCAAAATACTCATATATGGCCTTTTTGAGTTTCAGTACTGAAATTCAATATGTTTCATAGAGTGAAAGGAATATATTAGTATAGTTTACTTTTCTACATTTCTCAAACTCATGTAATGTAGGGAACATTTATTCTGTAAATGTTTGGGAAAAAAAGTCCTTAGGAAATGAGGTTCAAATAATTTCAGAGATAATTATTTCCATTCTTTCTTAGTGTATCACTCTGGTAATTTTATATTCTTATTAGAAGATATTCTGTCTTTATAATCATCCTATTTATGAATCTATTTTTGAATGAAAGACTAGCATATCTTTTGCCTCAATGCTTGCTTAGCAGATCTCACCGAGAAGGAGTACATCACTGTGATTCAGCACACAGGCTTCGAGCTGCAGACGTCCCACCACTTATGAGAATCAGCTGAGCGAGGAGTTAAACCTCTCTGGACCTCAGGTGCCTTTCCCTTAAAATACAGAAGATGATGATAATAGTACTGCACATATCATGAAGTCACTGTGAAGTTTAAAGTAATTACTGTCCAGAGAACACATCCAAATGCCTACTGTGTGGAAAATGCATCTCTTTCTTTACCTACCCATTGTTTGATAAACATCTCCAACTTAAAGGGTTTCAAAGCAAAATTGTGATGTATGACCATTCCCCTAAAACTGCCCCTTCTGTAATCTCTTTCTCAGCAAGATGCACCATATTGTCAGGATGTCCCTACAGCGCAAAAAGTCACTAGCTATTCATGATTCCTCTCTTTCCTTCATTTCTAACTCATCAGAACCTCTAATCAGCCCTAAATGTAAAAATATCTTCTAGATGAGACTTTTTGCTGCTTCCATCACTGCTGTCCCAGTCTGCAGCACTAACATTGTCACGGCTGTCTGGCTTCTCCTGTGACCTCTGGCCCCTTCCCTACTTCCCTTTTTCCCTTTCTCCACCCAGCAGCCAATGGCTCCCCCTTAAAACAAAAACTGGATCAAAATATCTCCCTACTAAAAATTGTTTGGCGTTTCTTACATCACCAAGAATAAACTTCAAACAGCACTAAAGATTGGACTCAAAGCCTCGCCGTTCTAGGCAAACACCCTACCCCTGAGCTACATCTCCACTCCTAATCCAAACTCTTCATCTTGACCTAAATGGCCCCACAGAGGCTCCGCATCGCCCCAACTTCAACCCCCCTCACCTGCCCCTTGTGCTCAGTGCATGAAGTCCTCCTGGCACTGAGAGTTTTCAGATACACCAAACTGATTCTGATCTTGGTCCTGAGCGTTTGCCCTGCGTTCTGCCTCTAAGGATTTTCCCCAAGATCTCAGCGCTGGTTTTCTCTCTTCACTTTGATTATGTGTAGATGTGATCTCATAGACCTCTCTAACCACAGAGCCCCTCCATCATGATAATTCTGTTCCCTTTTCTCTTTGCATCATTTGTTTAGATCTAAAAGTCCTATTATTTGTTTATTATTCCCACAATAATGCCTTTTCTTTCCCTTGGAACTCGGGTCAGGGACGAAATCCTTCTGAAAATGAAACATTCAGTGCCTGTAACAGTGCATAGACGCTCTTAGTATCACCCTGATAGTAGTTACTTAACAAATACCTGCCAGTATCGAGGTTTTCCTTTACAGCCACTTAATCCTCCTCTGCTGTGCTGGATCAGGCCTCTGTTTTCCCTGAAAGGCTTTGTCTTTCCCCGGCTTGAGACTTTCGCCCCATTTAAACACCTCCCAAACACAGCTGATCCAGGCTCGTTCAGCTCCTGCAGATACGGGTACAAAGCAAACACAGACCGCTGAGCTGTCAGTGTCCAGCGTGACGATACCTCCTAAGTAAAGAAAGACGGGCTTTGAGACGACACCTTCTCTTATCGATATCCTCAGCCAATAGGAAGGAACAGGGAAGAAGCACAGAGACGCACCTGGAAGCAATGGGACAGGAGGTATAAACCAAAGTGGGTTCTGGAGAATCTACCTGCGCACTCTAAAAAGATCTGTGACCGAGAAGTGGAAAATCTCCACAGGCAGACTTCTCTTTCACAGTACAGCCGGGCACAACAGTGTAGCGATCACAGTAGATTCACACTGACGGTGGCAGAAGAAGGAAGGGCAGCCCTGAAGGGCAGCATCGGAAGGACCACGCAAACAAAAGCCACCCCTTCAAGAAATGAAATCTCTCCCGAAGCTGATGACGAAACAATCAGCATCCAGTTCACTGCTTGCATCGGGTTGCTTTTGCATCCACACAGCTGGACATTCAAAGCCTCTCTCTTTTTCCTTCCTTAGTTTCCTGTCCCCACTCCCTTCCAGAGTCCTGCCTTGATTCTACCACCAACTCTGCGAAGAGATCAGAGCTACATTCCAAGAAGTGCATTTCCTTTGTATCACATTTCCTTCAGATTGGAACATCAAGGCCAATTCCAACCACTACCCCTCCTCCATCCAAAGCTTCTTTATTGTCAACTATGGTCTTCCTTCTGTCATAGCACAGCTTTGATGCCGTTATAGTGGGCCTGAAATACCAAGTGTCCGCAAGTTAGGTGCATAGACATGAACTCTTCCATCTCGATTTAATCTTCTTAGAAAGTTATTCCATCAGATGATATCAAGTGTAATCAACATTACTCCAGAAAAACAGGACGATTTTGTGTTTAAATTCATGAATTTGTGTAAGGTCTAAATTTAAAAGTAAAAAGCTCTTCTAGAACTCTTTGTAGAAACGGCCAATAACTAACTACATGAAACCATGTTCACCATCGCTAACCAGTTGAGAATTAAAACAACACTGAGATTCCATCTCACTATAGAAAGATAGGCTATCATCAAAACAGCAACTAGTAACAAATGCTGGGGGTGGGGAAGGAACCTTTCTTCATTGTTGGTGGCAGTCTTAACTGCTACAACCACTACTGAAATCAGTATGGAGATTGTTAAATAACTAAAGGGGCCAGGGATTTAGCTCAGTGGTTTCGTCGCCTGCTGCGTAAGCCTAAGGACCCGAGTTCGGTCCCTGGTACAAAAAAAAAAACCCTAAAAATAGGAATTGCATTTGAGCCAGCCCTTTCCCTTTTAGGTATCTTCCCATAAAAGTTAGACAGCATCTCAGAGTGACATATGAATACCCACGTCTATAGCAGCACAATGCATAACAGCTAAATCTTGGAAGCACCCCTTTATGTCCATCAACAGATGAATGGATAAAGAAAATGTGGTTTTTATATACAATAGAGTACTACTCTGCCATAAAGAAGGATAAACATCAGTCATTTGTAGGAAAACGGATCCACCTTGAGACCATGATATGAAGTGAAGTAATTGTATTACATGATTTCTCTTGTTTGAGAAACCCAATGTATAAATAAAGTGTGAAAATAAATAAATGAAAATAAAAGACAGACAGTAGGCAAAAAAGAGAAAGAAAAGAAGTTATTATAATCCAGCATGGACAAGGTACCTAAAAGTGCACCTTGATTTAGTATAATTGTCTTATTTTTTTATCTGTTTTTTGGCCTGTTAGTCTGGCTATTAATCTACATTTATGATAACCAACTTGATAAGGACTTAAAAAATAAATAAATGAATCTGATGCTGGCAAAAATAAATTTTTAAAGGGTGGTAGAAGAGAAGGGGAAAAAAAAGAATCGAGATGTGTTATGTGCATGTACTAAGTCCCCATAATGAATGCAATCATCATGTACTAATAAAACTTTTTAAAAATTTAAATCCTTGCTTTACATAATACTAGTCTCCAACAGTTGACATTACATAGATATGTATGTATGAAATATCATTGGAGAATATCAACAGACCTAGATTTTATGGTGGAAAGAATACCTATAACTTCAAAACTATGGTTCAGTATAACAATATTGGTCAGGTATAACTTCTATAACACATCTTGTTTTTCTTACTACAAAACTGGGAGTTGAACCCATGGTCTCATACATGCTAGGCAAGTGGTCTACTGCTAAAGTACATCCCCAGCCCCTTTAGTACATATACATATATAGTGACAGAGTCTTCTTAAATTTCCCAGGCTGGCCTCCAATTTACAATCCTCCTGCCTCAGCCTCCTCAGTAGCTGAGATTACAGGAGTGCCCCACCACGCCAGGCTAAACACATGC
Organism: Heterocephalus glaber; assembly: GCF_000247695.1. Next base: position 1,377,659 of record NW_004624753.1, read on the forward strand.
TATTTTAAAGCTCTCTTCTCCTCTCCAGTAATGTCTCTGGACTCAATGCCTATCTCCTCCATGAGACTTGCCAATGGCTTGAATTTTGACTATTTATTTTGCCCCTTCAATGTCCAAGAAATTTTTTGTCAAAAAATTTGTAACTACAGAAATATGTACTGAATAAATGAATGAATATCTATGTTTTAAAATTGATTTTCCCTCCTTTCTCTGGTAGAAATAATTGGGTAATTCTGAATGGTTTTCTGAATTTCTTATTCTTTTATCTAATACTTAGAGGGATTGTGCTGTATTTGTGTATAGAAATATCACAACTAATTAATAAAATAAGATACAACAATTTAAATAGGACACAATAGAAGCATCAATGTTGTAGAAAAGGGAACAAATTATTGAGACTTTATATTGTATTTGCCTCTTTTCTCCAAACACAATTACAAGAATCCATGAATTTACTATTGCTTTCCTCTCTCAAGGAAACACAAATTAGTTAAGGATAATAAAACCAACACTCAGCTTCATGTTTGTGGGTTGAATTTTGCTACATGGACTCAGAATATATTTTCTGTGGCAGAATATTTTTATAGTAAAGCAGCCAAAATACCACGAATGCATAGCGCAGGCTGCAAGCATTTTAGGCCTTCCAGGCATTTCTGCGGCTTGGCGTTGATAAATGCAGGTAACATATAGGTTGCAGTTAGGGTCAAATTACAGCAAACATGGCCTCTTCCACAACTCTGGGAGTTGCTAAAACAACGTCCCCATTACCTTGGGAGGGGACGCCTGTCAATCAACACACTGGGGCTTCAGAGCAAATTCTCACAATTGTATTTTTCCAGTGACCACAATATCTGAGCCCAGCCAAAACCGAAACAAAAATAAAAGGCCCTTTCCTCACATTTCCACAACAAGTTTGTGTGGTGAACACACAGTCCGCATTAATACCTCCTTCTCCTTTCCTGAGCCTCCTCTATTCTGAGTGGTATCATTTTCGGCCTGCTACTGAATTTAGGTGTAGGATGACTCCCTACAGTCAGGAATAATCAACTAGGAATAGGACTGCTATGTGTATTATTCTGAATAGTCATTCTTATGACTCTCTCCGCCCACCTATCAAGTACAGGTATCACTTGTGTGATTGCCTAATACATAGGTCATCATTCACAAACACACAACATGTTCATGGGCTTTTTTTTCTTTGTTTTTTCTTTTTTTTCATTGATTTCTTACCACTCTGGTTACATCAGGTGTTATGACATAGTAGGAAAACACTGTGAGACACATGTATTATATGCAGAAACTTCTAGTTATACCTTTAACATAAGGTATGCCTTTTTAAGAGTTAAAAAAAAGCCCCTTGTTTTTCTTAATACTCCATAATTAATAATTAATTTGTTTTCCTGGTGTTTTACATACAAAATATACTTCATGGTTCTCCTATACTATTGACTGCACTCACACTAAATTTTCAATTATTCTTTATGACTGAGATGAAATTTATGACTTCAAATGAGATGACTCTTCAGAAGTCGATAGACCTTTACATTCAGCACTTCTCACATGGGCAAACTCAATCTGTCAGGAATATTTCTTGAGAATAAGCACTCATGTGGTTCTTTACATAGCAGCTATGACTGTCACTGCGTGTCAGTGACGCAATTATACCAGGGCCCACACCTTTGGATCCTTATAGTGCTGAGCTGTGCTAGAATTCACTTTCCTAAGAGAAACATATTCAAACGTTGCAGAAAACAGTACTCAATTTTTAAATTATTCTCACAGAAGGAACTCCTCGTTTATCATCAATCATTTTCCTTTGTTCACGTCTCTGTGATGTCCCCTCTTATCATTTTCAGCAAAACCCCTGTGGGTATTTTGACCTTAAGAGAAATGCAACCATTCTTATAGCTACAAAAAGATATTTATTACAGTCAGATCAATGGGAAACTGACTCAGCTAAACCATTTTCTAATTAATTTCCTTCCCAATTAATCTCTGATGAATACTTTCCACTTAAAGAGTCCAACCAATTGATGTTTTGTTCTTCTGTTTTTACTTTGACAAGGACAAACTGGATTTTGCCTTGCCTAGGAATATGCTTGCAATCATCACAATAACTTATAGTCACATTGGTGAAAACCTCAGCTCTCCAGAACATTTAGCAGTAGAGTAGGGCTCCTTTGGAAGCAGTAGAAAGGCAGTTACCACATAGTCTAAATTCAGCCTTTGTATCGAATATTTCCATTAACAATGGAGCAGATGATGGTAAGTCACTGGTAATCAAATTGAAAATGTGAATCTAATGGGCCAGGATAGATTTTAGGCAAAGAAACAGCTTCCTCAATGGCACATCACTCACGTGGCCCTGTGAAGTCTGATGGGACCCTGATGATTCATTACCTTCAGATTCAAGAACCAGGCACTTGGGTTCTGAAGTTGGGAAAGCGTCTGGGTCGTTCAGACACAGCTTTGACAATGCCAAAACAAGCTTGGAAAAGGAAGCAGTTCGTCTCACCAAAGACCTGGCAGCAAAGCAACCCAACAAATATGCTAATTGATGTTTGCTTTAATATTGAATATAGTAATATAGTCAAATCCTTTTTATGCAAAACAAACCCATTAAAGGGGACATTCTGGAGGGGAACAGTTGAGCAAGGAGGGTCAAAGTGCCAACTGAGCATACTTACTAAAAACTAATAAAAAGAGTAAAAAGAGGTGAATTCTTGTTTTTTTTGTTTCATTTTGTTTTTTTGAGATGGAGTTGTACTGTGTAGCCCAGGATGAAGATCAGTAGTGATCTTCGTGACTCAGCCTCCCCAGGCTGGAATTACAGGCGCAGAGGCTAAAACTTTTTGTGATAAGTTTCAAAATGAGAAGGAAGGAGAAGAGTATGAAAATCATGCATCCTTTCAGATAATATATGTGGTCATGAGTTAACATTCATGCAGTAAGACAAACTTTTCTCACCAAATGTCAGTGCTCAAATTCTGCAAAATAGGAATGTTAGCTGAATACTTGAGGAATGCCTTTGAAATATGAAGATATTTAACATTTTAATACAACAATAAGGATCCCTGTAGGTGTAAAATTGTATACTCTGAGATTCAAACTGAATTTTAGGAATGTGTCTGTATTAAAATATATTTTGAATGAATTTCTTTTTCTTTTAAAAGATTTTTCTTTTGCTGACTTGGTTGACATGTTGAGATGCATAAATTCTGTTGATAAAATTGACACACATGGGCACCCTGCTCATTTCCTAAGCAAGATCCATTAGACCCCAAACCAAAGAACCACGTTCTGTCTGACCCCCGAGCAGGGACAGCCACCCTGTGAGTGCTGCCAATCAGTGCCTCCTGGTAAAACACAGTAAAAGTCGTGGGTCAGAAACCACAAGTCAAGGATAATAGCACTTTCTCTTAACATAATCACATGAATAACAATTACAGCAATGGTCAGATGCCAAGAAGCAATCAAACACCTAACTCGGAATGCAGCAGTGTGGATATTCTGGTAAATCAATCTTTAGGGCACTATTCTCATTCACGATTTACAAATAAGGAAACTTGCTAAGTAGCTAATTTAGAGAAAAACACTTTTCTTGAAGGATAGTCTTGCTACGTACTTTAGGGTAATCTTGAGCTCATTGTGTAGCCCAGGTTGGCATCAAACTCATGGCGATCTTCCTGCCTCAGCCTCCGGAGTGCCGAGATTATAGGTGTGTGCCACCCCACCTGACCACATATCCAAAATGAATCACACCATTAATGTGAAGCTGAAACTTGGAACCAGATGTGACTGTGCTGAAAGCCTAGGCTCTTTTTGCATAGAAAAAAACTCAAGAGTGAAATTTTGTGCTGAAGCGAAGGTGACAGCGAAACTCACCGTATGACTTCATGCTCAGAAAACTGGCTCTCTACCCGACCCACACCCGACTCCCAGTGCAGAGGTTATGAAAGAGAAATTTGGGGCAGGGGAGGACAAGTAAAGAATGGAGCCAAATTAAGGCAAAGTGAGACCGACCTGTGAGAAGCGGGAGGGCTCGGGAACCCAGGATGTGCGTGTGCGCGCGCGTGTGCTAGGGGCAGCACCATGCTGTCAGTCTGCTCGCAGGCAGCCCTGACTCAGGGCCCCGACAGCGGCTCGGTGGGCCTGGGCGAGGGGCCCGGAGAGGGGGCACCTGGCTCCTGGCAGAGGCCCCTGTGCCGCCCACCGCTCCCTGAACCCTGGGGTCCCCCTGTCCCTCCGTGATGACCTCTAGCTCGACCCAGTGTCGCCGATCTGTCTCCTGCACTCATCAGTGCAAGCAGTTGTTCTATTATTTCCCCCATAGAAGCACTCCGTGTTGAGTGTGGCTGGGCGGGACTGGAGGGAGCCGATCTGAGGGTGACAGTGGTAAAATCCCGAGCTAACCATGGCCTGGCACGGTTCGCAGGCCTAGCGTGAAGGACAGTAGCAGAGGAAGCGGGAAGCTACAAGGGACAGAGAGAGACAGAGAGAGACCCAGAGGGAACAGGTCTATGCAGATGAGTACCAGAGCCTAAACTTGATAAAATTGACACAAATTGTACACTCGAATGGCAGCCGAGGGCTCCTGAGAGGGACGCTGAGACTGATGGGCACCCCCACCCACCTCGGAGTGCTGGGCTCCGGGCTTCCCAGGGCCCATCTCCCCCGACCAGCCTTCACTGCGGCGAACAGAAGAGAACTGTGTAGGTGGCCTTATGGTGTCCCTGCTCAGCGCTGGTTCTCACTGTAGGAAGGCATGGGGCATCGTGACTTCAGGAAGACAGATATGTCAGACGTCTTTCAAGTGTAAGCCAGAGGAAGTGTCCCTTCCCTGAAGAAACTGGTCTGTCTTTCCTCTTGAGTGGTAGTGCCAGCCATGGAGACGAGCATCCTTTGGATGGTAGTTTTGCTCAACGGAAACTAAGAGCCAGATTATGATTGAAATTTAATAGCTGTGCAGGATCATAAGACATGAATAAGATAAAATTTATGAATTTATTGCACAGGTAACACATGAACACGGTAAAACATTCAATGTGACAAAATGGAGTCACTCAGATACTGGCTTCTCTCCCTACAGTCATCAATTTTGATGAAATTCTTTTCTTCCCCTCTCCCCCCTCATACACAGGACCTTCACACTGGGCTACATCCTTAGCTCCTTCTTAAATTTTTTTATTTTAAGGCAGGGTCTCACTAAGTCGCTAAATTGCTGGACTCAAATTTGCAATCCTCCTGCCTCAGCCTCCTAGAGTGCTGGGATTACAGGGTGCAAAGCACACCCAGCTCTGGCAGTCTTTAGTACCTTTCCAGAGCTACAGTCCGCATATTCGGAAAATGAATGTTTCCTTCATTTTCTTAAAACTGTGCTTTCCTTTTTCTATGTAAATATATCTCACAGTTTTCTTTCATTCATTCCTAATTATTTTTGTAGCTATTGTAAATGGAGTTATCATCTTCTATTCCACATTCTAATTCTTTATTATGTCACTCAAAGTGACTAGTTTTTCCACAGTCTCTTAGATTTTACAAGTATTCTGTTCTCTCTAACAATAGTTATACTGTACTCTGAACAACTTTTATACTCATTATTTTATTTAATTGAGCTAGCCAGCACTTCTGGAACAATTTTAAATAAGACCTTTGATAGCACATTTTGCTTGTGCCAACATTATTGAGAATGTTTCTTTTGTTGTTGTTGTTTCCAGTACTGGGGATCAAACTCAGGACTTTCTCCTTGCACAGCAGGTGTGGCATGGTGCCAAGAGACATCCTCAGCCCTGTTGAGAATGTTTCTAAAAGTTCTCCTTTTAGCATTTATAGGATGAAATAAGATATTTTTGTGGTAATACTTAAGTTAGAAACTACCTTTTACTTTATTTTTAATGATGTTTGTTTCCAAGATTAGTTATAAAAATTTAAGAATTCTGAAATTTGTTTCCTTTATCTGTACTCTGGGACGTTATAATAGACCCACTTTCCACTCAATACAACAGACAGTCTTGGCCTAATGATTTAGGGAGAAAGAAAAGAAATTCTCGAAAGACAGATTCTGTCCTTACTTTCATGACATGAAATGAGCTATTTACACTGTTTTGTCCTTTTTATCTTCTGGGAATTGCATTAGAAATGTATCTTGTTTTACAGAAAATCTCTTATTTCATGATGATATGCAAAGTTATTTAAATAGGGTTAAGGAACAACTTATAATTTTTTTGGATTCTTTCCAACCAACAGTTATTTCCAGCCTTGTCAAATCTTCCTTATATATTAGGACTTTCTCCTTTTATTTTATTTTCCTTAGATGATTTGTTTAGCCAGTTTTTAAAGACCTCACTCTTGGATTTATTTAATAGTTCCATATTTTTCCATTTTCAATTTATTAATTTCTGGTTTTGCTTTCACTGAGATTATTTTGTTGTTCCTTTCTACCTTCCTATGATAAATATTCCAATTGTTTCTATTTTAAGTTTTTTCTTTCTCATCATTTTAAATATTAAGCCCCAGAACTTTTCTAAGCAATTTTTTCACTGTGTTCTGTAGGTTCTAATATGAATGTTTTTATGACATTTTCAAGGTATTCTTTCATTGGGGCTTTACTTTTCTGTTGCTATATAAGAAAAGTTTTTGTCATCATTTTCTTTTTTCTTTCTTTTTTTTGGTACTGGGGATTGACTCAGGACCTTGTGCTTGCAAGGCAGGCCCTGTATCACTGAGCTAAATCCTCAGCCCCTTTTGTTATTAGTTTCAAGTGGCATCATTCACTACTTCCAGTTTGCTTATTATCCTGTTTGTTTTGCATTATGATCCAAGAATATTGTCTGTCATATTATTTCTGCTGTTTGACATGTATTAATATTATTTTATGTATATATATATTAATTAAATTTTATGTGACCATGGCATTTGTAAAAAGACATATTATTAGTTTCCAAACCATATGCATAGTTGCTCATATAGATAGGACTAGATTATTGTCTGCTTATTCATATAGGACTTCCATGTTGTTAAGAATCTTTCTTCACTAAAATGACCAGGAGCTAAGAGAAGCGAATGGAAATAAATTACTAATGTTTTCTGTGCATTTTTTGTGATGTGGTTTTGTTGTTGCTATAATACTGTTGCTGCTGTGATTTGGGGGAATAGATATTCACGAGTATCATATTTACATTGCAAAATGCACTATCTGTCATCATTAAAGACTCTTTGTCTTACATAATGTTTGTGTTCTGTTTTCAGTCACTTCTGATATGACAGTAGATTTGAATTTGTTATGTTAGTGTCTGTCTTTCATTTTCTCTGAGTTGAACAAATCCTTCGCTGCTGGTTTTCCTTGTGATCCAACCTGCAAATGGTTTTCTCTTAGTCTTAAGCTGAGCTTAGCTCAGCTACATTTATCAATATGCATTGTTTGTTTATTCTTGGTTCTGTCATTATACTTCATATTATGTTTTCTTTTTCATAGCACATTTTAATCTTTCTTTATACTTCATTATTTGCTTCAAACTGCAGTTTCTTTAGCTCTGGAATTTTATTTATTAGTACTTTTTTATAGATTGTCAAATACTTTGAAATAAGTTGTCAAATAAAATGGAGGCATATATATGTATACATATGCTTATGGAAATAAATTATGCATATATAAAATAGATATATTCATATGCACATACCTAGTTTTAAAATTTCTCTGTTAAACAAATAATTTTATATTTCTCATACTGCAGATCACTGAAGAGGCAATTCTACAATAGAAAAAACACTGGAGTAAGATGGGAAAGGCCTGAGCTCTGCTTTTCATCCCAAATGTACTCCCAGAGCCTTCAGCACCTGCCACTAGGCTCCTGTGGTATTAAGATGACTCACCTGTGGAGAAAGGAACCCTTCTCCATTGTTGGTGGGAGTGCAGACTGGTGCAACCACTGTGGAAATCAGTATGGAGATGCCTCAAAGAACTAGGCTTAGAGGTCCTATTTGACCCAGCTATCCCCCTGGTGGGTATCTTCCCAAAATAATTAAAAGAATCAGGCTGGGTATTTAGCTCAGTGGTTTCACCGCCTGCTGTGCAAGTGCAAGGACCCGAGTTTGATCCCCCCAGTACCAAAAAAAAAAAAAAAAAGAATTAAAAGAACCATACCACAGTGATATATGGGCACCCATGTTTACAGCGTCACAGTTTGTAATAGCTAAAGCTTGGAAACAGCCCAAGTGCCCGTCAACTGGAAACTGGATAAAGAAGATGTGGTTTTTCTATAAAATGGAGTACTACTCAGCCATAAAGAACAACCAACTAGAGACATTTATAGCTAAATGGATGCACATTGAGGCCATATTCTTAAGTGAAATAAATAGGACACACATGTAAATACCAAATAGTTTAAAAGTGTAAATAAGGATCAAAATGTATAATTGCTATTGTGAAATAGGAAGAAAAGGTCTAAAGGAGTAGGGGAAATGGGAGGGGTAGGGGAAAGGAAAGAAGGGAAAGGAAAAAATATGAGAAAAGGAAAAAAATGGAAACAAAATCTTTGTAAATAGGGAGGGTGGAGGGGGTGAAGGGAGGGCAGGGGAAGGGGGGAAAAATAAGAACCAAGATACTCATGTAAGGGTACAAGATCCCAACGATGCATGTAACCATATTTTAAACCTAAAATGTACCAATAAACTAAATGGGAAATTTTAAAACGATGACTCACCTGCCGTGTTTACCTTAGGGTGGAAACTGAGAAACACTAACATTAAGAAAGTTGTTCAAAAACAAAAAAAAATAGTTTCCAATGTATTTTTAAAATACCTGCTTCCTTTCTCTTTTTCTAAATTTCTCAAATGATCACCGGAAACAAGAAAATTAGAGTCAATGCCTTAACCTTCGCATGGTGAGTGAGTCTCACTTGAACAATGAGAAATCCCGTGACTGCCCGAGAGCCCTCAGACCTGGAAGCTGACCTTCGCCCTGCAGTCGCCCTGACGGCGCCTAAGCTGCAGAAACAAACGCTTCTGCTAACCTGCAAGCCCAGGGGACAGAAGCAGCTGCCAGCAAGTCGGTCCGAGCACACGGTGCGGAGGGCGGTGAGACGCCAGCAGGTGGCTTTGGGCCTGGACAGTACCGGGCCGGAAGCACTGGACGCTCAGAGTCCACCGTGAAGCTGGTGGTGGACTGGACAGGCGGGAGGATGAAAGAGCAAAGGCTCTTCACGCTGGAAAGAGTGGGACGTAACTCGAGCGGAGCTGGTGTCTGGCCAGGATGCCATCCCTCGGGCCTTTGTTGGGCCTCAAAATAGAACAGAGGAGGCCACACAGCTCCTGTGCAAGAATCCAAGCCACGGGGCTCTGGAAGCTCAGGCCGTCACCCACGACCCTCGTGGGCATCGCTCATCTGGAAACCACTGCTCGGCTCGCAGGGCCGTTGCGGGCTCATTAGCTTCTCCCTGTTTGTAACAACGGCTCACGTCACAACACACGGAGCACTCGGTCAGCGAGAAGAGGCAGCGTCCACGCGACTCACGGAAGGGGGCTGCCTTTCCAGACAACACCAGCATACGGGCGCTCTTACAGGTAAGTTAAGCAAATTCCATCTAATAATCGGAAAAGCCATTGTAGTCTGTAAAATGGTATGCATGCAAGGAAAGTAGACACTTTAGCAAATGATAGTTCTATTGAAATACTAAAATAAAAATTGCCAAATTCAGAAGCTAGTAATTATTTCCTGCCTAGATAGCAAACCTATCAGTTGTGTGTTAGGGTTCTTATTTCACAGTGAGGACATCGGGCACAGACAGGTTAAGGATATTTCCTAAAGTCAGTGAGGGAATGGCAAATACGGGATAGATTCAAAGCCTGACTTGTGCCTAGTGTGATGATGCACACCCCCTGATCCCAGCATTCTGGAAGCTGAGGCAGGAGGATCACCTAGAATCCAAAGCCAGCCAGGGATACATAGTGAGTTCCAGGCCACCCTGGAATACATAAAAACAAATCCCTGGTTCATGTTTATGGTGTATCACACCATATCCTCAGAGGGGGAGTGCTAACCAACTATTCGATGAAAGATATTTAAAACACATAATGCAGAGCACATAACATGATTTATTCTTAATTATGAGCAGATTAGAGTCTACAAATATAACACAAAATAAGAGAAGAAATTTGAGATAGTAATAGATTGAAGAAAGACGGATATCCAATTCGATTTGTAAAATTCAGGATCGAATTCATGAAGAAGGCACCATTGCAAATGTTTTTTTCTGTTTGCTGGCTTCTTTTGTTTTTGGATTTTTTGAGACAGAGTCACTGTGTAGTCCAGGCTGAACTTGAACTCAATATATGGGCTAGGCTGGCTTCAAACACACAATCCTCCCGCTTCAGCCTTGCAAGTGCTGTGATTACTGGCATGCACCATTACACCAACTCCATTTCAAATTGTATTTTAAAGACTGGATGAATTTTGTAAAGATAAAATACATAATTAACATACTTTATACATTTTATTGTATCGGATGTGCTATTTCTTTCTTTATGGAAGCACTGTAAACAGTTTACAACTTTTCTGGTGCATTTTGTGAAAGAATTCTGTGTCAGATAAGAAGTAGGTCCAGGTAAGATTTTTTTAAATCTACACTTAAAACATGCCCAGGAGGCCGGGGATTTAGCTCAGTGGTTTCGCCGCCTGCTGCACAAGCGCAAGGACCCAAGTTCGACCCCCGGTACAAAAAAAAAAAAAAAAATGCCCAGGAAAAATAATGTAGACATTTGTCTAAAAATCTAGGTTATCATATTGGTATCTAAGCCAAATTTAGAGTAATGAATCTACTCTTGCTTATAAATGAACACACCAAATGCTGTGTCAACAAACCAACCACAAAGAAGAATGTAGCATAAAGGTATGCCAATTAAAGTCTAGAGGCATAGATTACAGAGCATATATATTTGATACCTGAATAACTTGTTGACATGTGTTCTTGGGAAACTGTTCTAGCAATTGAAAATCCATCTGTATCAATGTTCTGGAGTAAAGAATGGACTGAAGAGACCTCACAAAAACAAGCAATTCTTAGGACGTTTGGCCAAACTCTTCCATACAAATGCCACTGACATCAGGAAAAGAGATCAGTCTTTAGTGAAAGGAGATATTGACTGACTTGGACAGCACTTGTCCCCAAATTAAGCATTGCATGCAATTTTAAGGTAGCCCATGATAGAAAGCAAAAGTCCTATTTTTTGCTTGTTTGGGGGGCTAAGGTCTCGCTATGCAGTTCAGGCATCCCTCCTGCCTCAGGCTCCTGAGTGCTGGGATTACAGGCGTATGCTACCACAGCTGGCTCAAAAGTCCCATTTGGATGTGATGAATAAATATTTTGTGCAGCTATGGGCATCTTCCTACACACACCCACAATACTGACATGGGTGTGCTCTCCTCATAATGGAGAGCACTGTGCTTGCCTCCCGAGTCTGTTGCACAATTCAGAATCTCTTCTTGCTAGAGAGTCAGTTCTTGTATTCACTTTCTTGTTCTCTTAATTTTTTACCTGTTTTAGGGTCAGGCCAAACTATAACTCTGTACTCAGAGTACGTTTACTTTTTGTTTTGCTTTGTTATTTACATTTCTCATTTGTTGCTTTTATTTGAAATCATATTTATTTTTAATTGACACACAATAATTGCACATATTTATTGGGCACAGTGTGACATTTCAATATATATGAACATATCTATGGTTGTAAGGATCAGGTCGGGGTAATGATGGATGTATCACCTCGGGCATTTATCGTTTCTTTATGTGGGGATCATTCAAGCTATTTTGTAATAGTCAATCAATTGTTATTTATTTAAATAGTTATAGTTTGTTTGTTTTTTTCTGGCACCGGGGATCAAACTCGGGATCTTGCACTTGCCAGGCAGGCGCTAGAACCACTGAGCTAAATCCATGGCCCGATAGTTATTCATTTTTACAAAACTCTTTCTTGGATGTAATAATGACCTTGCCTTTTTCTCAGCCACAGTTTTTCCATGAGACAGAAACGCACTTGCCTACGGGCTGTTGCTCTGTCTGTCTGTCTATTTCAGTGACTTTTGCTCAGACCGGAAGCTGAACTCAGCCCACAGAGTGCGTTAGGGGCTGGAGGCCCCCGGGCCGCGGTACATTTCTGCTGGCACCAGAAGGCGCTGCCAACAAGGTTCATGGACGTGTCTCACACGTGCCACTCGGTTTAGGAGCCTGGTTCCCGCTCCTGCTCTTCCTCCCTGGACCCCAACGCTCCAGTCGGAATCCCTCACCGGGTCACCCAGACCCCACCATACCAAATGGCTCATCCTTTAGCCGTTCAGACTCCAGGCCTCTGCCCGCTCGCAGCCCTGCTCTTGGCTCCATCCCTCCTCTCTCCACACAGCCTGAGGAGCCCACGCTGCCCTCGCTGAGCACCCGTGAGTCCTGGCGCTGCAGCTGGCCCTTACTGGTCCGACTCTCACCCCACAGTGCAGGCCCTGCCAGGGTCACCTCGTCTCACGGTGTGTGGCACATCGTAGGCATGTAATGAATATTAAGTAAAGAAAGGAAATATCGAGTGGTTTATCTTACGCGAGAAACCCAAAGTATAGATAGAGAGCAAAATAAGAGATAATAGAAAACAGGGTGACAGATCTTCTGTAAACAAGAAGAGGACTGAGAGATGGGGGAATGGGAATAAGAGAATTAAGATGTGTTATGAACATGTACCAACTCTCCACGATGAATGCAATCAACGTGCACTGTGAACATGGACCAATAAAAATTAAAATTTAAATAAACGAATATTCTCAGGCAGTTCCTCTATTAAGTATGCAAGAATCATACTTGCCAATCTTACACTTAATGACTTTTCATTCCTCCAATCTATTGCTACTCCAACAAGCAAAGAAAGAATATACAGCAATATTATGAGCTTTGTTTGTTTTTTTGCGGTACCAGGGATCAAACTCAGGACCTTGTGCTTACGAGGCAAGTAGCAGCACCACTGAGATAAATCCTTGGCCCTATATTATGACCTTTTAAAAAAAAATACAGTAAATCTAAAATTTGGGCATAGATGGAATTTCCTGTATAGCTGGGATTAAGATAATTAACTTCCTTGATATTTCTGAGTTTACTCAATTATTGAAGTGCTCATCTGGTAGAGTCTTTCTTAAGTTATTAAAAAAATTTCATAGCAATTCGACAGGAGATTAAGTCCGTTGGGCATTTATTCCGGCTCTTTTGCTGGCCTACCGAGGTGCATAGAAGAAAAGTGATGGTTTCAGGACCACACACCCAAGACAGTTATTTATTTATTTATTTTTGTTGTCTGTACTCACCTGCAGCTACACCCAGCCCAAACTGATTTTCATCGCTAGAGTTATGCCAAGCATCCAGCCAGGTAGATCAATTTAAGAGGTCTAAGGATCCAGTCTTGGCTAAATATTGATGGATTAGATGGGACATCTTTAACCTTTACTGTGCTTTCTACTCGCTGACATCTTTGAATGACACATTCACAAATTTAATGCAATTTCATCTCTGAAATAGACTGGAATGTAGATTATTTAAGGATCTTCGGGCTAGGGATAGGGAAAAAACAAGATGTTGAAATTTTTTTTAAAGACTGAATAGAAAGGGACCAGGACAGCAGGGAGTAAGGTTGTCATGTATAATGAAGATTTAGTGTTTCAGCAATAAATCTAATTCAGCTAGAGGAGCATGCTGCCAAAACACTGTGCAAGAAATAGCCCCAAGGTATCCAACAGAGGCTTTTTAAACCCTGTTCACTTCACAGTGCATATGTGAACACAGACAGTTGGAGTTCAGAGAACACACATCTGGATCACTCTGTGAATCCCCACTCTCCTTTTAAAAAAAATAAAATACATGCACTCCACCTCCTCTAGACTTACTCTGCTGCTGAGTCTGCCAAGGAAAACTATCCCATTTTGGAATACAAAAGCCAAAACACAAAGTGAAACCAACCCACATAGACTCGTGCTCAGCTACTTTATGTATCCAAAGAAAGAAAAATATTCAAAGCTCAAATTCTCAGGTTACTACTCCACCAAGGCAACTACACCCAAGGTTATTTTTTATTACTATTGTCTTCTCCAGTGAAGACTAAAATCTCCAGGAAATCACAAGCTTTAACAAAGTAATATTCAGCTCCATCTGCTTCTCTTGCACTTAATGTAGCATTAAGCTCTGTAAACACTGTCTGACATGCCACGCTATTTGTACATTATTTTAATACAACATTTGTACAATATTTTAATCATGATGATGTAAGGAGAAAAGTTCCATGAACTTTAAAATGTTGCCCGTAAAAGCAAAAGAATTTATATTGCTTTCATCTCATTTTTATTTTATACCTTGATACTCTCAATAAAGGAAAACAAATATTTAGAACTTTCACATTACTAGGATTCTCAAGGCCAATTCTTTGTGTTAAAATTCCTGTGTAAAAATAGATTTTCTAGTTTTTACTCAAAAACATTCTGTATGTTTTCCAAAATCATTCTGTGAAAGAAGAAATTATATAAGCACAATAATCATTATAGTGACAGAAAGGACCGAGTTAAGTCCATTCAACTATTGCTTCGAGTAGGGGTGAATCACAGCATATATTAATTGAAGCAGAACCTAGACCAAGAATTATGCATATCCTGTCGTGGAAGGTGTTCTCTTACAAGTGATTATGACTATATTGGCTCATTTGAGAATTCATATTCCTCAGGGGGAAAAAAGAAAGTCCAACCAGTCTTCCATAAACTATTCCACACCTTTCAACCTCTATCTCAGCAGAAGAATCCAAATAGCCAAACAATAGGCTAAGAAGAGCGTAGACAACCTCCTTCCTCCAGTTTACCTTATTTTTATTTTATTTTAGAACTTTTCTTTTGGTGAGGGAGGGAGATAACAACGGAGTATTTTGATATGAAATACCTTTACCCTCACTCTTTACTTTATTCACCAAGAACAGAGCTGGACAAAGAAAGAAGGAAACAGAAACTTCAGCTTGTCAGTGGTCTGCTCGAGTTGCTTTCTGTCAATTTTGAACAAGTTGCCTTTCGCTTTCTAAGGCTGGAAGACACCAAGCACAGATACTTGAAGAGCAAAACAATAATGTATTTAAAATGTAACAACCAGCAACGCAGAGAGAGCACAATAAGTTTAAACAGTGATTGTTGAAAGGGTAGGTCACTGTTTCTCTATAAAATATTACTAATTTTGCCACTTAGCCAGATCTATTCAAACTACTGTTTGAGTTGATTGATACAGTAAATGTAAGAAATACCTAAATCTCAAATGATTACATATTTATGTATCTAATGAGAATATGAATCAATAGAGGTTTTTGTTAGTAATAATGCTTTAGCCGTGAAAAATTGTGTTACAGGGCCGGGGATTTAGCTCAGTGGTTCTGCCGCCTGCCTTGCAAGCACAAGGACCCGAGTTCCATCCCCAGTACCAAAAAAAGAAAAAAAAAAGAAAAAAAAAATTGTGTTACAGAATAACTTGTAAGTGGATACATAATTGATGCATACTTTGTTACATTTATCTTTGTAAAGCATCAAGCAGCCATGGGTTTGTCCTTATTTGAAGGATGAAGATCAAGTTTGGGAAAAGCACAGGGACTGCCCGGATTTCCATGCGTTCATGACAGTTTTTACTCGTTCCTTATTTGTTGGCTACTGGTAGAAGGTCAAATCCACAGCAGAATTCTAAACATTATCATAACATAAACATTTATATAAAGCTTAAGGACACTTTAAGCTTGATGATAACTGAAACATGACCATGCAATTTCTGAGTTAGAAGAACTAACATATACAGGCTTCTGAATTAGAGTTAAAGATACTTGAATATGCTACCTCCTTATTTCTTACAGTAGTTCTCTGTACTGGGTACCTCTAATACCCCCATTTAACATATGGAAAAACGGAGCTAAAGTCGCAATGCCAACCTGGTCTATGGGGGATCCAGAAGCTTCTCTTGTAACCATGTACTTATTTGCTGAGCATGTTGATCATATTTGTAGGCAGAGACTCTTCATCCCCCCAAAATTGGGTTTTGGAACCAATAAGAGATAAAATTTTGAACCTCTACCTATCAACATTTTGTTGTAAAATTTGATCTGAAATTAGCCTATAATCACATTGTCATTTATTCTCACAATTAAAAAATCATTTTCATATAAAATAAAATATTATAGTAACTTTAGAAAATAAAAATTTCAGAAACACACGAAAGTTTCCTACATGCCTGGCAATGTTCTGAAGACTTTACACATATTAACTCATTTAATCTTTACTACAAGCTTATGAGGTAGAATTATCTTATGACTCTTTCTGGGTAATAACACAAAGCATAGTGCCTTAACACAGCAGCTCTTTGTTTAGCGCATTGCTCTGTACGTTAGCGGTTCTGGTCTCGACTGAAATCACATGCAGTCTTTGGTCAGTTGTCAGTTTGGCTGGGGACTGGGCAGTCTATGGTGGCATCATCTATCTCTGCCCCGTCTGGTCTCTTATTCCCAGTCTTACGCACAGAGGAGTTGGGCAGATCTCGAGAGAGCAAAAGTATTCAAAGCCTCAAGACCTAGGCTCGGAGCAGACACACTGTCATATCTTCATTCTGTTAGCCAAAGCAGGTAACAGTCCAGCCCAGGTCCAGTCTAGGTCAGGCAGTCAACTTCATGACTTGATGATAGGAGTTACAAAGTCACAGTACAAAGGTGAAGGGCAGAGAGGGGAAGAAAAGATTGTCATAGTGTTTGCAGTCTACTTTAAGGAAGAGTTATCATTATCGTGCATATTTTCCAGATAGGGAGACAAGCTCAGAGCTGTTAAATATTTTACCTTAGGTCCTGAAACTGATAGCTGACCAAACACTATGGCTTCAGTGTCTGTCCTCAGAGGAATTTCCCTACATGTCTCCAAAGTTTTCAAAAAGAAAGGTTAGAGAAGTATGAATAAAAAGAATCAATATGATTTAATGATTTATTAGACTGGAAACAGTCAAAGAAGGAATAAGAAAGGACTCAAATTTGAAAGAGAATGTCAACTATTAAGAAGTGACAGGATTTACTGAAGGTTCTACCCACAAATTAAGAAATTATTAGGTGCCATGATTAAGTCCCTGCCATGGTTAGAAATTGGTCTCATAATTCTGTGCATAGATTTGAACATTGAAGAGTGAGCTATCTTCAGATTATTAAGATAGAAATATCCATTGAGCTACTGAATGCAGGGCTTCATTCAAAAGAAAAAGACCTAGTTTTGGATTCTGATAATTGAAAACATGAGACTAAATGAAAATAGCCAGAGAGAGTTTGATGAAAAAGGCTGTGGACAGGGTCCAGAGAAGTGTAGAGATAGCAGAGAGGAAAAGGAGTTTTCCCAAGAACTTTCAGATGATTGAAACCAAGAAACAGCAACAATGAAATTGGAGCTGACATCTCCTCCTACCGATGAAAGTAAAGGTGATATGCTTTGAATTGAAAAGTACAAGAAAAGCTAGATGAAATATTTTAAATGAAATAACACATATCATTGGATCAATCAGGAAGTCAATAGAATAGTATAGAAT
Organism: Heterocephalus glaber; assembly: GCF_000247695.1. Next base: position 1,395,249 of record NW_004624753.1, read on the forward strand.
TACCACCCTAGATCTAAAATACAGACAGAGGATCAAGAAAACAAGCATACCACTGAGGATTACTGTATCCCGAGAAAGTATGACAACTGCAGAAGGAGCTTCTGAGAGACTGGCCTGAGCTCTCGGCATGCTCAGGAGCACACGAGTACTAACTAACGATGAGCTTGGGCCCTGGGGAGCAGAATGGCTGCAGTGAATCCCCTTCCCTTTGGCTTGGGACCTCACAAGGCTGCACTGAGGGTATTAAAGTAAATCAGAAATAGCTCTTCCCAGAACAGTATGGCTCCTCTTTTAATTTCTTTTCTTGAGTTAGATTAAGGAAATTTACCAAAGGTACCAGTATCACCAGGCATACCACAGGCCCCAACCTCCTGGCAGAAATACAGGTGCATGTAAGTCCTTTGTGTGAGATGGTGACATCATTCTAGTCTTAAAATGATGTATGTAAAATGTTTAAACATTGTATCCTTTACATCAGCAAAAGCAACCAGGTATACTAGAAACCAAGGCAACATGAACAAAAGCAAAACAGAAAGAAAGAAGTATCAACCAGTCCAAAAAGACTCATAGGGACTTAAGATGTCTATGTTCACTGAAAACACCTTTTAAAAACAATTGCAAATTCAGTCTGTCTTAGTTATTTTTCTCATTGCTGAGACAAAATACCCAACACCCACAAGTTAAGGGAGGGAAGATTTATTTAGCTCAAAGTTTGTAGAGGTTTCAGTCCATAGTGAGCTGGCTCCAAGGCAGGGTGTCATGGCAGAGGGGCATTGCAGAGGAGAAACAGTCCATGGCAGGGCAGACAGAAGGCAGCAAAGCAACAAGCAAGCAACAAGCAATCTTCGAGAACCGTTTTTCCATACCCTAAGTGAGGGAAGCTAACTCACACCAGGGTGGGACACCCTTAATCCTGTGCAGAATTATACCAAACCAATCAGTGGACTAATTTAGTAGTCATACACCCTTAATCCCAGCATCACACACTCTAGATCCAGACACTTCTGAAAAAGCCCCCCCACAACTGCATGAGGCTTTGCCAGGACTTCTGAACACAAGCTATAACCCAGTCCAAGAAAATAAAAGCCAAAGTTGAGACACTGATCAAAGAACTGGAAAATATAAATATCCAGATGAAAATTCTACCAAAGAAAAATAACCACAATTAAGAACTCAAGAAGTGAGCTTAATAAAAGATTAACACAATTAAAGAGACAACTAATAACCTGAAAGAAAGATCAGGAAAAAACAGCCAGAATTATTTACAAAGTATAAATATAAAAAATACAAGAGTGGGCCGGGGATTTAGCTCAGTGGTCCCACTGCCTGCCTTGCAAGTGCAAGGACCTGAGTTTGATCCCCGGTACCAAAAAAAAACCAAACAAACCAAGAGTACAGAGGACATACTGAGAAATACTGCATGTAAAAGTATAGGCTATCAGATGGAAAAAATAAAGAAAGTTATTGAACAGATACACAAAATACTGGTATCTATGTAGCCAATAGACATTTTAAAAAATGTCTTTCACTGCAATAGTAATCAAGAGAATGCAAATGGAAAATTACTACAAAGTGACCAAATTTTTGAGAGGCTGAAAATTCCAGGTTTAGACAAAGCTGGGTAGTGACAGAATTAACATATATTTCTGGCCATATAGGGAAAAGAAGAAGCCAGACCTGTGTGTGACCTAGGAATGGGAAAGATACAAATATATAAATGGAAGATTAGCAAAGGAGAGACTGAACTCAACTTTGTGTCTGATGGGAAAGATTGGAAAGAGTGACAGATGGAAATATAGACTGTTGGTTGATCAGGATGTCAAGGAAGTTTTATCTAAGGAAGCTCGAAGTGGGCTATTTTCTTTGGCAACAAGAATGAAGGCATCGGTAGAGGAAAAGAAAGCCGAGATGGGTTGGAAGTTTGCAAATGTTCCACAATATTTTGGAATACCTGTGATGAAGAATGTAAATGGGACATGACCAGTCATATATAGAGAGTGACCAAGAAAACTGAGGAGCAGGCTGATAATGAAAACAATGAGCTTTAAGTGGTGTCCATCTCAATATTTCAGAGATTCTCTGATTTCAGTGATCCCTTCATATCCAAGGCATTATTCCAGGTGTCTTGAAGGTCCAGTTCCTTCATTTAGTGAGAAATGCTTCTATATCATATGCACTGCAATCACTGTACAATTTGTATATCTGTTTAGAAACAATTGTTTTTTACAAAGTAAATCATGCAAAGAAAACGAAGGCTGAAGCGTCCCTTGCACCGCGAGTAGAGCAGTGAACTTGATCATGGAGAGGTGTTTAATCTACGTACTAGCCAGAGACAGATATCTGAACCAGGGCAGGCACTTGGGCATTTGTGTCACATAGGCCACCACAGGCATCATGCTGCAGGCCCGCAGATGTCTCCAAACTCCCCTAGCAGGAGAGATCTGGCCACTGGAGATCCTGTGTCTTTCTCTTAATTCTCATGGCCTGGGCATACTTTCTTATATGTTTTATGGTCTATTTAACTTTCCCAGAAGTCTGGAAAGACTCAAAACCCTGTTGACAGCAAGGATTTTTAAAAATCTTTCCTAAGACAGCCAAAACTATAGCTGAGCCTGCCTAGAAATCTTGATTTTTTTACAAGCAGGCTGTGATATAGACTTCCCTCTTATACTCAATTACTTTCCCTCATTTTAGCTCAGCTTTTCATATGAGTTTTACCAAGCTGAGTTTGACAAGATGAAATGTTGTAGAAGCAAAAAGTCAGCATCACGGAAACACCTTGCCAGAGATATTTTTAATTAAAATGACACATACTAACAACAAAAGAACAGGTAACCTGGTAAGACGTCCCCCAAACATGCTCTTCTTACCACCAAACTTCATGTGGTTATCTTAAAAGAAGTGCGACTGAGAGCACTTAGAATCTAGAAAGACATAGAGGTTTGCTTGATACCCTTTTGCTTTTTGTTATTCTTCCTAACACTAGAACAGGCGGGATGAAATTTGCAAGTACAGGAGAGATTTTACAGCAACCTTATCTCCTTTGAAAATTTTCTCCTTGGTCACATGGAGTGAGCCAGAATCCAGCTGAGAGTATGTCAAAAGGCCTCTTGAGTGAGTGAAAGAAAGCACTGCTCAGTGCGCAAAGGTTCAGCATCTTTGGAAGTAGATAAATTAAAACAATATGATATGCCTTGTCCAAAAACATCCCACTGTCTAGTTTTGCAAAAGCCATTTATGGCTTGGATTCCTAGCATAAGTGAAAAGGAATCAAGATAAGTTAATGTCAAGGTGCTGGATATCTTTTTTTGTTTTTGGTGGTTGTAGTGACAATGGCATTAAAAATAAAAATAACACGAACACATGCCTAAATACATAGATAGTAATTCTTACAAAAAAGTTGAAAATTTTGAGAAAATGAAAACAGCATGTACCCACCATCCAGTCTGAGGGAATGAGGACACTTGGATTTCACAGATAGCACTACAGACAGCTATTAAAGTCCAATCCAGTGTCACATTTCTGCCCAGGACTAACTACCAGCCCAATCTGCAGGCTTCCCTTGCACTGTGTTTCTTCATTGTTTCAAGCAGGGCAGAGACTTATCTTAATAATGGGTCAATCCTCAGCCAAATGTGTTCAATTGAAGGCCACCATGGAAGAATGGCAGGATATTGTCTTTCCAACAGCAAGTGAATTGCAGGCGGCTTAAGGCAATATCCATTTCACTATAATGCTGGTTTATGTTACAGCCCTTTTCAAACTTCTAATTGCCTTGTATTGCTGACATTTATAGACATGCCCTACTTTAAATGAAAACACAACACTGAGGTCAGGAGGAGGTTCTGGGACAGCAGAGACCCCAGGTGAAGCCAAAGGGGGAAATTACTTTAAAACTTCTAAATGCCAAACATGTTTGAGAAAAAGAAGGAAAACAAATAAAGTTTTGGGTAGAAAAAACATTAATCATAGACCTATGGTATACATTAATAATAGCTATATTTAATACTCTTATGTAAACTTTCACTGGTTGGATTATATAATTTTTAAATGAAAGTAAATATTATTCATTTGGCTTGGTAAGTCTGGTCTCAACTTATATGAAATAACTTTGAATGCAATTTTTTTTCTCCCAATTTCACTGTTATTTGTTAAAAGCAAATGCAACAAGCTAATCAGGTTTGTCAGCTGCTTTTGGCAATCACTGTATGTCATGAGTCCTTCAGATCATTCTAAAAGTCATAATGAATAAAATTATATTTCACATTTACGCAGAGCTTTTCACCTAGTATCTCAGACCCTTTTATAAGCAATAAATCATTCATTCCAGAATTGCAACTACAGAGTCTCAAATTCAGTTCTAATAAGAAATTTTTCCCAGGCAACTCCAGCAGAAGCAGAGCACATATAGACTACAAGCATTTTCACTTGTTTAATCACACTTTCATTCGTGAGCACAAGGTCATCAATCATAGCCTGAACAAATATCCATGCATGCTTAAGTGTGTTTAACACTCTGTAGATTTTGGGAATATGAATAAGTGTTAAAGAGCTTACACTCTAGTTGGGTTCTGATTAGGAAATCAATTAATAGCTTTCTCTGAATTACCAGAACAAATGCTTTTTAACACTATGCCTTTTTACTCTTCCTATGAATTAATTAATTAATTAATTAATTAATTTATTTATTTATTTATTTGAGACAAGGTCTTGCTAGGCAGTTCAGGCTGTCCTTGAACTCGCTATATAGCCCAGGTTAGCCTTGAACTCTTGCCTCAGCCTCCCAAGTACTGAGATTACAGGCACGAACAACTTTTAAGGAATAAGAAAATAAGGAATAGATAACACTAGTGTTTTTCTTTTTGCAAGGGTTATGTATCTTCACATAAAAAAATTTAGAAAAGAAAGAGAAATAACCTTTTAAAATTTAAAAATCACCAATATTTCCACTACACAGAGTAAATATTATTGATAATTTAGCACGAAATTTACTTATCTGGTTAATTTTTTCTGTGTTTATATAAAGTACAGTATAATCACTTTTTACCTAAGGAAGATCATGATACATATAGTGATTTATAAAAGACTTAAAAATTCATCAAAATATTATGAATATTTTTCTCATGTTATTAAAGTTAGGCTTTAAGAATATTACCATCAACTGTGGTATTCTTCCTCTCTGTAGAGTGTACTTCTTTTCCTACTTTTACTTGACCAAACTTGCTGTGCAGAGCATGTATCTTTTCCCACCTTTAATAAACATAAAGCCTTGCTACTTTAAGGAAAAAAGAATAATAATGTCATACATGATGACCACATGATTTTTTAAGTCTATTACAAGTTTTTTAATTATGCTTCAGGTTTGCTTTAAAATTGCATTTAGTCCCCAACTCAAATTCAGGTGAAAACATAAAATATGCATGTAAAGTTAACTAGAAGACAAATATAAAAGACAGGGTAAATGAATTTTTGGTTTTATCTCTCTTTTCCTCTTGATTAAAAAACAATTGCAAAATGGAACAGCTATCAACCTAAGTCAATGAGCACACTGTGTAAATATGTAACTGTGATTCTACTACTATAAATGAGCACAGAAACACAGGAGCACACTTTTTGTTTATTATTAAAATTAAGTTAATATTAACCAACTAAATTGTCACAAAGTAAAACTTTATGATAAGCTCTAAGGCAACCATTAAGAAGTAAAATGACTGAAAATGTATTGTAGGTGAGCAAGGGAATTAAAATAGTACACTAGAAAATATCTGTTAACCCCAGTCAATAATGGAAGGATTGTGGGAAAACAGACATAACACACATAGAAACTTAATAACAAAGGGCAAACATAAATTTTTCCTCAATCATAATTAGATTACATGTAAATGGATTAAATTTTCCAAACAAAGGCAGAGATTGGCAAATTGGTGAAAGAAAAAAAAAAGAAAAAGAGAAAGACAAGAAAAGAAAAAAGAAAGGAAGAAAGGAAGGAAAGAAGACATAAGTCGATGCCTCCAATTCTATGCTATAAACAAAAGACTCATTCTAGATTCTTAGTTACAAATAGATTGAAAGTCAAAGGATAGATAATGATATAGAAATACACAGAAAAAGATTTTGGTTACAAATAGTAACCAAAAGAAAGTGACCACATTAATAGCAAACAAAATAGATTTTAAGCAAAAGGTATTACCAGAGATAAAAACACATTTTAAATGATAGAAGTCAAGCCATCAGAAAGACATAACAATTATAAACATACATGACTTAGCATCAGAGCCCCCACAAACCTTAAGCAAAAGGTAACTGAAGGGAAAAATAAATAAGTCAACCATAATAGAAACTTGAATATGTTACTTTAAATAAAGGATACAGCAATGAGGCAGAGGAATGCTAAAAACAAAAATAGATAACTTGGACAGTGCTGTAAAACAACCAGACCATACAGATATCTGTAGAGTAAGTCACTCAAAACAGCAGAATGTGCCCTCTTCTCAAATGGGCATGGAACATTTTCCAGGACAGGCTATGTGCTGGACCATAAGCCAAATCTCAATAAACGTAAAAGCATTTAAATAACACAAAGTAAGTTCACTGACTGTAGTGGAATTAAATTAGAAGCCAGTACCAGAAGGGAACTGGGGAAATTGTTAAACATAATGAAAATTAAACCTAATCCTTCATTTTTAAAAATATGGCAAAAAGCCTATATAAGCATGCATAGAAATTCTACATAGGGAGTACAAATGAAAACAAAACCTCCTGAAACTTACAAGATACACAAAAACAAGGCTCAGGGGAAATTTACAGATGTAAATGCATTCATAAAAAAAGAAGAGAGATCCTAATAAATAATCTAACATTTACCCCTGGAAATGAATTAAAGATCAAAATAAACTTAAAGCGGATAGAAGAAAATAGTAAACAATAAAGAAAAAAGCAAAATAACCCAAATAAAGAATAGAAAAATAATGGAGAAACATTGAAACCAAAGGTATATTCCTTAAAGATATTAATAGATATTAATAAAAACTAACTGGGGTGGAGAGAAGAAAAGTTAAATCAGAAATGAAAGAGGACATCTTACTAAATTTGAAGAAATAAATAAGAATATGACAATATGAACAATTATATACAACAAATAAGATAACCCAGATGAAACAAACCAATACCCAAAAAGACACATGACTCAAACACTGATAAAATAAAAAGTAAAAAATATGAACAGATCTGTAACTATTAAAGATATTGAAATAGTAATTTCTAAAATTTCCACTAAAGTGCAGGACCAGATGACTTCGCTGATGAATTCTACCAGCATTTAAAAAATTAACACCAAAATAATTCCAAAAGGGCTGGGGATTTAGCTCAGTGGTTCCAGTGCCAGTCTCACAAGTGCAAAGTCCTGAGTTTGATCCCCGGTACTAAAAAAAAAACTTACAAAGGCTTCCCTAAATATAGAAGAGGAACAAATATTAACTAATTCTAGGAAGCCAGTATTGCCCTGACACAAAACTCAGACAGATACCACAAGGAAAGAAAATTATGAATATCCCTAATGAATATTTATACAATAATCCTCAACAAATAATAGGAAACTGAACCAAGCAACATAAAAAGAACTATGTACCATAACAAAGTTGGGTTTCGCCTAAAAATGCAAAGCTGGTTCATATAATAAACACTAATCAATGTAATACTCCTTATTAACTTTTAAAAAGGAAGAAAAAGCACTGTCTTGATGAATGCAGGAAAAGCATTTAGTACGATCTAACATTTTTCCATAATAAAACATTCAGCAGACAAATAATGGGTGGGAACTTTCTTAACCTAAAAAGATCATCCATGAAAAACCTACAGCTAACAACATACTTAGCAAAAAATTGAAAGCTTTCTCCCCAAGATCAGAAATAAAACAAAAATGTTTATTCTCCTCACTCATATTCAAAACTGAATGGAAGCTTTTAGCCAGGTCATACAGACAAGAAAGAGAAAAGCACTCGGATTTGGAAAAAATGAAGTAAAGCTATCTCTATTTGTTAATAATATAATCTTTATGTAGAAAATCTTAAAAACCCACAGATACAAACACACACAAAACTGTCAAAGTTAATAAAACAATTCTGTAAAGTTGAGCATGGGATACAAAATAATATTAAAAAATCAGTGATATTTCTATACACTCTTAATAAACATACCAAAAGTGAAGTTAAGAAAACAACTGAATTTCCATTAACATCCAAAGAATAAAATACCTTGGAATAAATTTAACAAAAAGACCCCAAGACCTATACACTGAAAATTATAAAACATAGTTGAAGAAAAATTAAAGACTTAAATAAGACATTCTGTATTCTTAGACTAGATATGTTAATATTATTAAGATGCCAAAGTAGTCTTTAGATTCATTGAAGCCTCATTCAAAATTCCACTTGCATTTGTTTAAAAAATGGACAAGTCACTCTCAAAATTCATATAAAAATAGAATGAGCACAGATTAGCCAAAATAATCTTGAAAAAGAGGAACAAAGCTGATATACTCACTACTCCTAATTTCAAAGCCTACTACAAAGCTACAGCAATCAAAAAGTATGGTACAGCCATAAATCTAGATAATGGAATAAAATTGAGGATCTAGAAATAAATCCATTAGTCTATGATCAAATGCTTTCAACAGAATGCCAAGGGCACTCAATAGGGAAAGAATAGTCCTTCAACACGTGGTTCTTTCACAATTGCATGTTCCCATGGAAAAAGATAAATTCAGACTCCTGCATGACGTCATATGGGAAAGTTAACTCAAAAAGGGTAGAAGACTTAAATATGAAAATGTATGACACAAGAAAGCATGGTATTAACTTTTGTCACATTGAGCTGGGTAACAATTGATTAGACAGGATTTAAAATAACTAAGAAACAAAGAATAGATAGATAAATCAGAATTCATATTAGGATTGTTCAGAAAGACAAAACCAATAGGAGATAGAGGATGGATAGATAGATAGATAGATAGATAGATAGATAGATAGATAGATAGACAGATAGGATTTGTTAGAGGAATTAGCCCATGTAACTATGAAGACTAAGTTCCAAAATAGGCAATCTGAACACTGAAGAAACAGAGGTGCCAGTGACGTGCCTCAGTCCAAGACTGAAAGCTGCAGAATGAAGAAAACTGTGTAACTCTCGGTTTGAGGCTATAGGCCTGAGAATTCAGGGCTAGCGGGGAGAGAAGATTGTGGGTACAAGCACCAGAGTATAAAGGCCAGAAAACACAACGTTCTCATGTGCAAGAGCAGGACAAGAAGAGTATCCCAGCTCTAGGACAGAGAAACAACAAATTTTCCTTTGCTCTTCCATTTTTTGTTCCATCCTGGTCCTCAGACAACTGAATGGTGCTTGCTTACACTGAGGGCATATCTTCTCCAGCCCTTCTTGAAATAATGCTCAGTAATGATGCTTTATCAGCTAACTATTCTTTAATCCACTAAAGTTTACACCTTTATTTGCCATCACAAATCACATCAAAATTGAAAATGTTGTGTTAATAGATGCTATAACTAAAAATAGTAAGACATACTTCAAATTGGGAGAATATATTTGCCAATCATTTATCTAGTAAGGTTCTATATAAAAAATAACCATTGTAAATCAACAACAAAAAATCAAAGAGCCCAATTACAAAAACAATAGGCAAAGGATTTGTACAGACATTTCTCAGAAACAGACATACAAACGACCTAACAGCACATCAGATGTTCAACATCATTAGGAAAATGTAATTCAAAACTACAGTGAGATAACATTTCACAATCACTAGGATGACTATGATTTTAACATATTTGTTTTCTTTATTTGTTTTGTTTTGTTTTGTGGTACCGGGGATCGAACTCGGGTCCTTGAGCTTGCGCAGCAGGCAGCGAAACCGCTGAGCTAAATCCCCGGCCCATCTATGACTTTAAAAATAAAGCAAAATAACAAATCTTCATAAGAGTGTAGAGAAACTGTCACCCTTATACACTGCTAGTGAAAATGTGAAATGTTGTAGCTGCTGAAGAAAATAATTGGACAATTCTTCAAAAAGTTAAGTATAGGAGCAACCCACTTTTTGGTTCCCCATTCTGTCTCTCTTAGACAGAAGCTTTCTTTCTCTCAATAAATTTTTCCTACTGTCATCCTCTGTTGTTTGTAGAATTCATTCTTTGATTTTGGAGAACACAAACTCGCATTTTGGATACCTAGAAGGTTGGGGAGTTACATCTCTTTCCCCATATCATTTTGGAGGTCTTCCACCGAGATTACTGGTCAGAGACTCAAAGCTATATGCCTACTCAGGATGACAGACAATGCCTGGCACCTATCAAGGGCCTTTAGATAGACCCTCTGTAGAGTAACTCTGACTGCTGATCACAACTATGACCCTCTTCAGCTGGAAGTAGCCAGAATGGTCTTTGCCTTGTGCCCCCTCACAGAAGTTAGGGGTCCTTCTTCAGAGGGAGGAATATTGCAGATAGGTAAGTTAATTAGATATCTTGTAGGCAGTTAGAGCTGGCCTTGGAGGCAGCAACATGGAGGACAATGGAGCCAACGTGGAAGGCAGTGGAGGAGCCAACATGGAGAACAATCAAGACACATTCACTGAAGCCCAGCATTGTAAAAGGAGAGAAGTTACTACACCCACATTGGATAAATAGCAGTGATTAATGTTCTAAATAGGTATCAATCACCTGGGTGGAGGACCAAGTTCTTCCAAGAAAGATCCCTGACCCACCCCTTACCTCTGAAAATCCCTTGCTCATTTCTTCTATGCTTGCTGTGTGACTTGCTTCCCCATTGGATCCCCATTCAATTGATGTTACCTAAGAGACTGTACTTGTAATCTTACTAGTTGACTATAGTTTTCTCCCACCTTGAACCCACCTCACCTCATGGCTTTGTCCCATAAAACACCTTTGAGAAGCAGGGTGAGTGGTCAACTCACTTTCCAGTCCCCCTTCTATCTCTCTTAGAGAGAAGCTTTCTTTCTCTTAATAAATTTTTCCTATTCTTAAAAAAAAAAAAAGTAAGGCTGGGGATTTATCTCAGTGGTTTTGCCGCCTACCTCACAAGCACAAGGAGCCCAGTTCAAACCCTAGTACAAAAAGCCCCCCCAAAAACCAGTTAAGTGTAGGATTACTATATAATCCAACAATTCTTCTCTGAGGTATATATATCCATGAAAACTGGAAAGTTATACAAAAACTGGTGCATGAATATTCATAGGAGCATTATTCATAATTACTCAAAAGTAAAACAATGTCTATTAACAGAGGAATGACTAAAAAGTGTACTGTAGCCCTACAAAGTCACGTTATTCACCCACAGAGAGGAATGAAGTATTAATATATGTCACACGTGGACGAATCCTAAAACATTATGCTAAGTGAAAGAAGCCAGGCAGGAAAAGCCACATTTTGTATAATTACATTTACATTAAGTATTCAAAATAGGCAAACTTATAAGTCATCAAGTAGATTAGTGATTGGCAGGGCCTGGGACTGAGAGCAGAGGATAATGATGGCTAAAAAGATACAGGTTTTTCTTTTTATGGGGATGACATGTCCTGGAATTGGTGGTGATGGTTGCATAACTTTGCAAATGTAATAAAAACCACTGAATTACACACTTTAATGTGGTGTATGAATTATATTTCAATTTTTAAAGAATTCTGAAAGGCATTGGCAAGCATGCTAGAAGGACACAGTTAACTGAAAAGAAGAAATGTAGAAGAATGTATGGAAATTACAGAAAAATAGAAAATAAAATGCATGAAAATACATTTTCTTAGAGAAAGACATTAATAGATAGTGACGAGGTAACATAGTCAGTTTTTTCCACTTTTAGAAAACATATAATTGAGTATCCATGTATGTGTTTGGTTACTGGCAAATGTAGCACATGATTAAACTCTCTTTTGAAGCCCAGATAATTCTAGAAATACTGCAATCTACATTCCATATCATTGTAGAAATACAACTACCTGACCATGCCTACAATTTTTCCTCTCTAAATACAAAAAAGTGATAACGAGAATAGTGATGGACCATTTGCTTAATCAATATTTAAACTACTGAATAAGTGCAAAGGTACTGCTGTGTGCACACAGTTCTAATCAGCTTTAAAATATGCTCCATAATTTAGCTTGCTAAAGTTTCTAAGCAAGGTATGGAAACTTCTTAGGTAGAAGGCATAAACAAGTTTTCACCGCAGGACACCAATCAGTGTTCCTGTTATAGAAACTTAAGGCTAACTATAGGCATAGATATAAAATATTGGATATATTTATATCGATTAATTAATAAGTAATATTTGCTGCACCTTCCATTTTCTTCTTTCTCTCCTTCCTTGAAACTTGTTGAAAGTTTTGACTGTATTGGTGTACATACACAATTCCTACTAGATTTAGAGTTTTAACTTGCAGTGCTCACTTCGGCAGCACAAATACTAAAGTTTTAAGTTGCCAGGAGTAAGCATTATTTATTTCTGTTGGAATTATGTTGCTAGTGGTGGAATTTAATGCACAGCAGTCTCATGGCACCTCTGAAACATGAAAACAAAGGGAGGGAGGGCAAGGGGGGGGAGACAATGAAGGGAAGAAGGCTTATCTGGCTTCTAGATGGAGCAGTGTTTTGTGGTCTCTGCTCTCTGCAGAATTTACAACGATGATTCTCAAACTCATCAAACCTACTGCTTCTTTTAAAGAGTAAGTATTTGGGCTGCTCACTCTGGATCCCCTCTGGAAATTCTTATTATTAGAGCTCTTAGTATTTCCAATAAAACTACCCTAAACTCCTCTTTGGGTTTGTGACTTCATTCCCAGATAAGTACATACAGTACATACATGCATACAATACATATACATAGTACATACAGTGCATACATACATACATATAGTACTTACAGTGCATACAAACGTAACAGTACACACACATACAGCGCATACATATAGCATGTACATACAGTACATATAGTACATACATACCACATATACAGTACATACATACAGCACATATAGGATATACAGTACACACAGCATTATAGCACATGCATACAGCACATACATACAGTACATACATACAGTAAACACAGCAAATACATGCATACAATACATACAGCACTTACATACAGTACACACAGCACACACATACATACAATACATACAGTGCATACATGCAGCACATGCAGCACATACAGTAACATATGGGGGGCTCGTCTGGGACCTGAGAATAGCAGGAGGTGAGCTCCAAAAGGGTAGGTCTTATGTCCTTTTCTTCTTGCAGTATGTTCTTGGTAACCGTGATTCCTGTTAGGAGATAAAAGATTTACACTCTGTGCTTTTTACCTTAGGGCTTTATGTCTCTTGTGTACATTTTCCTGGTGGTAGAGTGTATTTGGGGAGCAACATGCCTCACAAAAAACACAGGGCTTACTCAGCCATGAAACGGCAACCAGCGTGCCTGCTGTCCTAAAACCCAGGAGGACAGGTGTCACTGGGGCAGCCTGGTCTGCTCCCCCTTCCACAATTCCCAGAAGGAAATGCTGAGCCTGTTCTGCCTCAGTTTCCTCTCTGGTTTGATCTTGTGCTGGTGAAGGGGGCTAGTTCTACCTCTTGATGCTCTTGCTCTTGGACTCTTGGGTGAATGGCTTTGTTCAATCACAGCAAGCCTAACTAGGAACAAACTTGTTTCTTGTAAAAGATTCTTAACTCCAACTTTGTCTTGCCACTTTTTTTTTTTTTTTGGAGGCCTGTTTTTCCTGAAGACCAGAGAGAGAAACTCACCCTGAATAGGGGTTTATTCCCAATTTGTCTGGCTTTCTGCCCTTTGGCTAGGACTGGGAACTAGGGAATATCACTACTCCTTCCTCCCCTTTCAGGAATACTTCTTGGGCAGGGTGGACTCTTAGGGTATTTTTTTAAGGTAGGGCTATCTCAGCACAGGTGATTATGTTAGCAGATGTGAAAACAGCTTTATAGAGACCTGCATGGGCAGATGGCAGCTTTAGGCTGAACAGACATTAAGAGAGCCAGGAAATGTCTCTCTCCTGCCCTAATTTCTCTTTGGAGTATGTTCCTAGGCTGATAAATGCTAATTGGGGTTGGAAGTTCCACTGCAGCTAGTAGGAGCCAAAGGAATGCAAGGAAAGGGATGAACGGGCACCGGGAAGAGCAGTGTTCCGGGCCCACCCATTCCTTTGGACAACTCCAGCAGTTGCCGCTAGCCCTAGAAGAAGCGGAGGTGATGTCCCAAGCTACTGGCTAAAATAAAGCCAGGAAAAGGGGACGCCTCTCTCTTCTTGCTTTTCAGAATGAGAGACACAAACTCAGTGGTTTCCTGCACCGTAGAGATTGTGTACTAACTGGAACACATTACATCAATTTTATAAGAGAAGAAAAATGGCCAGCAGTTCCCTGTATCTAGGCAGTTTTTGCTTTAAGAGGCAACTCTAAGCTGTCCCGATATTGCAGGCCAGGTCCCTTCTGAGCTCACAAAACCCCATTAGGACTCAGGCAGCTCCACGCAAGCCTTCTAGTCCACATCCAAACCCAAGCTGCCTCTCAGCCAAAAGAGGCTTCCAGAAGACTACACCTGATTCAGCAGGTGAGCAGGAGAAGACATGATATTCTCCAAGTCCATTTGCTCTTTTCCGTGACAGACTTGAAACAAGATTTAGAATGGTTTTCTGATGCTCCTGATAAGTACTCAGGCACATTTCAAAGTTTAGCTCAATTTTTCAGTCAAGCATGGAAGGATATAAAGTTCCTTTTAAATACAACTTTAACTCCTAGTAAAAAGCAAGTAAACTTACATTCAGCAGAGGTCTCTGGAGATAAATTACATATGATTTATTTTAGGAGGCCTGGAAAACTACAGCCAGAGGTTATTAGCTGATTGAGATAGTATCAAAAATTGGCTTTATAAATGCAATGTCCACTGTTTGTGTACAACAATTTAAGAGATTTTCCTTGGTTAAAGATAATATATATCTTAAAGTGTTAACTGCTATGATTTTGTTCTTACAAGCCATCTAAAGTAATTGTTGAGATAAATAAGTGGGAAGCCTTTGGGCTTGGAGAACTGCTAGACAAAACTACCCTCTGTGGCTGATAAAGCAAATGCCTGAACCAATTTGTTCAGTTTTGTCCACTCAAGGGTGAATTATCTGGTTTTTTCGCAGAGTCATATGGCAGTACACCACAACAAACATTATTAGATAAATTTTTATAATATATTTAAATTGGCTATAATTAAAAAGGTAAGTTTTCTATGTCTAAAATAATTAGGTTTTCTTGAGATTTTAAGATGCTTTTGGTTAAACTTACAAAATGATTAAAAAGCAAAAGTTATACATTTTACTAAGATAACTTCTTGTGTTTTCCATTGTTAGGCTTTTGGTTACTAAAAACTAAGTTTTAAGTGTTGACTTGTAAAATGTTTTCAATAATCATGTTATGATTGGTTAAATGAACAACCATTATCTTAGTTTATGACACAATCTATATATATGGGCCTAGAGATACAACTATAAACAAGATATGCTGTGATTCTATGCTTCAAAGTTAAGTTTATAAAAAATAAAGTTAAGGTTATAGAGTTAAGGCCACATAAGTTTAGTACATTCAAAGCAATTATTGGTGCCTTTATACAACATACATTTTTACCTTAACATATAAAACAATCCAAACTTGGTTTCTCTTTAAATTTGGTTCTACCATTTAAAACTTGATCTACATCTATTGGCTTTGATTAAGCAAGAATTTTGTTAATGTATAAATGAGAAACACATAAATTGAGTAATAAGACTACTTATGATCATTAACACTGTCTTGAAAATTTATAAGAACTCTACAGATAGTTACAGATTAATTTTTTTCATATATATATACCAGGTATTGAACTCTGGACCTTAAGCTTGTAAGGCAGGCAACAGAACCACTGAGCTAAATCCCCAGCCCTAGCCTTAATTTTGGTCAGTGTGGTTATACCCTATAAAACCTGTTAAAGAGTCGAAATATTTTTCTAGGAGTAAAAACTGAATAAATATATACACAGATTTCTATATAGCTGTGACAATAATTATTGCTAATGTCATGGTACATTAAATGTATTTGTGGTTCCCAAGTGTACAGGCCTTCACAGAAGCAAAATGAGAAAACGTCTTATCATGCCAGTGACTTCCAGGCTAAAGCTGTTTATTGTGGTAAACATTTTTAGGCTCAAGCATCTGACTTTCCCTTACTTGTGGTCCAGTTCCTTATGATAAAATGTACATGTCAACCCAATATGACATGACCAGCTGGGTGATGTAGATACTTTTTATGTAATTCTGTTATAACAATTAAAGGTCCCTAAACACTGTGCAATTCAGACAGTGTCTCTCTAATGATAGAGATTAGGTATTAATAACCTGTATAGTGAATCTATGAACAAGTACATTGTACTCAAATTACACCTTATTAAAAGATAAAGTATTTAAAGAATGACTTAATTATGCCATTTAATACTTTTAACTGATAAAGGTAATTGATTAAAAGCTCTTTATTACTAATGGGAATTAAATTATACTAAATGGGAATTTAAATGTATTTTTAGAAATAAAATCCTCATAGTTCTAATATAATAATGCCATCACAATTATCATACTACAATGCCATATTGCGTTTGATCTCAAATTTTCCTGTGAAATTTAATAATTCTTAGCAGTTAACATTCTACAGGAATTTGATTTCTAAAACAGCAATGATTGGTAAGAAATAACAGTTCTCTGGCCATACTTTATATTTCAAAATACTTGATATCCAGATAAGATCATGATAATTAAACTTACTGCTCCCACTTCAATAACGATGTAGCTCATCTCCTGAGTGGTCAAGAACTGAAGGTTGGAGACCAAAGCTAAAAAAGGTAACTACACTAAGAGGAAAATATTCTAGCCCTGGTCTTCCAAGGTCAACAAGGAGCCAGAGCATTAAGTGAGCTCTCTAGGAAGATCCTACACCTTTGGTGAGTGACCCAACCTCCTGAGCAGGAAGATTGTTTGACCCCAGAGGTCAGGAGTCAACCAACGTACATTGTACTGAAAGTAGAATCACCAAAGGGGGAACTGTGTCCCATGCTTCCAAGAGAAGCCATGCGGTCAAGCAAGACTGTGACTCATCCTGGCGGATAGCATTGACAGAGGAGTTAAGAGGCTCTGTACACGGTCCCAAAAGCAACCTCTGATGACCCTTAACTGACACTGAAATCTTAGGGAGAGGTTAATTTTGACTACCACAAGTCTAACTTTAACTTGGTCTTAAACACCTAACAGAAAAGTATAACAAAATGCATAAAAATAATAATAATATTGGGTAGATACAAAAAGAAGGATCCAATCACTACACTGGCTCTGCTATCAGGCTCCAGCTACACCTGTAGCTTATCACTATTATGGTTCAGTATAGCTACCACTATTTTGGTTCACAATTACAGTGGCAGCTGTGGAAGCTCAGTAGGAATCTTTAAATTCCTTAGCTGAAATTGTCCTTCAGTACCACAGGGTTCTCAATCCTCTTATGGTTGAAACTGGAGGGACTTGTGCACTAGTAAATGAAAGCTGTTATCTTTGGATAAATAGCATCAGGTAAAGGAAGACCTTAAAATAACAAAGAGCTATTAGATTTATAGATGACCTCCATGAGCAGGCAGGTCTAAGACCTAGCATGTTACAATCCCTACTCCAATTTCGTAAGAACAGTAAGCCACAAGATTTTGCTCCTTCCCTTACTCACCCCAATCTATTTTTCATTCTGGTTCTTATGTTTGGACGGTACATTCAACTTTATTTCTTCCTATCTAGAGGCTGTCAAACTGCAAATGGTCATGTAGAGGGAACCAACGATGAATATGCTGGACTCCTTTTATGGGGTCTACTAGACTGACCCTCTGAAGAGCATCCAAAACTACTAAAACCCAACATGATTTCTACCAAAGCCCCTGTAGATTAGCTTTCCAGAGAAAACCCCAGACTGCTGTCTCCCCTCTATTGACTCTTCTCAGCTTGAAAAAGCCAGATTCAGTCTTCACCCCTCCTTCTCTCATGGCAACTAGAGATACTTCTTCAGAGGGAGGAAATGTAGGAAGCGGTTTGTTTAGTTATTTTATGACTAAGGCAGCTAGCTAGGGGGAAGGACCTGAGGTAGCCATATTGAAATTAAAATAAAGACAAATAGTGAGCTAGGTCTTCGGACCAAAAATGGCAACATGGAATGCAGCCCCCCCCAAAGGAAGGTACAAACTCCTGAGTTCTGAGAAACATGAATACAGAATAACCAGTGTTTTTTTTCTTTCTAAAATCCCAGTTTCCTTTAAACACTACACATTGAAGGACTGGGTTTGAAGCCTGAGTTCCAAATGGTCATTTTAAATCCACAAAGCCACCTGACAACTGAGCAGTTCCTGTGCTCTGGTCATCTGTGATTAGCTCTGGAGGGAGGGGTCAAGTGGCCACCCACTCAGCACCCCTCCTGGAAACCCATGAGATACACTTCTTATAGCCAGTGAAACTCCTTAATCTCCAAAAAATAAAATAAGCAAATATTTAACAATGTCTCCCTTTCTATTCTGAAACATAGTCCATGGATAATGCAATTTATTTAAATATACCTTTTTAGGAAAATGTAACATGAAACACTTACCACAAAGGAAAAATAAAGGAATTTTAACAAAGGAAACATAGTTGAATACTCAAATGCTCAGTGGTTACAATACGGCAAAACATAAACTGATCGTCAGATGCTTACTTGCAGTGAGTAAGTCTGTATTTAAAAGAACTAAGATGATCAAAAGTCACTTTATGAAAGATATGAAGGGAAAAAATAATTTAAAAAAAGACATGAAGGAAAATGAAATAATGATATTGGTGACAGAGTAAAAGTTAAAGCTGAGGAAATGTTAACCATCCAAATGTATTTATTTATAACAAGAAAAAGGAGGAAATATGAAATAAGAAAGACCAGATTATATCCTGTCAAAATAATGAAAGACTATTATGCAGTTTTATTAACTTATTACTCTGTTTCTTAGTTAAATATTTGCTTCATTTGACTATTTGTCTCATTATTCTGAAAACAATGCATTAATACATTGTTACAGGACAGTTTAATTTTCCATATGTGGGCAGAATTATAAAACCCAATTTTGAATATTCAGTTGAATGTTGTCAACATTTTTCTTTGGTTTTTGTTTGTTTGTCATTTAAAAAATCATAGTAATTGTGTGTCTCTGTGTGTGCTGCCTGTTGTTTGTTTTTGCTATGGAAGTAATAGGAGCAAAACCAGGCCAAAACAGACCAAGAAAGAATATGGTGAATTGATATCTCAAATACTACAGTGGCATTGCCATTAGTAATATGATTTTCCAAATGTTACAGTGTAATCTTTCAACTTAAGTCTTTAACATTCTTGGAAATAATGTACAATTGGCTTTCCATATCCAAGGATTCCACATTTGTAAATTCAACTAAGTGTGAATGGAAAATGTTTGGAGAAATTTGCATCTGTATTAAACCTGCATAGATTATTTTTCTTGTCATTATTTGCAAAACAAATAGTATAGTGACTATTTGCATATAATTTACATGATGTTGGTTATTACAAACAATCTACAGATGATTTAAAGTACGTGGGACAATGTACCTAACAGTTATAGGCAAATCCTATACCATTTTACATTAAAAGATTTGAGCAACCATAGATTTTGGTATCCAAGGACTGATCATGAAACCTATGGATATGAGGGAACATCACCATATAAAAATTTTTTCCAAAATGTTTCATCTATGCACTAAATAATTGTATTGAGATTCAGATATTTCCAAATTTGCTTTTGCATTTCTGTCATTACACAATAGAATGTTCAGAAGCCATGTGGGCCGTGAGACAATGCTCTATTGTATGAGATTGAACCACTCATCGCTCTGCATCAAACATCCCTGTCTCCTGCCAAGTAACTATAAACAGCAATAAATTGAAAGATGTGGTTTGTCTACGTTTGTCTGTTTCTTGAGAAGATCAGATCAATGAAATCTGACTCTGGAGACATAGTTTCAAGAATAAATTGATTTGGACCACGTTAAGGGCTACTAGTGCCTCAAATTACAATCTCATTAATTTAGGATAAAATGACTTAAATACAGGATTTAAAAATGTGTACTGTACTATCATTAAGGAGGAGGAGCTGAAGAATCATATTTGCTTACCAATATTAGCTTAATTATAATTTATTGTAATGAGTTCTGGCTGTAGCAGCTTATTAATCCTTCTCATGACAGCTCCTTTCAATAAAACAATGGAAACCCCAAAGGGCTGCATCTCTCACAGAATTAAATTGTCTAAGATGTAAAATTGACCATGGAGAAGGAGATCTTATATAGGAATGTTTACTTCTTCTCATACTATTGTTTTTTCCCCCAAAGTTATATGAAAGAGGAATAAAACCAGTAGTCTACACCAGAAATACAATTTAGCATATTTTGATTTTAGGAAAGGGGAAGTTTTCCATGTAGTTTGCAAAAAGCAAAAAACAAAACCAGTATTATTAGTTCTGTTCTTAACACTGACAAAGAAAAATTCATCAAAAATAGAATGAGTGAAGGGCTGGGGATTTACCGCAGTGGCACGGTGCCTGCTTTGCAAGCACAAGGTCCTGAGTTTGATCCCCAGTACAAAGAAAGAAACAAAGAAAGAAAGAAAGAAAGAAAGAAAGAAAGAAAGAAAGAAAGAAAGAAAGGAAGGAAATGAGTGAATAACTCACTGAATTACCCCAACATCTACTATTCCAAATAAGCAACATAAGAAATACTGGAGGACATATAGCTAATTGATTTATCTCAAACTGTGTCACTCCACAAAAGATTGTGAAGAGAATACAAGTATTACTGCAAGATACATATGGTTCGTTGCAGGGACTGAGGCTGAATAAAACAATTGGCTCAGAAAGCTTTTGAGAGAGATGGAAATATTCTAAATCTAAATCATAGTAATGCACACGTGATTGCATGCTTTTGGAAAAATCAAAGAACTGTGCATCTAGAAAAAGTGAGAGTTTAAATTTAAATTGAAACCTTCTTACAATGAGAAGTTTGGGCTCAAATGGCTTTATTTATTAAATTCTATCAAGGGGTAATTAATGTCAACATGACAAAAATTCTTATAGAGATTCTAAAAGTGAAAATACTGTCTCAATTAGGACAGGCTAGCTCATAAGAAGCTCAAAACTCAGTAAAATATGTCAGATTTCATTATGCCCAGCATACATATGTATATGGAACTCTTAGAGCGTAGAAGTATTGTTTATATTCTTACAGATAGTACATATATGTATTATACTATGGAATAACAAAACACAAACATTCATATAAATCTCAATATAATATACAATGCTATCATTATTCTATAATACATACACTAAATGAATACAATAAAAATAGTTTTATATTTGCATACATATTCAGTTTTTCTTATCCAATATGTTTGGGACAAGCAGTGTCTTATATTTTGGGGTTTTGGAAATTTTGAATATACATAATAAGATCTTGGGAGGAGATCCAGGTCTAAAAATAAAATTCATTTATGTCTCATATAAACTATATACATACATACATATAACCTGAAACTATAATAATTAGGAAAACATTTTGTAGCATACATGTACAATGAAACAAAACACTCAATTATTTCATCTTTTGAAATTTGTAGGATTCTCTTTAAAGTCTAATATATGTCATATTTGTAAATGCTCCATAGATGTTTATAAAACTAAGATGAACAGGTATACCAGGGGACATGCAATTGTCATTAAGGCATAGTGACACAAGTTGTAAATGTAGGGGAATTGACTTCCAGGGGGGCAAACATTTTAACCAATGAGAGGCAGTCGATGGGTAGGGGAAGAGCTAAGAGCTATTGTTCTTCCTTCTTCCCTATTTCAAGGCATGGGTTTCTGCAAAGACTCTCTGGAGATGCCTGATTTCCCAAGCAACTAGGTAGCTCTTCATGTCTGCAGCTCAACAACATATTACTGGAGTCTCGACTCCCATTCATTCTCTCAGGTCCTTCACTCTCCACTTGTGAATCTGGAGTTGTATCTTCCAATAAAACATTTGTCTTTTAGACATCCCTCTGGCCTTTATTTTAAGGAATCCCAATAAAAACAAATGAATAAGTAGAATTAAATTTAGACAAGTAAGACATTATACCTGATTGATAAGATTTGCAAAATCTCTTCTGTCAAGAACAGAGTTTGAACGGAATTTAGAAGGAGATGGATATAATTTCTATTGGTTGATATGGGTATTAGAAAGCAGGAAGAGAAAAAAAATAAGGTAGAAAAAATGGCATGAACCAAGTTAGGAGACAGGATATACATATATTTTTCTATCAAAGAAGATGATTCTGCATGTTAAAGAGGCAAAGTTGTAGAATGAATGTTTGAGATGGTGGTTTCTGGTACTAGAGAGCAAGTCATTCAATATCTGATATTTTGTAGCTCAAAAGAATGACTAGAGAAAAAGGGTCAGGATAGAGTAAAAGAGCTTTCTGATCAGTAAACTGTGAGGAGGCAGGATATCTCATGAATTAAGTCCCTGTTTACTCGTTTCTGCCCTCTTCAGTGCCCCAGGACTCAGTAGCATTGCCTGTGTCTCCCGGCCTGCTGTATCTGTCAGTCCTGACAAGCTAAGGAGTGCTGTCATGGCAACTCAGGCACAGGATTACCCTACCTCAGATTCACTCTTCCTGCGTGCTCCCTGCAGTGTGCCTACACTGTCAGCACCTCTACCCTAGATCTCAGGCTGCGGACAGAGTGCCCATCCACAGCATTCCCGGTCACGGTGGCAGAGAGAATACAGTTCAGAAAATAGCATAATTCATTCCTAATTGGCGAACAGAAATCACCTGGTAAAGCCTGATTCTAGTTAGGCAGGGAAATATAACCCTTCCCCAGCAAGAAGAAAATATTGATGAGCAATTGTCCAAAACACAAAGCACCGTGAACAGTTTCCCTTTCCTTCAGTACTCACTAGGCTGGAACTGAAAAAAGCAGAAAGCCTGTCTGATGCTTCAAGACTTCATTCTTCAGAGCAATTTTAAGTTCACAGCAAGATTAAGAAGGTAGAGATTCCTTAGGTATCTTCTTCACCCACACACTCAGAGCCTTTCTCATTATCCACATCCGTGACTAGAGTGGTGCGTTTGTTATAACTTATAAATCTATATTCACATCATAATCACCCAAAGTCCGTGGTTTACTTTATTAAGATCCACTCTTCGTGTTGTACATTCCTATGTTTTATTTCATGGTTTTTTTCCCCCACTCTCTATATGGAATCAAGGAAGGAAATTATACCAAAAGAGCTACAAAGTTAAAGTAAATCTTTAAAAATATTCAAGATGGCTAGCTTCTGAAAACTAAAACTACGTCTTTATTCTTAGCCATGGATAAATTGTGACAAAAATTGTCTACTAACACATTTTCTGTCATTCATTTAATAATAGAATCCTTGTAGGAGCTGAGAACATTCACTTCTGTTACAGGCATAACTTCTAGTCTCCTCTGCAGGTTGATGAGACCCTAGGAACAATTATGTGCTTGTAGGTTGAAAGTGGAAATAATGTATGAAATTCTTGAGTAATCTCCTGGTTGGCATATATTTGTTTGTGCCATAAATAATACCTGGATATTAAATTTTGTCTTTCCCTTAGTCAAAGTTCAGTATCTTTACTGACTGTTCCAAAGTTTGTCTGAAAACAGGTTCACTGGTATTTTGATAGGAGAGCCTCAGAAATAACTGTTATAATTTTAGGGTGCTTCTTGTTCTTTCCAACCACCAAAACAACCTTTTAGCTCTTGGGCTTCTAATGAATTGCCTGGTTTCAGTATGAGAATAGCCTTTGATTCTAAATCCATTTACAGAGCAGATTATAGCACCGAACTCAAAGTTCATTTTTTTCCCTGTTTAGGTTACGAGATCATCCCATTTTGCTTTTTCACTTACTTGCAAGTCTATTAATTCTCATTGAAGGGAGCAATCTGCCAGAATTCTACCGAGGTAGCTTTGATTTATCAAAATATCTCAAATACAAAACTTTCAAAGCAGATACAACTTCCTTGTGGAAGTAGAAAGTCATTCTCCAAAGAAGACTGTACTTTGGATTAGATAATTGATTCTACTACTCAATAAGGGGTAATGGAATTGGTGACTAAAAGTACTGCTTCTGCTTATCTAATATTTAGGATCAAAGAACCTCTGTGATAATAATCTATTTTATTTTTATTTTCTTTGAAAATATTATAATCCCCATGTTTCTTAGCTGTCTGTTTCAAAGTACTAATGAAAACATGCCCTTGGCTAGTATTGTTTCATAAAATGTCTATTGTTCATATGACAAAAGCTCTGCTCTGAATTACCAACAGTACATTATCTGTCGTAAATGTGGTTACAGTCTCAAAGTTGTTTGAAGCATCTTTATGCACCCCTCCTTTCTCTCATCCTCTCTGAACTCTGTAGAGACTGCTAAATCAACACACTTGTAGCACAGCCACATCCTGCCCTCCGTAACTAGGTCAAGAGCTTCCAGTGATGAGTGATGCTACCTCTTCTATTCCATTTTCCCCAGTGTCAGAGGTCTGGTAGGTCTTCAGGTATCAGGTACTGAGGAGTAGAGTGTGAATGGATGGGTAAATGGATATATTGGGTAAATGAATGGAGAAAAAAAGTCATGTATTAAAATCTGAGCCCACAATTTTCCTTTGAAATAAAGGTAAATAAAGCCTGGCATGATGTGGATGCTTGTAATCCCAGCACTCTGGAACATTGAGGCAGAAGAGAGGCAAGTTCAAGCCCAACTAGGGTAAGTTAGCAGGACTCTGTCTCAGAATAGAAGATTAAGAAAAGGGCTAGGGCTGTAGCTCAGTGCAAAGGCCCCAATATCATAAAACAATGAAATAAATACTATTGTTAAATTATACACAACCTAAAGTTCCTTACCTCATTATCAATACCAAAATGTTAACTAGATTGTAATTTGACAAGACCTAAGTTTTGCTGTTAATTCAAAAATGTAGGTAATGATAGCCCTAATGTAATTATAAATGGGAAATAGAGACTGAACCACATCAATCTATTTTCTCCCTAGTAGCAGAATCTGGGGTGAGAGTCAAAACTGTCCAGTAAGAAGTTCTTGAAAAAGATCTCCCAGTGGTGTTTGAGTGAAGAGGATGCTTGTTGTACTATCACCAAAGCCCCCCAAACACATCCATGGGGTGCTGTCTGTTTTTCCAGTAGTCAATAGATCAAAAGCCTGAACAGCAATGGAGTCCACACATCTGGAAACATCTGTCTGTGAAGCTGCCTGAAAAAATCACCATGTAGCAGCGGTAAGAGACACATGTGTGCCGTGTGGGGCAGACCAGCCAGAGGAAGGGCGCAGCGGGGAACAGAACCTCTCAATCAAGACAAAGCCACAGTGGAGACCTACCGAGCGACAAGCCCCCTCAGATCCCATTTTTCACCACCTGCGATCAATAAGGACGGTTTTCTCTTCAAAAGCATTTAGGTTTGCAGCCCCTGCTCCGGGCATAGCAGGGCAAAAGTAGAACACAGTTTCTTAAGATAACCACTCAGAGATTTCCAGATGCAAGGAAAACAAGATTCTATGGTTTGTGTGCACTGTGAAGTTCTAAATACTAATCTGAAAGTCATTCATTAGAGACCTCATAACATGCATTTTAACTCCAAATAACTTAAGTATGATTTCCTCACACAGCTTGTATGTATATGAGTTTTTAATCAGAAGTAGGTTGAAAACATTATTTTTCATCAAAACTAACACAAATTAAGTATCACAGTGCTATTATAATAGTTACTAAAGGGTAAATGTGCACACGAATATTCGGTGTCATGCCCTTTAAAAACTTCAGTACACTATTTCCACATTCTTAATGTGGTCGCTCTATCATTTTTGGTAAATTAAGCAAAGTCTGCTCTTCAATTAAAATGGAAACTTACAATCTTCATTTTCATCCTTAGTTTTAAAATACTATATCACTGTGAAACTACATTAAAAATACACTCTGTGTTTTTGTGATCTACAAAATTTGGCATAAAATCATGGTGTTTCCAATATTGGTGTGAATTAACAAGTTGTCATTTTACATTAGGCTGGAATTGGTTAATGCTTTCATGGTGTCTGGAGGCTGTATTTATGCTATAAAATGCAACACAGAAGAAATTATGTAGATATTTCAAATCAAAAATATTTGATGTTGAGAAAGACATCAGGTATTGTTTTTTTAGAGTCAATCACCTTAGCTTTTCCCATTGAATGATTTCACTTAAAAATTGCTTGATTCTTTTTTGTTTTTCGACCTCTGTTTCGCCAGAATTTTAAAATGGCAACAATAACAACAAAAAAGATTATACTATCAAGAGACTCTCCAAAGAAACTATTTTAATTCAGAAATTTATTTTGTACTTTGGGTCATTTGATCCCTCCCCATCCTCTATATTAAAGTTTTATTGGTCTGATTTTGTAGATGACAAAATTGAAGCTGTGAAGAGTGATTTAACTTGCTGCTTAGGGCTTGGATAAGTCCTTAGCCTTAAAACTATTGTGAGATGATGGTAAGTCCTGGTTACTAATTGGAAGTCTTCTAGCCAGATTGGGGTATATGCTAGAAAGGGATATAGGGACCCTGATTCCTCTTTCTCTTTTGCTTCCCAGCCTCCATAAGCTGAGAAGTTTGCCCCACTGCTTGTTCCCATCACCACAGGTGCAAAAGCCGTAGGATCTACTGACCATGCACTGAACCTCTGAAATTGTATGCCAAGATAACCGCTTCCTATTTTTCAGTTGACTATTTCAGACGTTTTGCTACAGTAAGGGAAACCTGACTCACTCACTTCAAGTTACATAACTGATAAATAATGGCGCTAATGTTTGAATCCAAGTCGTCTAGTTCTACATCTAAAAGCTGTTTTTCTCAGTAACTTTTTGAAAGAATTTGTCCAAACTATCAAAGACTGAAAAGGGAGAGTGGTTCACAATTATAGCCTCTACATGTAAGTTCGATAGTAAATGTGGTCTACTTCTCTGAACATCCTCATTCTTTGTCGACTTTAAAATTTTTTTTATTTTTATTAGTCCATGTTTGCAGTATATAATGATTATGTTCATCATCATGAGGAGTCGGCGCGTGTACATAACACAGCTTAATTTTTTTATTTCCCCTTCCAATTCCCCTCCCAACCCTTCCCCTTCTTTTCAACTCTTGGTCCCCTTTGTATTTTTAACTTACAAACATCCCTCTCATTTTCTTTCATCTTCAACTCAACTTTATCCAAACTACAGGCTGAACTCTTCCAAAACATTTTGGATGACTAGTATAAACTAGTCTAAACTAGTATCTTTCTCTTGAAGCTTAATTAGTTTAATGGCTTCCATTTATACTTATTTATATATTTTAACAATAGACAATTCTAGTACAGCAAGTCAGTGCTTAGGCCAGGCTTGAAGAAAAAGCACAAACTTTTAATCATATCTTCCTGATTTACCATGGAACCTTTGACTTCTAATTTCTTATAAATAACATTAGAGAACTATTACTTCCTTTGGATGATGATTGTGAGGAATACATAGGTTTATTTGTGCTAATATCTTGTGCCTGACACAGACCCCATTGAATGTTAGTAAATAGTATCTTTGTGATACTTAACTAGTATCTTACTCTGCAGCTTGAGTACTGTTCCTTTGGCAGAGGGTGATATGATCTCATTGCATGCAAAAATCTATGCTATTGTTAAAGTCGTTAAGAAAATATTTCTTTAATGAATGAAAAAAATTGAAAAATTTTAGTGCACTTTCCTAGTGTGCTGTGCTATCTCTGTTTGACCCTCTTGCCCAGAAATGTAGCTTTAGCCAAATAATCTCTTGGATGGCACATAACAAAATTACTTACAAATGGGGGACTATGCCTTTAAATTTAAGACACACTCTTAACTGTTGTCTTAGAAGTACATCTATGTTTTGACTACTTTTGCAATCATAAAAAGAAATCCTTGGTATACACTGTGACTTTGCAGTGGATCCTTATGGACTAGGATCCAATTAGCCATTCATTCATCTTCCAGAGTGGGGGGTTCTACAGTTCTGAGGATGCTGAACTTTGAAGGTCTGTAATGCAGAACAGAATCAAACAAACATGAGTTTTATGTCTCTTTTGTTTCTTTAGAGAAATATTAAAACATTGCTTCAAAAGCATGGGGGGGAATCAAATATCCTACCAGCTCGTGGTAAGACTAAGCCCCTTCATCAGCACAGCAGTGATGACAACGAAGTGATTATGCTGGGATGTAGAAGTATAAAAAGCTTATGATAAACTGAGTGAGAAAATTAACAAGTTACACAGACAGTTGGAGGATCCCACCTTACCACAAAAGCAGAAGAGCCCTCTGTGAAGTACAAATGGGCATAAATCTCTTTGGCATGTCTATCAGCATGATGAATTTTGGTCTCAAATACACACATTTTTTTCTCAGAATTCCAGAACCATGGAGTAGTTCCACTGGTGCTATCGTGTGAACAGCCTCCACCATGCATAACAAGAATGTAAGGCTCATCACAGATGGCTTTAGACTGTTAACATAGCTATTCTGCACTTTTCAATACCAGAAATTTTTTTAGAGGAGCTTTGGCATTGATAATTTATGTGGAAGGCTTGACTAGAACCCAATTCTAAGGAAAGCTCCATGTCTTTGTTCTGCCTTGAGGTCAATGCTAGATACTTTATGCCAGCATGGTCTCTCAGCATGGTTCTCAGCCCCGAAAAGACTCATGAGATGGCAGAAGTAGGCACAAACACAGCCCTGGAGAAGCCTAAGATGAAGCAGCTTTTGGAACATCAGTATGACAGACTCTAGCATTACTTTGGGATATATGTGTATACATATTCACAGCTAAATCCTCTAATTCATTCCCTATGACTGCAAAAGTAGCTGGTGACTCCACCAAGAAGGTTGCTTCCTGGCCGTTGGTACCCCCATGTCTGGCAGCATTGTTTGTCAGCAGATTTGCCTCCATCCTTGTCTCCTGTCACATGTACACATTAGGATTGCTTTCCAGGGCCCTTTGGACTTTGAACAGCTTCTCTCTCTTACCCTCTACTGTTTACAAAACCTCTACCACACAGGAGCATCTGACAATACTGATGCTCTGCCCTCATATGCAGGGTTGTGTGTGTGTGCACTCATATGCACACAAGTATCTGATGTTCCTAAACCCACTGACACTTGCCAGTAAACAACTTCAAGATGTATAACACTAAATTTCAAAAGGGATCATTTCCCAATGCTTTTCTTTTCCACGGCTGCTATAACTAATTAGCATAACCTTGATGACTTTCAAACAATGGAAACTTAGTCTCTCACAGCTCTGGGTGACCAGTGCCCAACACCAGAATCCTTTGGACAAATCACAGTGTCAGCAATTCTCCCTCTCAGGACCACTGGGCAGAATCCACTCCTGGCCTTTTCTAGTTTGGGGTGCTGCTGGCATTTCTTGGTTTGTAGCCTCACTTCTCCGGTCTCTGCCTTATTCTTCTCATTATCTCCTATGTGTCTGTGCAAAATCTCCCTTTTCTTCTCACTTACAGGAACACGTGTGATTACACCGAGAATTTACCCTAATAATGGAAGATAATCTCATAGTCTCAACATCTTTAACTCCATCCCATCTGAAAATGTAAAATCTACAGATTTCAGTAATGGTGATGTGACATCCTTGAGGGGCCATTGTGCAGCTCACCCCACCTTGCAATCATCATTTAAAAGTGTTTTCTCTGGGTATTAGTGGATCAAATTGGTCCTATTGCAGGCAGCATTCTTGTTATGTGGACTGTACTTGGATATAGGTTACTTACAAAGGACTGAAAGAGTAAAGCTCATCTACTATGTAGAGAAAGAGGAGCTGACCTGCTAGATGGGGTCACTTCTAGTGATTCTTAGGCAAAACAAGAATTCCCAGGAACTGAAGGCCAGCTCTTTACTAGCTAAGCAAAAGTATGAGGCTTACTTTGCCTTAGCCATGGGCTGCCCTGGTGCCTCACAAAGAAAGGTGTATGAAGCATACACAGAAAGGTCATTTTAAGATGATGCTATGTGGGAAAAGCCTAGGAGATAAGCCCTAAGAGCCAGTGAAAGAGGGAGAATGAGATAAAACAAACCATGAGTCTACTTTCTAGACTGCTATCACAACTTTAGAAAACAATACTCTTCATTTATGGCACAGCTTTTACCATTCTTGAACTCTCTCCTTTCCCTTTCGGTTTTTCATTCATGCTGTTATTTACTGCCTCCCTATATACGGTGGGGTGCCCAGGGTGCCAGGCCCTGCATTCTGCTGCTGACATGTTGCCCTGAACAAAACAGGCAGGGTCTCCAGCCTCCTCGAGCTTACCCTTAGCAGATGGGAATTATTGGGTTTAGTAGTCGGAAATCACAGCCCGTCCTCTCTGCGGTGTGGAATCCAGGGCAATGATTTATGAGGAGTAGCCAGGGGGATGAGCGTGAGTCTGATGTGAACAAGATCACTTCAATGCAAGGACACTAAAGGACACAGAGACCACGCAGGGGGATCAGCCGTGCCGCTCCACCCGCAGTTCTCTTCTCAGTGCGAACCCATGGAGCTCCTAAGCTGTATTTCGACCACAGTTAGAATCGCTAGGCAGCGGAGGTCTTCGGAGTCTTCAGAGACGCCCGAGAGCAGCCCTCAGAGCCCTCTCCTGTGCCTGCTTCCAACAGAGCAGCTGTCCTCATCTGTTTTACATCTTGGGCTTTTGAACAAAGGGCTCCACAGCCAGCGCAATGGGGACTGAAAACCCTTGGTGTAGATGCCCGGACCCCACAGTGACCAAGGAACCTGTGCAGTGTGTCGAGCGTGGGACACAGTTCACAAGTCACACACCGCCTGGGGCCATCTCAGATGAAAGATGCACTACACTCATATTGAACCCGTGACAGCGGCTGGTGTAGATGACGAGAACCTGATTCTTTCTGGTGTTTCATTTCTTCCTCTTGTGACAGGAATGATAACCAGAAAGGGAATAAAGAAAGGCAAACTGTTGTTTCTCACAATTCATGTCACCTATCAAGTGATAATTTCCTTGCTCGTGTTCTGTATATTCTCCTTTTTTGAAGCACTTTACGTTTTTATGAGTTTCTGAAGAGCTGTCCAGGGGGATCGAAAACACAAGGATCATAAAAAATTGCATAACTCAGGGTGAACAAATAAAGGAGAGGAACTGAATTGAGATCTGGAAGTTTGATGAAAACCTACTCTCACCCATTCAGTATGTATCATTTTTATTATCTTATACATCTTTAGAAAGATGAGATTTTACAACTCACATTTCCCAGACTGCACTAATCTCTGAGTAGGGTAAGGCGATAATAACATAACTACCAAAAGGTTCTGGTGCTATTTCTGCCCAGTGTAGCCTTCGGGAAATTCTTCCCGAGTGGTGCTGAGCTTTCTTAGGTGGTATCTTGCTCTGCGGTACCTAGCACTGTGAGGCTCTTTCACCTCTTTTCCATAGTCACAGTTTCTTTAGGAACCTTTGATACCCAAAGTGACAGGTAAATGGCTGGGAACATGCAGTCTCTGGTAATGAGTGAGCTGGCTAAGGGTTCAAGCACATTAACCAGCCCTACTGAGATCGTGGTTGTGCCAGGCCCTAAAGGGCTCTGCAGACAGACGTGATGGATGATTCACGCTTATACAGACAACGGTGAGGGCCAGACTGGGGCCCCGCTCCCCCATGCCCTGGCTCTCCCTGCTGCAGTGTTTCAGAATGCAAATACTATTACAGGAATGGGGTGTGGCAGATGTTGTCTTAATGCATGTTTCTGAGCACCAAAGAGTAATGTTCATGCAGACAGCAAAGTTTTCCTTTTGATCACCTGAATTCATTGACTGATTATTTTTTCCCTTTATACAAAATATGAAAAGTATTAATTATACAAAATTAACTAATGAAATACAAACATAGGAGTAGAACAGCAGGTTTTTATAAGTGATATGTATAATAAAAAGTGCCACTACCACACATAATTAATTTTTATTAAATATTGAAAAGATAGTATATAAAAATAAATCTTATATTTTTCTATACTACAGTCTATCTTTTAGGCTATTTTGTTGAGTCAAATAAATACTCTGTACAGAATCTTTCTCCAGTCTTTCAGACTTTCATTCCTTGTGGTTTGTTAAACTACCTGAGGCTCTACACCTCATGTTCATGGAGAAAAGAGGATGTGCTCTATTCCTATGAGTCATGAACAAAGCAGAGAAAAGAGGATGAACTGAAAGGGGCCAAATTTCCAAGTCCAAGGCCTCAGTGAAAAATGGCTCTTGGAAGTGTGATCCAAAAGTCCTTTCACAGGCAGCCTCTCTATTTACTTAAGGGAGTTTCTATCCCGTGGCTTTAGTTACAGTTGAAATCTAATGCTACAGCCGCCAGGTTTCCATTACAGAACGTAAGATTGTCACCTCCTAGGCTCGAGACACTTCCTCCCGTGGCCCCGCCAGCACCTCGGGGTCCTCACCTGAAGGTGTCAGCCCTGCAGGAAGAGGGGCAGTGGGATATTGTTTAAGAGAGCAATAGGTCTTGTAGATTCACTAGAGACAAGAGCAAGAAAGCAACTACTGGAAAGTCTGGTGACTCTTTGTGTCCATCTGGAATTGATAGGAGGAAATGACACAGGACCATTATTTGTCTTATACGAATTCAAAAAGTCATCATGTTGAGCACTTTGTTTTTTTCCTAAGAACATTTGTACTGTAAAGTATAGTATAGCTCTTTCTTGTACACAGATGTACATGACGGATGAATAGAGCAAGGCCTATGGTTTCAATGTTCTCACCCTCCAGAGCTGAATTATACCAAGATGCTGCTAATTACACAACAGTTCTTCTAAATGAGAACTCACAGCAACAAACTCGCAGTTGGGGGTTTTAATGGATAGTATTACAATACTGAAAACTTGAATCTTTAGCTTTGAAAAGACCTTCAGCACTTAAAGGCAACCGGTGAGATGAGAAGAAATTAAAGGAAGAAATATTACAATGAGTTAAGGGAAGAAATAGTGCTGGAAAATAAAATATTTCCTCTTTACCTAGCTTCTTCTCCACAGAAGTTTTGTACATTTATTACCACAGTATTATGTTGTTTACCATCCTACAAAGATTTAAATATTATATTTACTTTACATGAGAATAGTTTATGTCAACTGAATCAAGTGAACCGAAGACACTAAAGCTCATTGGTTTATTTGTGCTGAATAATTATACTATTGCTGATGCTGCCAGACTAATTTTCTCCACAATTCATTTTGTATAGCAATACTGGATCTACAGGTAGGGAAATGGACCAAGAACCTGGACCAGAGTTAAACAGTTAATGTGCTGAGGAGGTGTTCAAAGAGAGAGCTTTCTGCATTCATGGTACAAGAGATTTTTACTAAACGGTTATTAGACTCTTAGTAAAATCTAATTTTTTAATTTTCATCAAATGATTCCCTCTTAAATATAGTTTTGGCATTGTCTTCCTATTTAACTGGAATACTAGTAAAAACGCTCAGGGCTCTTAACAGACTCTGATTCTAGGTCCCTTCTTAGGATCCCAAGTTCCTAAATAGTCACCATTAATGAGAAAGGTCTGATGGCTCAAGCAAGTAATATAGAACTGGTTTCTTTTTTCCACATGAAATCTGCTTAGCGAAGAGTCAGACTGATTTCAGGTTGCTGCCTGGCTATTCAGACGAACACTGTGACAATTCCAAACTCAACATGCTCCTCAGAGCAGGTGCTGAGCTGGAACAAACCTCAAGGTGTTGGACTGTCCCAGTCACTGCAGGAGATGTGCATCCCTGGCCACCACCCAAAAAATAGCATGGATCCCAAGGGGCCCCTACACAAATACTACCACTCACCGGGGGACGATCCTGCCCCTCGTTAAGAACCACTGAACTCACTCGGGCTCTGGCCAGCAGGCAGCTGCTCCATAGCTGCAGCGTGCAGCCCTGAACTTGGTGTGCAGCTTAGATCATTTTGTTCCTAGCCCAAGAATGCAGGAGTAGATAACACGCTGCTGTTGGCAGTTTTGAACTAAGCCTCGCTATGGGGCAAAAGATGAATTAGATCAAGAGAGAAATGTCAGGAAGGTGAATTAGAAGGAATAGAAGTGGAAAGGTAGTTTGAACACTGAGCCCCAGACACTGGTGGGAAGGAAAGGAAAACCCAGTAGAGGTTCATGTCTCCAATCAGTGGAATAAAGGAACAGAAGTAAAACCCAGCTCAGGGGTATCTGGCTGGAGGCCTACACCCCACATGCCACTGGCTCACGAAATAGCAGTTCTCTGTCTGAAACCCACGCTCCCTCAGGCTTCACAATCTCTCCTCAGTCACCCGGTAACTACCAGAGGCCTTGCAGAAGACAGGCTGATGGTCTACTTTCATGTCTGCTGTAGCTTATTCCTGAAATATGTCACCATGAAGACTGAAAAGCTTGATGCCCCGTTCAACACATTTTGAGTTATATTTTTGAAAGAGAATGTTTGGGCAATGACACACAAATTGCATGCACAAAGCAAATTAATTATTTGCAGATATGTAGTGTAATTATACGGGTTGTGCTATCCATCTGTGAACCTTCGTCTCCCCTGGTGCAAGTCCTGCTTATAATAAAAAGAGTTTAATAGCTGTAAGAAGAATGCATTATGCTTACATTTGCATGAGAGCAAACTCTTCTTTATTTGATGGCATCCACAGGCTCATATGGACGCAGGGAACCTTGAAGGGCTGACAGATCCCTTCCCTGGCATTCAAGAGCAAAAGCTTTTCAACAGATCCATAAAGATGGTGTGGAGGAAGTGTCACAGCCACTTGAAGAACTTCTTCATTGTTTAATGTCTTTCACCTTCAGGAAACTTTATTACTGCATTTACATTTCCTACAACAACTTCAACTATTTGCAGTTGTCTGGGGCTCTGGGATACTGCAGAATGGCTGATTGTCTCCTCTAAGTGAAATATGTCATGACTGAGGGCCATCGTTCAATGATTTCTACATCCTCTATAGGATGGGTATTATCTCTACTTTTATCCTTTCTTCATAGGTTTTATTTTATAAAATTTGATAATGTTCAGTAAATAACATACAAATTTCCTATACTCATTTTGTGTGTGTATGGTGATTGGGAGTCAAACCCAGAACCTGACGCATGCTAGGAAATTATCTTAACACTGAGCTGCATATCACAAACCCTCCCATGCTCATTCTTAATGATAAAGAAATTTCCTCATTGAGCCTCTGCTCCCTGCAGGATTGTACAGATGGGAAAATCATCACCTCAAAGATCCCTTCGTGCTTTCGTGTTTAGCTGTATGGGACAATGACGCCAGCTTTTAATGGGTGTCACATGACTGACTGTGTGTCCGTTATGCCAAGTGCTTCATACTTATGGCCTAATAGCATGGGAGCTGACTTGGCAAATGCACAAGATACGGGCAGAGTTAGAAAGAGATGCTTACCTTTGCCATGGGGACTAGGGGATGGTTTGCAGAAGCTGTGACCTTTAGCTTCATGTTGAAGAATGAGAAAGTCCTTTCCATCAGGGAAGAGGAAGTTACTTTTAGAAGAAATATATGGAAAAACAAAGATGGATGGAATTTTAAAAAGAAATGCAAGATATTCCATGCAAGTCAGTAAGGAGACACATAGATAAAGGAGGCAAAATGGAAAAAGGGTGGAAGTAAAGAGCGCAGTATTTTCTGTGGGTCGGATGTGTCATATACACGGTTCTCTTCGCCATGGGCATTTGTGCTCAGCCACACTTGACCCATAAAGAACTCGAGAGTCAGAAGCCAGCGAAGTTGGTGTAAGAAGCCAGAAAGAGCTGATGGCAAATATGCATTCTGGGCTCATCCTTACACCCTCGCATTCCAAGAGGCAGAGCAGTCACATCACTGGGGTCTTAGTAGCCCTGCCAAGGAATTTGAACTCTCTTATAGACCAAAGAGATTTTGAATAATTTTTTATTTTAGGAAAAAGGTTATTTTCAAAAAACTATGGTGATAGTGGAGTGAGAAAACTTAAAAAGTAGAACTGGTAGAGGAGGCTGAGGGAATAGGCCAGACCAGATCCCGTGAAGCCCTAACCTAAGGCGGTAGCCACGAGGGTGACATGGAGAGGAAGGATTCACAAGCGCTTCCCCAAGTTTTACTTCCAGGTTTGGTGACTGCTTTGATGTGGAAAGGAAGGTCCGCGATGACTCAACTCCGATCCGATCCGGGTACTGGTTAACGGTGGTGTCATAAATGAAGGCAGTACATTCCAGAAGGAACAGTCAGTGTGAAAGGAAAAGATAAAGAGTTTAGGTTTTTGCAATGTTGAATTTGAAATAGAGATGATCACGTTTCGTGGGTAAGGAGTTCTCTGGGGCCAGAGTCTCTGGCAAACTGAGGGTTGGCAGAGAAGAGAAAATTACCTTAGGGCAAGACACAGAGTTAAGGAAAATACAGGGTAAGGTGAGAATCCCTAGGGCTATCAACTCTTTTCTAATAAATGTTCCATCATAAGCAATTTTATCAAGATGTAGTAAATAAAAGTATACATCTTCCTAGAGACCTGTTGTGGGAATTCACCAATGAAACCTTAGGAAACCTGACTTTTCATGGGCAACTGAGGCAGAGGAAAACTTTAAGAAGGAACAAGAAGGATGAAGGAAGGAAACTACACACTGCCATGAGGAAACCCTTGTAAACATTATAGAGTTCAGTTCCATTGTCATAGTCCAAAGATGGACACCCCTCTCAGACCTAGAAGACTGAGTGCATGGAGCGAGTTAAGGGTGGGGGGTTAGTGCAGGGAGTTTAACAATGGTTTGTCTTTAAACAAAACAGGAGAAATGCTTCATCAAAATCAATAGGTTACAATGCTGCTTGTCCTGGCATCTCCCCAGAGCCCCAGGATCCAGGAGGAAGAGAACACCAGGTTTACCTCCCAGTAATACCTGGGCTTCAGTGTACCATGCAACAACATTTTCTGGAATTTGCAGATGTGCTGTGTTGGTCATCACCAAAGGCCACACTTCTACTGTCCTTAGAAAGCCTTCTATGGTGACCAACTGTGTCCTAAAGCAGAGCAGTATTCACTTTGAAGTTGCTGAGAATTTCGAGGATTCCAGAGATGCCCCAAGAAGTGAAGTAGCCCTAGGTGGCTTTTCCGTTTACATCAACTCAGTTCTCAGGTCCTGGAGCAATTCCGGGTCAGGCTGCAGCACCTGTCAGCTCACTCCATTTCTTTCTCTCTGTTGGTTCATCTTGGCTTCCCCGGTCATGAGTGGTTAGAAAATTTACTCTGCTTCTCTATCTAGTGCCTCCCACTGGAGTTGCTCCTTCTTATGGCAAAACAGATGCATCTTGACATCCAGCTTTGATCCTCACCTTCCCGAAAGCTGCACATTGTACTAATAAAGGAGTTATGCCAGTTTCCTGATTGACATTGCTTTACATGTCCTGACCCTATTTCCATAAAGAGTCCACTTTCTTTAGAATCTTTTCCCTGTGTGCCTGAGCATCACAGTGCCCTGGGCTGTGGCCATGAACAGCAGGTTCCAGGGACTCAGAGCAGGCTGCACACCGAAGCATCTTGTCCACCTCTAAGAAGAGCATCTTTTCCTCCTTGTATGGATCTGCTCCCCAGAGCTAGTGACATGTTTGCATCTGCCTGTGTGACAAGGGATCCTAGCTTGTTGAGGGCAATACCTTTTTAGTACCTGTTTACCGTATGTAACGATTATGTTCCTCATGGGGAGTCGGCACATGCACATAACACGTCTGCATTCTTTCTGGGTCCCTTGCTTCTCTCCTTCCTCCTCTCTTCCTTCATCTTTTGGGTCCCTTCCCATTTGAGAAAGACCTGTCTCCCTGTTTCCTATCATCTCTCTTTTATTTTGCTCTTCAGTTATATTTTGGGTTTCTCATATAAGAGAAACTATATGATATTTAAGCTTGTGTGTCTGATTTATTTCACTTAAAATCTTAGTCTCAAGGTGCATTCTCATTGTCCTATAAATGATTCAGGTTTATCCTTCTTTATGGCAGAGTGATACTCCACGGTGTGTCAATATCATGTTTTCATTATTGATTCATCTCTTGATGGATATATAGGCCATCTCCAAGATTTAGCTATTGTGAGTTATGCCATGGGGTATATGCATGGATCATAAAGTATATTGTAAGAGCTTGAATATTAAGTAATACAATGAATATGCAGAAATATTTATACAGTCACTTTCCCATGACTGGAACAGAATAGCTGGCACCACACCTGAAGAGGAGGGACTCCTGGTTTCAGAGGGTTCAGTCTGTGGTATGGCAGAAATGGTACAGCAGAAGGACCTGGAGGAGAAAGCTGATCAGCAATGGCAGCCAGGAAGAAGAGGGTGATAAGGGAGGTGCCAGGGAGAAGAATACACCCTTCCAGTCACACTCCAGCCACCCACCTCATCTGACTAGATGCCACTTCTCAACACCAGACTTTCGGAGTACAGTTTAGGTCCAAGCCATAGCATTCTGCCCTTGGCCTCCAACTCTCATAATCACCCCGTCGTGTAAAAGCATCTAGTCCATCGCTAAGAGACACCAAAGTTTTAACACTTTCAGCATTGCTAAAAAATTCAAGCCCAACATCTCCCCTGTGACTCAAGACAAAGCATTAGCTGTAAGCCCCTGTAAAAAAATAAAAAAGAAAGTTAAATAACCTGCAACAGACAATGGCACAGCATAAACATGAGGGAAGAATAGGAAAATAAAGAAAAATTCAATCAAAGCAAGACCAAAAACCACCTCAGCAAACTTTAAATCCTATAGCTCCATATTTTGCATGTAGGGTAGGTTGCTGCAAAATGTAAGCTCCAAAAGACTTGGGCAGCCTTGCTAGTTGCAGCCCACATGGTTTCTGTCTTAGACAGAATACACTCGCTGCTTCTGGTTTTCCTCAGTAGATATTCCACATATCTGGCATCTGCGACCCCCTGGGATTTCTGTAGCACCTTCAGCTTCACTTGCACAGCTTCACTCATTACTGTTCCAGGGCCACACTGCCTAGCTTCCCTGGCCTTCTTCTTAAATCTGGGTGGAAGCTTCATGATCTCATACCTCTTGCATTCTGTGCCTGAAAAACCAGAACAATATGGATAACACCAGTGTCTGCCACCAGCTCTAGCAGTATCTTGGCCCCCTTGGACCATGGCTACAGAAGTTTCTGAGTGCCTGGATGGCTGTCAAGATGAAATATACCTTGGGGAACCAACTCCTTAGGCATACCTTCTCTAGGAGAGTGCTCTTCTTAAAGCAAAGTCTTTCACAGGAATTTACTCTTATACACCATTAAGCTTGTGATCGATAAAATCTAGCCTTTTCTTGAGATGTCCTCAAGGCACCTTCTCTGTTGTCCTGATGCAAAGTATTTGGCTACATTTTAATGTAATCTTTTCACCAGCCACACTCTCGAGGGCCCCAACTTTGCTCGTATTTCTTTTGGGGCCAAGCTGCAAGTTTTCAAATCATTAAACTGTTGCTTTTTTCTCTTGATCCTCACTGTGGATCTGGCTCAAAACTGCCAGCAGTACTCATGCCACAGTCTGAGTGTTGGGCTCCATTAAAATTCCCTCACCAGATTATTTAGTCTACCATTTTAAAATTCAGCCTTACACAAATTCTTAGGACATAAGCAAAATGTGGACAAATTGCTTGCCAGGATGTAATATGTGTGGTCTCTGATCTAGTCCAAAGAGAGAGAGGAGACAAGAGAGAAGAGAGAAGAGAGGAGCCAGGGACAAAAATACACCCTTCCAAGTCACATAGAGTTTAAGTAGCATTTTTTAAATTGTATTTTTTCATGTAAAGTGTGAAAAATTTATTCAAATTTTTATTACGTGGGCCCACCAACAAAAGAATTAAGGTATACAAGAACAAAAGGATATTTACTCTTTATTAGTTTTTAAATCTTATAAAATGAGAAGCTAGTAAAATCTACTTACACGGAGAGATTGTGAAAATGAAAGGAAGTAAAAATATTGAATGCACTGTATATATACCCATCCCAGAATGAGAGGTCAAAAATCTGAAACTGGAATATTAAGCAGGACAAATTAACATGATTTTTAGAAACATGATGTGGAGCTCTTTTTCTCAACTCAACTATGACTTTGTCATCTTTTCAGCATTGTCATAACATATATTAGATATATGAGTGGATTTATGCTTCAGATAAAATCCCAGTCTTTCCTAGGTACCTGCAAATTGACTTTGGTATTAATCTCCCTCTTTTATGTGCTGCACTTTTCAATGCCATTTATATATGGGTATGAATACAAATAATGTATTAGCTCTTGTCTTTTTCCTTTCTAGGAACATTATGATCCTTTCCAGGGCTCCATAATAGCAAAGCACTACAGACCTGGTGCCTCAAACAACAGAAATTTATTTCCCACAGCTCTGGAGCCTGGGAAATCCAGGATAAGACGCTGGTAAGATAGGTTTAATGTGGAGGTCTCTTCTCCTGGCTTGAGGCTGCTGCCCTCTCGCAGTGTGCTCAACGGTCCCTGTTTCATTTGCAGGAAGACAAAGCTCAGGAGTCCTGCTGTTGCATGTAAGGGCACGGAACATGTCAGTCAGAGCTCCGACATTATGACTTTATTGAACCTTCATTGCTCTCCTGATAGATCCTTTCTTTAAATTGAGTCACATTTGGGCTTCAACATATGAATAGAGGAGATGGAGACAAACTTAAGTCCATCCCAAAAACCCTCGTAGAATTAAAAGGAAAGACAAAATATCCAACTCCCTCATCACTTTACTATACATCCAAGGGCTTAATTCTCTCTTCTTTTATTTTCCAGCTAAAAAAACAGTGGTTCCATGTTGAATAATAGGACATCCAGAGCCAGAGTTTGTGCTAAGAACAGGTAGGTACTCCTGATCTAGAAGCCTAAAAAAAAACCTCAGAGTCCCAGGGATTCAAGACCATGTAGATTTTAAGGTTAAGGTCCACCCTGGAATAGAGTTCCTGGTATCAAGATTTATTTTAAGTTTCTTTCCACTTCTAAGCCTAATGAAGAGAAATCTCTACTATGAACCATTTGCTAGCTAATATTCTTTAAAAATTCAAAATTTTTAACAGGGTTCAACATACTGAGAATATAATTAAGAGCATAGATCAAAAAATTTTTATACTATTATTTGCTATGTTATTCTTAAGCTATTACTTCTAGATCTTAAAATGATAACAAACATGAATAAAAATCTTTATAAAAACAAGAACTCTATATTGTATAGCGTTATTGATCTTGAATGTTCTTTGGTAAATTAGCAAAATAAACTTCTGGTTTATCTACAATAAAATCATTACATGTCTAAGATTGAACCAAATGCTTAATTTTCATAACCAGTATTTTTCTAAAAAGTGAACCACAGTACCAATAGACAGAAGGTGATTGTGTGTCTGGCTGAGCACGTAAGTATACGTGTCTTTTTACTCTGATAATTTATTGAGGGGGCAGAACCTAAGCCATGTGCAGTATTCTGCACAAGATACCTACCACAGACACTAGCATAGGACAGGAACTCAACAAAAATTATGTTAATCAATTAATTAGGCCAGACTGAATTCTTAGTGTATGACACAAACCACCCTGTGTAGTAGAAACTAAAATTATGACACACTGCCCCTTGTTTTCAAAGAGATTACACTTAAATTGGGGAGGCAAGGCCTCCAGCATGAAGTTATTAGGAGCTGATTAGAGAATAAATATCTTGAGATAACAATGCATGATGATAAATATGTTGCTAGGTGTGAACAACTGCACTTAATATCAGAACCAGACAATGGTGTTACATTTCATCAACTGCAGCTCAGGACAGTTCTCTTCCTCTTGTATCCAAAACAGCAGTGTCCGTGTTACACAGCTATTTGCAGGGTTAGGGCAATTCCAACCTTGAAGTAGAGATGAGCAACCCTTTCCTCATGCCTCAACATGCTTTCTTGCTAATGATACCCAAAGTCTTGATGGAGACCAACAGGTGTCCCTGTGCTTATTTAGTTGCTGTCTGCCTCATCTATGGGGCTAAAATGCTTTCTGATATCTTTAATACTGACATA
This sequence comes from Heterocephalus glaber, assembly GCF_000247695.1. Next base: position 1,437,541 of record NW_004624753.1, read on the forward strand.
ATCGCTAATAATACAAGTGGACTGAAAGACTATCCCACTGTCCTTGTGTGGTATTGAGCAGGATGCAGGGAGCCCCAGAGCAGCCTTCCAGATCCTCTCCAAACAGGGGCAAAGCTTCAAGAAAGCAGGTTATGCAGGAAGAGATGACCTAGATTTCATAAGATCTTGCCTTTAAAACTCAGCATTTTTATTTGAAATTTAGTAAAACAACAAGGAATTAAAAGTAAAATGAGCACAGATCAGAGGACAGAAAATATAATTTCTGGTCTCAAAAGGAATTGCTTTCTATGCAAAATAGTTTTGCTAAAGACAAAGTACTTTGAAGATTTCCCTTTGTTTAATCTAAACCAGTAGTTTTTCCAACGAAGTTCTACAGAGAAGTTTTCAGAGTAACACAAATGTTTGATAGAAATAGAATTCTAAACATATCTTCACTATTTTAAGAACTAGAAAAATGTGTGATACAATATATGGCATATTTTAATACAGTGAAGGACCTACAATGCTCATTTTAACTCCTAGGTTAGCATGTTTTTATGCAGATATTAAAGTGCATTTTGCTATCTCTAGGTATATTTTGAAATTCTTACAAGGCCATATTTATTAAGAAGTTTGTAATTTTTCACTAGTCTTTTTAAGTGTACAGGTTTGTGTGCGCTCATTCCTAACAAAGTCGATGAGTAATGAGAGAACCACAAACATTTCAATACTGTGAAAACAAAACAAATGACTCACCTAAACAGGATGCTGAGACTTCATCTCAGACAGTAATCATTATTTTCATTAAAACAGCCTCAGGTTTGTATGTTCTTTATGAATTCTATAAATTGCAATTTATAAAATAAATTTCTACGTGTATTTTGTCACTTATAACATAAATTGCTGTGTACATTTTGTTTACAAATTTTCTCATTTACAAAATAAATGTGTGCTAGTAAACAGAAATTAGGTTTTTATTTGTCGTGCTTTTTTAAAAAAATTGCATATGTTATTTATAGTCCAAAGTGCTCTTAGTTTTCTAGACTCTTATCACTGATCAGCTGTTTTCTACATAAACAACTAGACTGTTTCCCCTGATCATTAATTTATGAAATAGTTAGCATTTGTGCTACAAATTTGCCACTGCAGAAACAAGCCACTCTAGAACAACTTAATCCCACAGAACAACCATTTATTTAACTTACCATTTGGAGCTAGGGTGTCCAGGAAGGGCACAGATTCATGAATCATCTTTGATTTTCTTGATATTAGCTTGGTAGCTGGAGAAGATACTTCCTAAAAGGTGTCTTCAACTCATATGATTTGCATCTAGGTGCTCCAGTGTGCTCCTCTCTCTCTCTCTCTCTCTCTCTCTCTCTCTCTCTCTCTCTCTCTCTCTCTCTTTCTGCTAGCTAGGACTTCTCATAACATGGTTGTTTCATGGTACTTGCATCTCTTACATGGCAGCAGGCTTCCCAGATGCAGAAAGCAGCAGCTTCCAGCTATTTGGTATTCAAAGGCCTGGCTCAACATTGTCTCCTCCGTACACTACTGCATTGCTGCCTCACTTGGTGATCCTACATCTGTTGCTATCCCCTTGACTTAGAGTACTTCCTTTCCTCCACTCCTCCAATTCATGTCTCTTTCTCCCTTTAGACAATTGTCTGATTTATTTCCAAATTAACTTCATGTCCCTAATGCCTCCTTGTCCCTTAGAGCTTAAGAAACCATTTTCACATATGTGACGGTTAATCTGATCTTCAACTTAGTTGGCCTGAGAGATAACTAGGAGCTTGGTAAAGCACACTTCCATTGTGTCTGGGCAGACCATGAGCTCATGACCTCAGGGGTATATATATCTGCTCCCTGGCCCCTTCTCTCTGGTGCTGTTCCCCTGCACTCAGCTTCCCACATGCCATGCAGTGAGCAGCTCTGCTTTGTCTCACCCTTCCATCATGATGTTCCTGCCTTGGAGCCAGCCACCATGGACTGAACCCTTGGAACTGTGAGCCAAAATAAACATCTCCTCCTTTAAGTTGTAGGTGTCCCAGCAATGAGAAAGCTGACTAACACAGTATATTACTGTGTGTAATGGACATCACTGAGCCACTCCTTGACTACTAGTAATCCAAATTTATTTGAGAAAGTCATCATTTTGTTGAAATCTTTTGGCGTGATTAGCCACTTTCTACAGAAGAAGCTGTATTATCCAGGATTCTCCAGAGAACTAGAATCAACAAGATGTGTATATATAAAGAGAAAGATATTTATTTTAAGGAATTGGCTCACATGATTGTCGAGGCTGGCTGGGATAGAGGAGCAGGCTGGAGATTCAGGGAGGACTTGCAGTTCAAGCCCAAAGGCATTCTTGGCAGAAGTCCTTTTGGCTAAGGGAGAGTCAGTCTTTGTTCTGTTAAGGCTTTCAGTTGGAGGGGAAGCGATCCACTTGCATTACGGACAGTGATCTTCTTTACTTAAATTCCGCTGATTTTAATATTAATCTCATTCAAAAGATAACTTCACAGAAATATTTACAACAATGTTTGACCAAATGTCTGTGTCCTGTGGCCAAGTCAAGTTGACACATACCAATTAACCATCCCAGAAGCCAAACAGACTTGTCCCTCCCTTGGGGAACAGGTGCGACACGTGGACACCTGAGACAAGTCTAGTGCATCAGGTGCTCACGCCTTCTTTGTTGAATTTCTTTTTATTTTTGTGCTGAGGATCAAACTCAGGGCCTTGCACTTGCGAGGGAGGCAGCGGCATCACTGAGCTAAATCCCCGGCCCTTATTTGCTAAATCTTAATGAGTGAAACTGTACCAGGAAACCAAGCAGTCACACAATGGCATGGTGTCTGGATCAGTCCTAGGCTGCTGTCATTTCTGCTGCCTGGCCCCTTGAGTTTCTCTGACTTTCTCCAGTTGACAAACCTGTTCTGCTAAATGCCCATTGGGTCTGGAGCCTCTGGATTCCTGTCTGACAAATGCACTGTTTTTCTGGAGATAAGTACAATTTATTGCTGCTGCTTGGAACCAAGTTATGCTTGATATTATGGTATATGAATTATCTACATCAATTGTACTAAAGATAATCAAATGAATAAATGAAAAGTATATGGAACAATCTCTAATATAGTAGGTCATCAATGAATTAGTATTTCCTTAGTTCTTTTCTCTTCTTCCTCCTATTATTCCACGTTATTCTTAACATTGTTATAAAAGATTATTGAAATATATTGAAATATTTTATATATGGTATACATATATATTTGAACAAGAAATATGACTCTTGGCATAAAAATGCATGACAATATTATACCCAGTAATAGCCTACTTGGCTGATAAATATTAAGACTAAAGTTTTAAGGCTCTAGGAGATTTAAGTCGTTAACACAATAGGCTACCTAGGTTAGTGCTGAACACTTTAAGCATTACGTTTTATTACATACTTTAAATATTTTGGTTATCTGCAAAAAGAATCTTTCTAGCAAGGAAACTGGAGATGAAAAAATTCTAAGTTGATTTTTCAGAACTACAAATGCATGGTTATTCTAATTAGAAGTTAGAAAGTAGGAACCAGTCCTCTAAAATTTCAATCAGTCAAGTCCACAAAGCACTGCTGGTGGATGTGGTATCTCTTTGGGGAATGATGAAAATGTACTGGAATTAGGCAGAGGTGACAGGTGTACAACTTGCAGAATACTAAAAACTACTTGAATTGTGTACACTTCTGAATTTTATGATGTGAATTCTATCTCAATAAAAAGGATTTTTAAAAAGTACTTAACCATGCCATAAATATCTAATTAGAGATCAGGTTACAGGTGTCTATCTTTTAGACACAAATTACCAATCCCACAGCTAGAGCCCAAGCCCTCTTGTCTGGAGGAAATTCAAAATCACTGTTTTTTTATTTCTTGGGCAATTTCTAAACCTGTCAAATCATATAGTCACTTAAATGAAAACTTCATCATTCAGATTTCAGGTAAAATCCAGTTGTGGAATTCATCACTCCTAATGGACACATATTTTATCATATCTAGAGTTTTGTCTGGCAGCTGCTTAGTAGAGTAAGGAGATGGATCGATTCCAACAATATCTGAAGTTATGAGTGGGGCAAGGCATCCAAGCACACGAATAAATCAATGACACCTCTCCTCTCTTCATCCTAACTGAAGCACTCAATTCTCCTTAGGAGTGGTTGCATCTAAGCAAGTTTAAGAGAAAGCATTCATCATCATTTCGTTCTAATTCCCAGCACACAACCGGGAACAAATAAAGTTTACGTGATGGTGATACTGATGGTTACAAATAGCACATAAGCAGCATACAGCATACAAATTCTTACACTATATTATATTGTCTCTCTAAGAAACAGAGAGGGAAATACTTTAAAGTCCTCTATCTCAAACTTTAGAAGAAACATTTTATAACAATTCACCTGCTGCCATTCAAGAGTTCCCAAGGCAGTTTGATGAGAATGTATCTGTAGTTTCTGCGGCATGAAAAGGAAGGAGAAGAGGAAGAAAAGAAAGAGAAGAAAGAGGAGGGGCAAAGGAAGAGCAAGGAAAGAGGAAGAGGAGAAGGGGAAGAAAATAGTTGCTAAAACTGGCAACATACTAAGACTCATGCTCAGTACTACACTGTGTAAAATGGAACAGGCCATTTTATCTTGAGTCTCTCTCTCTCTCTCTCTCTCTCTCTCTCTCTCTCTCTCTCTCTCTCTTCTTTCCCTTCCTCTGCCAAATAAGCAATCTACTTATCATTGTGCCCAAACTTGATTAGATTTATAGTTTGTTTATCTGAGAGCTCAATGCTTTATTACATCCAGAAGCCAAAATACGTGCACCTCCACAACCCAACCGAATAAAACAAACTCATTTTGATCTTTGTGTACGAAGCCATCATCGCTGGTTCAAAGTGTAGTGCAGCCAGCTCTGGACAGCAGATGGGAGTTCAGCTCCTCTCCCGGCCCTTGGTTTCAATTAGGCTGTCTGCCAAGCAGCCCATGTGCCTCTGTGTGCTGAAACGTTTCTTTGAGGCAGCTTTTTTAAATTAGGAAATAAAGACTTCCCAAGTGATTTGCTATATATACAATTTATGACAATTGATTTTTATAGTTAAAATACGTACATTTTTTACATATTTCTCCTTCTACAAAATAGCAGCTTTCTAACAAGAGAAGAAAATTAGCAAAACGTAAATACTACATTTCATGTATTCTTCCTGATCTAAAAGTTACATTAAAATGATACTGAAGACTGCTCGGTTTCCAAAATAAATCACCCCTTTTCTTAAAAGGAAAAAAGAAACATAGAGGAAAACAAAATTTATTTTCTAACTTCTAGGAACTATAAATAAGGGAAAAAATAGGAACAAGAAGCAAGCTGTAATACTTGAACTTGGGTAACTCCTTACGATGTTTTCCTTGCTTTCACTATTGTTTGGGCCTTTTATTTCCTAAACTTTCAAACACCACCTTGTGACTTGGCAGTGGGTAGAACAAATTCCAAAAGCCAACTTCTAATGTCTAGTTGATTCCTGCTGGATTTAGAAGCTAAACAGGCAGCAAATGTCTGTAGTTCACACTTCCAAATGCACACATTATATATAAATATACTTCTCATCAAAGACAGCTTTGCTTTGCAAAAATTCCAGAAATTATGAAAAGCTTTGATCTAGTTACCATGAGCTATTACTAATAGTCCTCTTATTGCTACTTAGACGAGGAGGCAGCTTCTTCCTATATGGCCTGGTTGGGTAGCAACCAGGACATAGGATATACAAGACTGTCTGAAAACCAAAACATCATTGCTGCTTACAGCTTTTGCAAGCATTTAGGAGAGGTTTGAGTAAGCTCTCGCCCAGGCCCTGATCCCCCCTCTCCCTCCAATGAATTCAGGGGCACTTGGACTCTATAGACTCAAGTCTGCAATGGAGCCACCACTGTTCAAACATTAGCCATTGCCAGGGCCCTGCCAAACTGCAAATAACTAGGCACCAGAATGGCACACAGCTGCTAGTGGTGGCTTTGAGCAGACCCTGTGTCATGCTGGGTCACTCACACAGCACAGACATGTGAGTGTGCAAACCAATTTTGAGTTGAGAAGAGAAAGTGCTCAAATAGCCATTTATTAGTATTCATGCTAATCTATGGTTGCCACACTGCCTCGCTATAATGGGAAAAGTGAACAATCTACATATAAAAATTAGTTTGGGTTGTAATTATTTAAATATAATAAAATGCCGGCTATGGGTAACATTCATAGATTTGGAACTAATTCATGTTTTCCTTGGGCCTTTTCTTGGGAACGTTTCCCAGAGAACTCGATCTTGGGAGTAAGCATTTTTGGAAGCTACAGAACACCATTAAATACATTAAGAATGAATTTCATACATGGGGATTAAGTAATATGAAAGAACTAGTGCAAAGATCAAAGGTGTTCTTCCCAACCCAAGAGAACTTGGCTTTTCATCTTCCACACCAAACCACCATTCAAACGCACACATACATACTCATTAATACCATGAATGTAGAAGAGCTTGTTTATAATTTAAATAATCCTGGAGCCCATCCTCTGGCACCCTATGAATCTGGAAGCCTCACTCCCCTGCAATTTCTGTCTCCGGCAAATGCCGCCTTCGTCTGGAATTCAAACTGCTTCTCTTACTCTCAGAAAGCAAATTCCTAGATTCTGGCCTCAAATCCACAGATACTTTGCTTTTGATGTCCCGTTCAGAATCCCCTCATTTGGTCCAGCATGTGACTTGGTTTACTTTTCTGATTGTAGTGTCTACCACAGCTTTGAGGAGAGTCTGTCCTCAAGCTGTAGCTTATAGAACACTGGTAGCTTCAGGTAAGAATCTGATCCACTGGATCAGATTCTGGATCAAATTTGGACCCATGTAAACAAGCAAAGAAAAAGATTTTCTAAAATGTCTCTAAATATTGACCCATTATTGATTGTGCTGCAACAGTGTTGCTATTGAAGTTGATCTTCACAATCTATACCATTGGTTTCTCAAAGATATTCCTAGATGATTATATGAAATATGATGCTGTAAGTTCAGTCACACAAATTAGAAGTTGACCATTTTTCTCTGGTTCAAGTAATTTCTGAGCATCTTCTATTACCCAAAATGAAATGCTCCTTGGAATCAGTTTTGAAAGCTCAGCCAATGAAAACATTAGGTGCTATTTCCCTGTAAAATGCTTCCCTTACACTGAGAGGTGGCAGGATTTAGACAGGAGCCCTAAAGCCCCAATAGTTTCCTGAAGCACTTAATTCCAAGTAAAGTATAGAAATAAGAACACCAGTTGAGGGAATTACTTCTTATTACTTGCTGTCTCTTTGGTTCCAAATACCAACAGAGAAGCAAACCTCACTATTGGATTGTGCTGAACGACCTGAAGCTACATGTTCATTCACAGCCTGAAAGCAGCGCGCTGGTTTTCCATGTGTCTTTCAGCCATGGCCAAGGTCATAACCTCTGTCTGTGATCCTAGGACTCTCTACCCAAGGAACAGCAAGCGAAGGAGACGCTGTCCACTACACCCACCTCAAGCTTGCTCAGGGTCTAAAGTTCCCTGGGAAGAAAGGTCAGGAGCCTGTTTCCCTGCAGTCCCACTAGAAGGCAATGTGCTAAGAGAAAGGGGTCAAACAGAGGACTACTCCAATGTGCGAAGGAAGCATCCCTGTTCTGGATTCCACTATCCCTGCAATCCACATCCTTTGCCTGAAGAAGATTGAAAATATCTGAAGCACTCAGCAGAGGCCAACAGTATGGTACTGGTGAGGCCAGTGCTGGAGACACCTGAAATTAACTACAGGGGCTTGTGTGGGTACGGAAATTACCATTCATCTGAAGTTTCCTGCCAGCTGCAAGGGCGTCAGGGCAACCCCGTCCTGCCCAGTCTGCATTAGCAAGTAAAGGAGGCCTATACCTGAGCCCAAAGAGTTTCTGCCTCCCCCAGACAGTCTGGTCTGGGAAAACCTCAGAAAGTCAAAGGCTCAAATCTATTACAGAGGGATGGAAATCAAAATGTGCAGCCAAAGAAGTACAAGGATGGCAGAGACTGCCAAGCTTTGATCTGTAAAAATCTATGTATAGAAAAGAAAATGTCAGAGCCCCATGAAACTTACTTATTTATCACTATTTGGATGAAGATGGTATTATGTTTAATAATAGCAAACACAAAATAAACACACAACTTGGCCGTGAAGGCTAAACAAACATGACATAACTAACGATAAATTGACAGAATGACAGTGGCAATTTATAAATGAAAAAGAAATAAATAATAATCTTAACTATCCAGATGTTTTAGAAAACTATCTCCACTGAATTTTCCAGATAACTCAGTTGCATTCCTTTCAGAAGCCAAAGGTCTGTTGCTTTCATTGTTATTTGTAAAAACATAAATCCAAATTATTTATTCAATTCCTCAACTGTTTAGAGTTTATGATGTAATAAAATCTTGTAGTTTTATTTGCTTTATGAAAAAACAACATTAAATTTTCCCTTTTTCTTACCAATACAATATGAACACTTCTTTAAAAAAAGAATCAACACATAGCACAAGTTGAGTATCTTTTATCCTCAATGCTTGGGACCAGACAACTTGCAGATTTCAAATCCTGTTTTTCATTTTTTTTTGTAGTTTGAAATACCAGCATGTTCATAATGAGATATCTTGTGAGGAGGACCCAAGCCTGAGAACAAAATTCATCACTGATTCCCATGCACCTTACACATCTAGCCTGGAGATAATTCTTACACTATGTTTAGTACACTTGTGTTTTCACCATAACCTGTCATGACGTCAGCAGTGGGATTTTCCGCTTGTGAGCGTCTTGTTGATACTGAAGGAAGCTTCTGATTTGGGAGCACTTCAGATTTTGGATTTTCATAGGAAGGATGCTCAACCTGTAATACCAACTGTCAAGCACTGTTCTTAGTAGTCAGCAGTCTGTTTTGTCTTTGTATCAGCCACACGAGGAATGTATGCTGCCCTTGTTTGTCAGGTGAGTAAACTCAAGCACATAGGTTTTATTTTTGCTCCAGGCAAATAGTCAGGTAAAGAGCGGCAGACCTGGTAACCAAATTCAGAAAACCTGGCTCCTGCTCTGAGCTCATGGTTTCTAAACCCTGCCAGTGTTATTCCAATTCTGCTGTTTCATTCTAATTTCATGGCAAAGTTTTGTTGTTGTTGTTTTGTTTTTTAACACACTGGTACCAATCATTTCTCTATGTGATTCTATGGTCACTCTCTCACTTAACACTGTTAACACCATTCCAAATTTTGGTACAATGCTCATGATTGTCACATAAATAAGTATCATTATATTCTGCAGGATGAGCCATCTTGAAGTAAGTTTTGCCCCACTGTGAAATTCTTAGATTTCTTCAGTTATTTGGGTATCATGTATATTTGTTTTAAATGCTTTTGTGTCAAATTTCATGAACTTCTTAACCTAAAAAGAGCAATGTCTGTTTGGAAAGTAATCTGTACTCTGCCACATTGCTCACAAAATACAAATTGTAATATCTCTTTTTTTTTTTTTTCTGCTACTGGGGATCGAACTCAGGTCCTTGCACTTGGGCAGCAGGTGGTGAAACTACTGAGCTAAATCCCCGGCCCCAAATAGTAATATCTTAAACTATTCTTGAAGACTCAAAGCCATTGTTACACATTTGAATCTTTAAACTGTGATATGTCTCACTGATATTTTGTGAACTAGCTGAAAGCTATAAGATACTTAAAAGTATACAAAAGTAATAATACAACAGCACCTTTTTTAGTTATATCTGTTTTCTATAGGTTCATTTTTTATTTCTTCCTTTGCTACAAAGCTGAGGAGCTTTGGGACTAATTTCAGAGTAGGAATATCACTCCTACTTCCAGTTTGTGGCCATTGCTTATATAATTCTGTTCTGTTGTGTAAATAATGAATAAGAAAAACCTGAGTAAAGCTGAAAGTGCTCTTTTATCACTGAAACTGTGGCACTTGACACATTTGCTGCCCACAAGTATTTGTTTAACATGCTCGCCTCTGTTCCACGCAGGCCCGGGCGTTAAGCAGCAGTTCTGCTTAAAACTGAGCTCCTGTGACACACAGCTGCCTCTACCTATGAAAGAGTTTTGTTATGATAAACACATTGTAACTGAAAATATCCTAAGTTTAAAATATATCGAATACACATAACCTCAGCATCACAGTTCATGACAGGCCGACTGCTTCTCCTCCTGATCACGGGCCTGACTGGAAGCTACAGCTTCCTACCTGCCCAGCTGCTGAGAGGCTGTCAGACACCCACCCCTCAACCAGGAAGGGACCAAAATCAAAATTTGTAGTACATTTTCTACTGAATGCATGTCAACTTCATGCCATCTTAAAAGTCTTAAAAAATGTAAATCAAATCTTTCTAAACCAGAGACCTCTGGATTTTAGTACTGAGGAAATAGAGAAAATCTTGTTGAGATAGGGAAAGGAAAGAAAGTGTATTACTTTGAGATACTTGATTGGTATATAAAAACTATAAGCAAACCTAAAGTGCTTTATTTCTAGGAAGATGTGTGTTAGGTTTTGTTTGAAACCTAGAGCTTTCTCTGTGAGCCGCTACAATTAGATATTGTACTAGTTAATAACAGTAACAACTCCTATAATTGAGATGCATTTTTAATATTTATTATTCACAGCCATAAAATGTGGTGATGTGGGCATAAATAAATACATGTACATACATGTAAAATGTGATACCTGTTTTTAAAAATACAAATCCATTTAGGGGTAGCCACACGAAGGCATTGGAAGTGACGTAAGAGAGCCTACAATGGCCAAGTGATAAGTACCCTCAGCCCGAGTCCCCCTGGAAAAGCTTGGTGCTTCGAAATGTGTTAGTGGATCAACATTCACATCGAAATGTAACCTTCTGGAGGTGCCTTTGCGGACAGTGGATCTCATCATGAGGATGGAAACAAGTGGACAACGAAAACTGAAATTGTGCAAAGAGAAAAATCTCAGAAAAGAAAAAAATGCTCACAATTCTCAGGGAACCCATCAGACTGCGAACGCCTTGGCTGTGATGAATCACATCAGAACATGGGGAGAGAAATACCATGCATTGTTCTGCTGCATTTTTCTTTTAACTGCCCCTTTGCCATTTCTTTAATGTTTGCCTTATATTAATAGTGACTGATATGGAATAATCAACAGACTTGTGCTATAAATCCAAAGAGAAAACTGCAAAGAATTTAAAGATTCAACCTCATATATAGTTCTGCTAGATAAGTGGAAAAGAGCCAAAGAAATAGGATAAAATTAAAGGAATACTGCAGTTAGATGTCATCCATTTAACTTTATGTAGAATTTGTGCTGAAATATAAAAATGAGCAGAAAAATACACAAAACTTCCCTATCAGCAAGTGTGAATTATTAGTGTCATCAAGAAGCAAGAGAGAGGGCCAGGGACTTAGCTCAGTGGTTCCGCCACCTTCCTCGAAAGTGCAAGATCCCGAGTTCGATCCCCAGTACCAAAAAAAAAAAAAGAAGAAGCAAAAGAGAGGCTGGGTGTAGTGGCACATGCCTATAACCCTAGCATGCAGGAGGCTGAAGCAGGAGAATTGTTGTGAGTTCAAGGCCAACCTGGGCTACATAGAGAGTTCAAGGCTGGCCCACACTACACAGCAAGACCTTGTCTCAAAAAACAACCCCCCCAAAATCAAAACAAACAAACAAAAAAAGCAAAAGAGAAACAACAGAAATGATTCTAATCATCATCAGGATGGTGTTAAATTCCTATATTTTCATTTGCATTGGATTAGATGTGTTGTAAGTAAATTAAATAAACACGGTCCCTGTCCGATAGGAACGTATGATTTAAGACAGACTACCTAACCAAGACATAAAAGAAGCAGAGACGAGTACATGCACCTCAAAGAAAGACATCAATTAGGTGAATGAAAGAATAAATAAACAAAACCTTTTCTATTGTTTAGAAATTGAAGATTGAGAAAAAAGGAAATGGCATGTCTCTGGCATGCTCTGAATTTGGAGTTTAACCATCAGATGGTTTCAAGGAACTGATCTAGTGGAGCTAGTGGTCCCACAGTGGTAGAAAATAATCTAAGCAAATTGAAAAATCAGAAAGCTAGAACATTTCAGGAAGAATCAGGAAGCACTGTTTTGCCTACTGACAGATTCTTGTGTGAGGATTCCATATATCGTGGCCCTCATTTTTTAGCATGATAGGGTGACTGGACTATTTCAAAGAAAGAAATGTGACAAAGACTATGAATAGAGAATAAAATATAATTCTATTTATGTAAAAAATGCTGCCTGTTCTCCAGTTCAGAATTATGGTGACAATATTTTAAACTATGTATTCTGATTCGACCAAAATGAAATTTTAGCAAAGGTAATTTTTAATAATTAGATGAAAATTTCTATAATTCTGGAAATAGTTTCTTCTGTGTTTAAAATTTCTTCACTAAGTAAAATAAGGCTGAATTTGTAAAATCCTAGCTTTCATATTTAAAAAATAGAAACAGGGACAGGGATTTAGCTCTGTGCCTGCCTTGCAAGTGCAAGGTCCTGAGTTCGATCCCTGGTACCAAAAAAAAAAAAAAAATAGAAAGAAATAGCAAAAACAATATAGTTTACTAGTTTTTTGCAATGTAAGAAGTAGTTGTAGTGGTTGCACGATTTTATAATTTTTAAAAACACCCTGGATGTTATTCAGTGTTTCCTAGTGAAGCGCATTTCTGTGTTATTTATTTTTTAATTTGTTCTTCGCTGCCTGCTTTGCAAGAGAACATATGTTTGCAATTGTATTTAGCAAAATTCATGATCTTAACATTGTACATTAAAGTCAGTGTGCCTTCCTGGCACAAAACAGGCAGTATTCAAACACTTTTCTAATGTTTGGGGTTTCTGTCTCAATTGACAAAATTGAAAAATATGTATTAGCCAAGCAAAACCACTATCTCAAAGCCACGTTGAAAATTACTCCAACCTGTCAAAGCCAATTGAAATTCCCTTCCCAGCCCGATTTCCAACTTCATTTTGTATGTGAACTAGGAAAAGTTGGATTTGATTATAACCACATGCAGAGGGAATCAAGAAATCACATATATCTTATGTATCTTATAGTACATATGATTTTCTCTACAAAGAATTTATTGTTTTATTTTTCCCTTATTTATCACATCTTTCTCTGAAAAAGTCACTTACTTGTAGCATCTGTGCATGAGCAGTTTGATCAGCAGTGAGTTGTGTAACATATTTAAAAAGTCCCACTAGACCATGTCACTTTACCTTGGAGTAGGAAAAATCCTAAAAGAAGAGCTCTGAGATTTGTCCCTAATGTAGGTTCAGGAATTTGGGACGTTGCTCAATGCTGACATCTTTCCGATCATTTATTATATTGCATCCCTCCTGCCATGATCTTCCAAAGATGGTGCCCTATTGCTGTTAATCCTGCTCTAACAAAAGGTCATTGATTCTCGCTTCAATGTTCATTAGAGAGTAAGTTTCTTTGGGACGAAAATGAAATTTGTGGTAGAGCAGAATAAGCTATGGTCTGGAATGCAGAAGACCCAATGGGAAGATGCGTGTGGCTGGGATTCCCACCCTGCCCCCAGCTGAGGCTGGGCAACATGAGCTGCCTGAATGTTAGAGCCCATAAAACCCTTGGCAAAACTTGTGAGCACAACAAAAACAAAATAATGGTACCAACTAGAGAAAAATCACGGCAGGTCACTTGGAATAAACAATGATTTCCATCTACGTCACTGGAGTTGGTTTTATTTAATACTTAAGAGCACTATCTAAGGGAGAAAATAGAAGGTGCCCAAAGAAGTTGTTGAGACAAACACAAGCTTTGCATCACATCTCGTGTCACTCTTATTTATGGAATTTTCACCAAGGATTGGATGCAAACATGTTATTTTCATTTTAGCTAGGGTAATCGAAACTCTGGGAGAGTAAATGGCATGTCCAAGTTCAGCCACGTGATTGTCAAGGAATGAAATTAATTGACATCTAACTTTGAGACCCTAGAATGATCTGAGATGATGAGCAGGTTGAGGTGAGTGAATTATTGGCTTCTAATTTGAGATATTTAGATTTTTTGCAACTATGTAATTGTGCTCTAACAGCAATCATGGAAGCACTTCCTATAGAAGCAACATATGATCAGATTAGCCAGGGTACTGAGTTCCCACATGGGAGGCAGCTGCCTGGAATGAAGCCTGAACCCTCAACAGATCTTGAGAGAGCAAATAGATGAACAGTCGTGTATTAAGCCACTGAGATTTTGATGCTGTTCACTTCAAATAATAATGTAACCTATCCTGCCTGATAAACCAACACTAAAATACTCTTGATAAATTTGTATTAGTTTCCCAGTATTATATGCAGTTACATATAGAAATTTGCATCATACATACAAGTTGTTTTGTAAACTTTTCTTTACTAAATAATATAAGCATTATCTCATCATATTTTAAAAAATAGTATTTTAAATAGCTGCACAGTACTGAATTAAAAGCCTACATAGGGCCGGGGATTTAGCTCAGTGGTTCTGCCGCCTGCCTCGCAAGCGCAAGGACCCGAGTTCGATCCCCGGTACCAAAAAAAAAAAAGCCTACATATTTTATCTAAGCTTTTGCTAATTTTGAAATCAGTGTTACACTAGCTAAGCTATTCCATGTCTTTGTTCATATTTCTGATTACTTTTCAAGGACAAAATCTCCCAAATGGATATGTTGAATCAATGTTTACTCATATTTTAAAGGCTTTGGATATACATTGCCAAATTGCCTTTTAGAAAATTGTACCAATTTATAATTTCTTTGGGAGTATGTAATATATTGTCAGCATTGTGCCCTTGGTGGGTCTAAACATTACAATTTCTTAAAAGAAAACTTTGCATATAAAAATTCTTTCATTCCTTATTTAACTTGCAAGCAAAAGTAATAGACATAGTTGGTTTTGAGAAGATCTTAAATTTAGATCTTTCCAGTAGAGTAGGAACCCTAATTGCTTTGTATTGGAGTCCCTGTATTTAGGGTATCACATAAAAAATGTTATGTAATATTTCCTTATCATTATTTTATAAAGGACCCATAGATTTAATTTCATACTTAGGATAATTTTTAATGCTGATCTTTTAGTTTATTTTCTTTGCTTACGTATCTATTACTGATTAGTAGTTTTATTAATTCGTGATTTAAGATTGACTTGCATTGTTCAGATTTTATCATTTAGATAAACATTCTTTATGTCCAAATACATCCCCCTTGTCAGAAAGCATCCGTTTCCGGTGAATGGGTGGAGTGCGCACAGCGGCGCTAGCTCTCCGTGTCCATGCCTACAAGGGGTGGGAGTTGAAGCTCACATTTCCAAGAGGACACGATGAAGAGGGATCCAGATGTGAATCAGGCTGCACTGAGATGGCCCAGTCCATTTGCTGACATCGACGATGCGGACAGAGACGAGTGCTGGTCAGCGAGGACAGGACGAGAGCGGTCATCACTCACTCGCTGTCTGCTTCCTAGCTCTCAGGAAGCCTGCAGCGAAAGCAAAGGCGGCGGCATCTGATCCTGGATCTCAGGTCTAGGGATGTGTTCTTGAACTTGAGAGTCTGAGTGTTCTCTCCTGACTACCTCCTTTCCAAATCATCCCGAGGGCAGCAGCCTCCCTGGCACTGTGAGCAGAGAACTCATTCCTGGGCAGTAAGCCTTCTGCTCTGGCCTTTCCAGCCACAGGTAGGAACTGTCCGCTGAGCGGAAGCCCTGCTGAGGCATCTGGCGGTTTCCTGTCGCAGAACCACTGACTGATATAACTAATACTTAAGACTGATGCCCTCGTCGCAGTGTCTAAAGCTTGATAGAAATGTTTAGAAGTTGATTAAGTACTTAATTAGTCTATATGTTTTCTTTCTTTTTTTATTAGTGTGAGTTTGCAGTACATAATGATCACATTCATCATGGGGAATTTGTACACGTAGGATAAAGGTGCGTTAAAGTTTTCTTTTATGGTTGTGTTCTTTTACTTTCTACTTGATTTATCATGGTTTTTCTTTCATAAATTTTGAAGTTTTGTTTGTTTACAAAATTCTACTTGTTAAAAATTTTTTTCTGGGCCAGGGATTTAGCTCAGTGGTTCCGTCGCTTGCCTTGCAAGCGCAAGGACCCAAGTTTGACCTCTGGTACCAAAAAAAAAAAAAGAGAGAGAGATATGTAGTCCTGGGGGGCCAGGGATTTAGCTCAGTGGTTGTGCC
>NW_004624753.1:1453909-1467079 GCF_000247695.1 Heterocephalus glaber
CTTGCCTTGCAAGCGCAAGGACCCAAGTTTGACCTCTGGTACCAAAAAAAAAAAAAAAAAAAATCTAGTATACTTTACTAAAAGACTATGTAATTTGTCCAGTTTAAGCTTTTATTTTTCATAATAATATTGCAATTTGGAGCTTCATTTTGTCTGTATTTATCTGATATAATTTTAAAATTTTATTTTAATCATAATTTATTTTTGCTTTATATATGAAAAAATTATTTCATATTCACAAAGAAGAATTTATTTATTATCTGGGATAAGATAATAATGTGTATGAAGACCTAAAAGAAAAAAACATAAAGTAAGAATGAAGTAAAAACAGCTTAAAAGCACAATTGAGGTAGGAATTTCAAGTTCAATTCTACAAAGTAGTCCAACTATTACTGTACCTTAGCATCATTAATCTGACCTAACACAGACTGGTTTGAATAATTATTCAAACGTAGTATTATCAACATGTAACTTGTGCCTTATGTCATGATAGAAAAACATTACCCTGGGTGAGGACACATCTCCTCGATTTATGCTACACTAGATGTTGGCCGTTTGTGGTGAGCTAACTGTTCATGGCTTATGACAAGTGGCTTTCCAGACATACAGCAACTTTTCATATCCGTGGTTCTTTATAATGCTAACTTTATGAAGACGTGTGAAACAACAGTTAAGGATATCAATTTTATTTATTAAGCAATGGCTTCTGTAATTCTGATGCTTAGAATTCAAATGAACTGAAAATTACATAAACATAAAGTAGCTACACGCTAAGTTTGTGATGTGCCACCAACAGCTATAGAACATCTCAGTCCTCTGGCATCAGGGCAGCAAATTTCTTTCAACCTCAATGTAAAGGATCTCAATTTCAGAGATAACCACGATGAAAATTAGAATCAAGAAAATATATATAAACATTTAGAGTAGTTGTTTAATTGATCGTAAATAGCTCATTTCATAAAATCGGTCAGTTTTTAGCAATGCTTTGTTTTCATTAGTAATTCTTGGATGAAGAAAAAGGACAGTTATACTGTGGTCTAAGACCCATGTCTGAGGTGAGAAAACACACAGGGGTAGAGGTGGAAATGGCACAGGCACAGGTACCCCCCACTCCACACCTGCCCAGGTACCCCCACGCACGTAACAACTTCTGTCCTCACCAGGCATGCTGAGGCTAATCAGTAAGGCCTTCAGCTGCCTTCTGTGGTGATCAAGAATACAAAAACTACAGAAGAGTCCGGTGGTACTGGTTTTTCAACGGCTGGATAACAAATTACAAACTTAGAGCCTTAAAGCAACATCTACTTACTCTCCCGCAGCATCTGCAGGTCACGGTAGAGAGACAGCGGAGCCACTGAACAGAGCCCAGCCTCGCCGTGACTGGGCCGTTCGCCGAGGCTGCTGGTAGAATCCAGGGCACTGCAACTCTAGGACTCGGGTCCCCATTTTCTCGCTAGCTGCTTCCAAGGACTACACAACTTCTCGAGGCGACCCTCAGCCCCTGAGGCCCTGTCCCAGCCTGGCTGCTTCTTCTACGTGAGACTCTTCCTCCAGTAGGTGAAAGCAGACTCTAACGGAGAGCGCTAAATAGCCCATCCCATCCGCGGGTCCTGCCCTTTTTCCGGCGGGTTCTGCAGGGCACAGAGCCGAAGGGAAGCCCTGCGCGATGCAGAGTGGCTACAGGGGGATTTAATGTAACGTTAAAACAGGGCTTATTTTTCTTCCCTGTCCCTTATGAAGGAATAAAAGGCAAGATTTCTCCCTAAAGGAACAGAAATTGTATCTTCAGCAAGAAAGAGACCCTGTCTAAAATACCCCCCCCCAAAAAAGTTTCACTGCAATGTAATATGATAGAATCTGTCTTCTTCAAAATTGATAGTATTTAAACAACTAAGATTTAATAATTTGGAAGTGAAACTATAATATTGATAGTTGTAAATATATCTTATACTAGTACAGTAAGTCACTGTGCTGGGCTTTGTGACAAACTGGACGGGTGCTCCAACCCAGACCAAGTCTATGGTCTCAGTTTCACATCTGAGAAAGATATAAAAATGTTTGAAATTACCTCCAAAATTGCAGTTTTTGCTTATGCTGAAAAGTGCAATGGTAACATCTAATCCAATAATAGCTCTACTCCGTGATCAATAAATATCCTGGGTTAAATAATTTAATGTGAACAACTAAATAATTTTAAATGATTGGTTTATAAATCTAATTTGCTTATTGTCTCCGATCTGCCTCTTCTTTTAAAGTGAAACTTCAAAGACTGCCACCCTGATTCTAGTAACATTACACAGTATTTTAATAAAATCTTAAAGGCCAAAGATTACACTTGCCTATTAAACTGACCCATAATTTTTAACACATTCATTAATAATTCAAATACTTCCAGATAACTATGAATTTTTAATACTGAATCATTCTTTCTCTAGATTATACATAAATGAAAATATGTAAGAAAGCATATTCTATGGTATAATGTTTCAGTTGTCTTTTTCTACATGCCTATTTTCTAAAGTCATACTGCCAAAATATTTTTAAAAGCTTAAATCAATTCCCTCTGCAGGAGAATGTGGTACTGGGGTATGAAATAATTTTTGCATTTATTGAAAGGTAAAATTTATATGCCAAAATACTAAGTAAAATAACAATAAGCATGTATACAAACTATCAATAGAAGTGATATAAGACAAAATGTTAGATCTGTATGTACAGCATAGTGTGTTATGCTTTAGTTTCCATGGAAACCTTCTTGACATATTAATGAGGATATTGCTGTGAGATAGAAAGTCACTTTACACAAATTTATGCATATTTTCAATCTCTGATTAATTTACTACACACAGGGTTGCCAAAGCTAAATCACAGACATTACTGAAATGAACAGGAAAGATTGGGATAAATCTGAGGGGTTTGAAAATAACATTAACAAAGCTCAGTTTTTGGACAGGTTGTTCAAATATCCAGTAGAATGATTTGAATAATGGTATCAGAAATTAGGAATGGGAATTTGGTAGAAAAGGCAACTCTTTCTGTGAACAGAATTTTGTTTGTGTTGTGGCCCAGTTGTGATATTTTTTAATGAACAAAACATAATCCTAGGTTGTAACTGATAGGACTGGAAACAGCCTTAAACCTTTTTTAAAAAAACATTAATGGGACCTCGCTGGCTATCATACGTCAGAAACCCAGCTGAAAATAACAAGAAATCTTTCCTTAACTGGAAACCCCAGATCTGGGACCATGTTTGAACTTCTCTGTGGCTCTCCCTCCTGCATTCCTCTCCAGTGTTCTAGATCCGCGGATTCCATCAAGGTCACAGGCCACTTTCACGTGGCGAACCTGCCTTCCCGAGTCGAGCTTCGGATCGCCTCCGCAATCAGCACCATTTGTCACGGCTGATCGATCCATATTGCTTGAATCCTTTTCTTTGGTCATCGTTCTGGATACTGATGCAGTAGATAATTTTTGTTTTTATTTTTCAAAATATTAAGATTCTTGACCACCTTTGTTAAAGTGTTGCAAAGGCTACGCCTGTCATTGAGGACGGATCCATGAGTCTAAGCGCCCCACAGCCTGCACCTCCCTGGTCTCCCACCCTCTCCCCTGCTCACCCCGCTCTGCCATGCTGGGTGTCTTGCTTCCACGCGGCAGAGAGCCTTCGCTATTTCCTCTGCCGAAGCTCTTCGCCTAGATATCTAAATGACGTCCTTCCCCACTCCACTGAAGTATCTGTTGCTTTTCTTGGTCATCCCACCCCCGACACACACACACACACACACACACACACACACACACACACACACACCCCATACTTTTCCCTTTCTTGGTTTTGACTTACTATCTAGGCATGCGAGAGTGTATATATTCATGTCCATGTCTCTCTTTTTCCCAAGAACTTCCTTCTGGCCCAAACAGTGTCTAGAGTAACATAAATACTTTTTTCAGTGGATGAATAGTCAATTTGGAAATTTGAATTGTGTCATGGGGCCCTGTCTTCCGTTCTCTCCCAGCACTTCTCTTTTCTGCTTGAGCTCATTCTGCCTTCACGTCAGTCCAAAGGTTCAACACACTGTCCACCAGCAGCCCAGGGCTCCAGGCTAATCCATCTCATCTTGGTGTAAGAAAATTTTCTCCCTGAGAAGGTGTGGGCTGCAGGAGCTGTCTTCCCAGCCCTCCTTGTATCACTGGCCTCTCCTAATCCAGTCATTGTGCCCAGGGAAAAGCGGTCCTGAGCCAGTCTGGACCCGGCATTTGCCGTGGGAAGGAAAGAGATAAAGGACAGATACCCATTGTCCCTCCACAGCCACGGGTGTAGAGTAAGGAGGGTTTGTTCAAGGAAAGATGTAGGCAGGCCACATCTGAAGGCACTAGCAAGGTGGTAAAAATGGTAGGTTCTTCAGGACCAGCAAATCACAACTCGATTCTATGCAGATTTTCTCTCCCCTTTGAGACTTTGTCTTGAGTCATCAGATAATTGAAAACATGTTGTTTAATTACCAATTATTTAGGAATTTTTGTGTAGTCATTCTGCTATTGATTTCTATTTTAATTAAACTCTGATCATAGAACATACTCTATACTTTAAATTCTTAAATGTATATTGAAATTGTTATAATTTATGTTATGCATGACTATAACTCACATGCATGTTTTAAATTTTGGTTTTTGATCTTTTTATTATCTGGGCCATGATATATATTGGTGAATATCACATGGGCTTGTGTAAAGAATGTGTATTCTGCACTTGCTTGGTAGGTCATTCTATATATGTCGATTGAATCCTAGTAGTTGATAAAGTCTCTGAGATCTGCTCTATTCTCTATGAATTTCTATCTAGTATTTCTACCACTTACTGAGTAGAAGGTGTTACAATTCCCAGAGGTAACTGTAGATTTTTTTTCTTCTTTCTACTCTTTCAGGTTTTCATTCATGTTTTCTCTGCATCTTTTGACATGATCATTGTTTGATTTTGTTTTGTTTTATTTCTCTCTCCATTTTTTTTCAGTGAGTCACGTAGGGAATTAATCAAAGCCTCACGTCTCTCCTCAAACTGGAGTATTCTTTTTGGGTCTTCAAAACTAAGAATGATGTGAACAGAGATTAAGATCTTCTCGCCCTGTACCATCTCCTTGGGAAGTTTAGACACATTCTTGAAGGCTGTTCTTCGCCTCCATTAAGCACCTCTGAGTCTTTGACGCCCTGGCAAGGTGACACTGGTACTAGAGAGACTCCGGAAGGGACTTGTAAAGATAAAAGAGGGTGTTTCCATGTTGAGTATCATCTTTCTTCTTCTTTAAAACACTGTGATTTAATGAAGCGAAAGCCATAATGGTGATGAGAGGCAACACAAACTTTGTGAAATCAGCAAAATCACTGAAGTAGCATCACATATGATATGCTTAATATTGTCAACATGGTGCATAATCATGTGTCAAGGTTTGGTTTCTCTGAAATGAGTACATGTTTTTCATGCTGAATTTAAGAGATTTTTAAAAGGAATGATCAGAGAACACAAGCTGGTTTATGAGTGAATTAGTTTTTCTGATGTGGTCTTCGGCTGTAAACTAGCTATATACTGAAAATGTGAAACGAATCATCTTCTAGCATGGAAAAGTACACACAGCAGTTATCTTTAGTAGAGAAATGAGTAAAAGATAAATTTAACTCCGTTGTATATTTACCTTTCCCAAATTATCAAATAGGACATGATAAAACACTGACATTAACATTGTGGAATTTAGGTACTTTTGTCTTAGTATCCTACTAATTATTTTCCATTAGACAGTGTGCATCCAAGTCCACCATAATATTGACTTGATTAAGTTTGGCTTTGTTATTAGGTTTTTGGATTCCAAATGAAATTCCAGTACAGTGTTGACACCTTATCTGTTCTCTGCAGTAGCTACACACTGAATTTTTGTTTCACATGCAGCTGCCTGCTTATTGCATCTGAACTGCTTGTGTTATTGTTTCTCTACTTGCATTTTCTTTCAGTATATCCATATTGGCCTCAGGATAAAGGTTGAGTCGTTCATTTTACATCCAAGGCTCTTAGGAATCTCCTACTGAACTACCTTCCTTACCTTATTTTCCAAAGGTTTTCAATTAATAATTCAGTATTCTGTGCAAACCGGGAGATTTACTGCATCTCTTGAGAAACACATCTTTCATAGCTTGGTGCTTTTGATTCTGTTGTTCTCTCTTCCTGGAGTTCATCTATTTTTCATCATTTTATGACAAGAGTCTACCTAGACTGCAGATCCTAGCTCAAATAACATGTCCTCCAATTTTCTCCTACTTCAGTATCATTACCAAAATATTCATTAGGTTATTCCCATCACCTCATTTGGGACAGAGACCATTTCTGATTCATCTCCACATTCAGGAGAGCATCTGGAATAATACTTGAAGGTAGTTTAATCCAATCAATGTTGCTATGTACACGGGTGCACAATTGAATGCCTAGTACATGAGTTTGTAGTTCTTGGTATCAATTTGTTTCTAGAAATGAACTTTATAAAATATATATAAGACTTGTTAAAGAGAATTACGAAGCTCTATTCATAGATAATAACAAGATTTCAGATCTGTCTAAAATGGCATATTAAGGAAGGGCCAGATTTATCCTCCCAGCAGAAATACACAAAACTCCTGGACAAAACACATTAAACAGTGAATTTAAAGACACAGGTATCAGGCAAAGAGATGATGAGGCAAATTTTCTTTTTATGTAAGTGTTCTAGATAGAAACAATGATCTTATTTGGAATTTCCAATTTTGGAACCTTTAATTAATTAATGAATTAATGGAATATAAGTAAAAGTAGAAATTACAAGATCTCTAGATTTTGCCTCAAAATAATGCAAGAAGGAAGAGAATGAGTAAAGGTCAGATAAAAATAAAAGCTTAGACTTTAGACTTTATCTTAGTCCTATTTCTGCTACTATAACCAAATACCCAAGACTAGATCATTTATAAACAGAAATAATTTGTTTCTCACAGTTGTGGAGGCTGGAAAATCCGCCAGGATGGCACCAGTCTCTGCCGAGGGCCACTATGCCGTGTGGTGTTGAGGCAGGCTCCCCAGGGTGGCACCGGAGCTGTGGAAAGACCAGTGTCTCTTCCTCTTCTCTAAAGCCACTAATCCCATGATGGGGCCTCTCGCTCGTGACTGCATCTAAGCCTCATTACTCCTCATGGATCCAATGCCAGAGGAGTATCAAGATGTGAACTTGGGAATCCAATTCCCCACATATGAACTTTTGAAGGGACCTCCAAACCATAGCAGATTCGAACCTTATCATGGTTGAAGCAGGTGTGTTCATAATACAGACAGGGTTTTGAATGTTATTCCCTGACGCAGAAGCTTTTGCTCTACGGACACTGCCCTAATTCCTGCCCTTGTTACCCCATAGGCATATATATGGCTGTGCCTTTGCCTGAATCACATTTCCTACACTGAGCTGAGGACCCCTTTCTCTGTGTCCCTCTCTCTCCAGACTCTCCTCTTGCTCTCTGTCCTGCCTAGACTACTTTCTGCACTTACTCAACGTTAGGGTTTTTCTACTCTGCACTGTTAATATTTTGGGCCAAGTCATTCTTTGTTGTAGAGGGCTGTCCTGAGCACTGGATATTTAATCTGGAGCTATACTTTCTAGGTTGAAATTCCTACTTTTTATCTAACATATGTTGCCTAGAGGAAGTTTCTTAGCATCTCTTTGCCTTAAAGAATGTTCTTATTCTTCAAGAAGAGGTATTAATTTTATCTATATATATATACATATATGCTTTAATTATATCTGAATTATCACATGTGCTTGTGGAAAAAACTTAAAAGAGTTTATACTCATAAAATACCTTTATTATAGGCAAGGCAGCAGCAATAGCAAAACAAAGTTATTTGTGGAAAGGCATCTGGAGATGTCAGGTGTGGGTTACTTGTCTGCTCTCAGCTGGTTACAGGTGGACCTTGTCTCCTAGTCTTGAATCACTGTCAAAATATATGCAAAGCACCTTGGTTCAAGAAGAGAAAAGTTGGCTCGAAATGGAGATCGCTTACTGTGATGTGGCCTTGTTGGCACATCCAGCTATATAATCATCCTTAACCATTAAAACGCCCCAGCATTCACCAAAAAATTCTTCAAATCATAATAACAAGCAATATTGACAGGCTGGTACATTCTGCCCTGAGACAACTCATGAACCCATGGTTGCAGGACATAATTTATCATTAGTTCATATATTCAGTGGCATTGCCCAAAGGTGATTAGCGTATCCCTGGAAGTTCTGGACAGAAGCATGAGTCCAATGCAGACCAGCTGAAATTACCTCATGCTTTACACTATCTCAGAGCACATCTCTGATGTTTGGGGAAATTACTCTAGGTAAAGCATTTTAAATATGTTAATTCTTCAAAAATTATTAGCTATATTAATTATTTTTAAGTGTGATCCCCATAAAATTAGTTGATTTAATTTCTCTTTTGTGAGATACTTGTCTGTAATTTTAAAAAACTATTGCATTTATATTTATTGGAATTCCCCAAAACACTAGGCTCATTTCTAGCACTATTATCCATTTTATTTGCTAATTTTTCTCTTTTCCCTTCTTACATGTTTTGTAAATTTTCGCTACATTTTTATACTTAAAAAAACTTTTGGTAACTCCACTAGTTATTTCTAGCATAAATACATTTGCTCTAATAATGTCTGTTATTAGTAGTTTTAGTGTACAAATAGAAAGTTACAAGTCCAAATGTTGTGACTCAGTATTAGTTAAAATTGTAGTTTAAACTAAATTCTGATCACACTGAGATTTACCGAAAAATAAGAGAATTTTGGAAAAATTTGTATGTACAAGGTCCCATAAAGGTATAAAAATTTAAATAACATTTTCCAAGTGACATAAAGGACCTAATTGAATAAAAATTTTGTATATTCTGAAATTTAATATCATATAATTAAATTTGAGTTCTTTTAAATCAAAAGAGTAAGCCATTTTTCTGTGTTTGCTATCAACTATAAAAATTTTAGCACAATTTCTTATAAAGTTGATCTGTGTAACAAATTTTATTTTAATAAATTAATGAGTGCTTAAATTTATGTGCACATTCAGAAGTCTAATTTTATACCATGCCTTTTGTATCTAATTTCTTTCTTCTGAATCCAATTTTCTTTCTTCTGACATTCAGATTAAAGAAATATTTTATATGAATCTATGACTGTAAGTAGTTATTAAAAATTACTTTATATTGGGCTGAGGGTTTAGCTCAGTGGTTGCACCACCTGCCCTGTAAGTGCAAGGACCCGAGTTTGATCCCTGGTACCAAAAAGAAAATTACTTCATGTTGATATCTTATGTGTTGATCTAGAACTAATTCTCTCACACTGGACAGTATGTGTGACAATTATTAAACCTGATGTTTTCTTCAGTTGCAAATATTACACTAATCTTACCACTAATTGACATGACAAAAACAAAATCTATATCTGACATTATAAAACTCAGCTCTCCTGGGCTGGAGATTTAGCTCAGTGGTTCTGGCATCTGCCTCACAAGCACAAGGTCCTGTGTTCGATCCCCGGTACCAAAAAAAAAACTCAGCTCTCCAAGTTAAACAGTCCAAAGTTCAAAAAAGATAAGCTGTGGAAAATCAAGTTTATTCATCCTTGAAATTCAAAATTGGTTTCTCTATTGATGTCTTTGGCTACTATATATGTTATCTATAATATACATGTATTGTATATTACATATTACTATACAATATATAACAATGAATTATATGTATATGATATATAAAACATATCTAAACTTTATATACATACACAAAATAGACCATAAATTTATTTCCTATTCATGTAATATATAATTTGATACATTCTATGTATCTATTACTATAATAATTCTAGTTACATCTGATCAGAACCTCTAATTAGAAGCTTGATGCCTTGGGCCGGGGGTTTAGCTCAGTGGTTCCACTGCCTGCCTTGCAAAAGCAAGGTCCCAAGTTCAATCCCCAGTACCAAAAAATAAAAAGAAAGAAGTTTGATGCCTTTAAGGTCTAGAACTAGTCATTGTTTAAATAAGAATTAGTAGGCAAAGTGTTCAAATACATTTGGTTCCAAAGTGATGTGGTGATTGGATATAACAATTATAATTTAGGTCATCATTAAAAGTAAACGGACCATACATAATTCGTATTCTAATGGTTATCTTGGATACAACCCTACTTTATTCTGTAAAACTACTGTTTCCTGCGGCATAGTGAGCAAAGTTCTTCTGTAAGTTTTGATTTCTCCATACCTAAACTTCTTATAATCCTCTGTAATTATGCATGTAGTACACCTGTACACACACACACACACACACACACGCACACTTCACTTGGAGTTTTTCTTTTCAACTTTGTGTCTAGTGTGCATCTCTGGTAAACCTACCACAATGACATGCAGCCCAGCTAAGTATTTACTTTTCTCACCTTCTCTACTCTGCTTATTTCTGTGCTCTCTGTCGGACTTGGTGCCTGACACACAATATACAACACATGCTCAGAAAATGGGACAATCTTCCCTATAAGCATTTTTTCTTTTTAAAAATATTTACTTTATCACTATTATACTATAAATATGAAGTATGAACACTAAAAACTGTAAGCATTTTGTTCTTTTCCACTTTGTTCATTATCAAGAAACACTCCTGAGTCAACAGCCCAGCGAGCTTCTTATATTTTCATTTTGATCAAGATAAAAATAATTACATCCTCAATCCTATCCCTGGTTGATGAATATACTATTTTTGCCACCTTAGCCTCCCTCATGTAACCCATTCCCTACTCGGTTTCTTCAGAAAAAGTTACCAATCCTCCTCCTACTCTTTCCTTCTATAATTATGGCTGATAACAGGTATGGGTCTGTGAAACACTACCTACAAGGAAAAAGAAATGTTAAATCTTTAAGTAAAATTAGCCCTAAATTTTATGAAAGCTCTGATCTCTGAAAATGCTCACGAATCTATGTATACAAGAAAACCCACATAAACTTGTCATTTTCTAACTCCTTGCCTAAAATATGCTTTTCTTCAAGTACCAGCCTGTGGAGAGATATTTTAAACTTTTCTCATAAAATTTTATTGTGAAAAATGAAAAGCATTTTCTTTACATATTTAAGTTTTAGGTGTATGTTTTAAGTAGACATGTGTTCCCCTATGAAGAACTAGCCATCACCTCACTTGGTAAGGCAGGCCAAATGAACTTATGCTACATGACTTACTTCTAATTTACAAATTATAATAAAAATAGTAAATATAATATCTGGGCTGAATTATTTGGCACTAGTTCTGCCAGGCATGTCTCCTTGTTATCAAAGTTAAAAACTTTGACTTTTTGTTTTTTGGTTTATCCCTTGTGCCTGGTGAAACAACAATGGTTTGAAATTTAGAATGATTACAATCAAATGTTTCTCACTCAGACTCCATTGAGCATATTCTCAGTATATTGCTAAGCTATGGCACTTCTGTACTTTGCCATGCCCACAGTGTACCTAGTGCATGCACGGTGTGTTGAACATGTTGGAACGACACATGTGGAGATATTAAATGTCTCAATAACAGGTCAGACCATGGAAGTGACCTGGTTTGCTGCTCTCACTCCAGGAAGATAATTTGTTTTCAGACATTTGGATTAAGGTGAAGTCACTCTGTTCTTGCTAATTACAGCTGGGGCAACATAAGGCTTCGTTCAGTTGGTTTCATTCTCAAATTGGACGTTGTTTTACACATCACGGACCCAAATCAATAGCCAGTAACATTTCTCTCTGATTTCATTCTGCATGGTTGGCTGGTCTTCCCTTGCTCCTCCCAGAAGGCATGGGTACTGGGCACGCGGTAACCAACCAAGGGCTTGCTGGATCTCAGAGCAGTATAAGACCCCAGAAATTAGTGTGGTCTTCTCGGTTTGCATCCCTTGCTTTTGAAATATAATGTAGAGGTTCTGGTTCCTGCCCACGGCACGGTGAGGTCCTGGGAGCGCCTTGGAGCCCCGCCTTTATCTGGTGCTTCGCGGATCAGCCAAGCAGCCTGAAGCTCCTTGGCTGTGTTCCAGTTCCTGCTCATGGCACAGTGAGGTCCCGGGAGCGACTTGGAGGCCCACTTTCATCCAGGGCTCCACTTACCACGAGGGCACCTGAAAGGCCCAATTCCATATCCCCACCCCCCTCCTTCCAGCTCTTCTGCTACCTGGTCCCACACTACAGAGGCACAGGGGATTATACTTCACATAGTTAAATGTGATAGATTACTAACTACCACAATTAGTCATTTTCTAAGCTGCACTTGATGCTATGGTATTGCTGATTCTAACATTTGGCCTAACATGTTGGGATTGATCTAATCAGTTTTCCTTCCTGTTATAAGGAAAATAAAATAGTCTCAGAGTCATTAGAGCCTCAAAACCTAAACACAAGCTATATCTGGAAGACACCTCTGAAAAGCAATCATTCCACAAGGGTTTTAAACACAAGTAACAAAGATACCTACATTAAGCAATTTTGAAATATCAACCCAGGAATTAAACCAAGGACAATACCAAAAAAAAAATGAGAAGACATTTAAGCAAGGCACAAATGCAGGCTTCCACACCACAAAAAGGAAATTCTGGGGGAAAATGAGGTGGAAAAGCTGGATAATCAACCACCTGGACACCCTGAACTGATAGCACAGGAAGTAGCAAAGCAGATACATGAGGCTCTAGAAAAATTCAAAGCAGAAATAATCTCCCAGATAAACACAGAGATGGTGAGTAGAGTGAAAGACATGATTAGAGGCTCTAGAGCAGAAACAGACAAGAAAATAGATGAGATCAGAAACATGCTGGAAGCCATGAATGCCCAGCATAAGACAGAAATGGAAACCATGATCACCCAACATAAGAAAGAAATGGAATCCATGAAACAGATTCAAAGAGATATTCAGGAGATTAAAAACTCCGTTGAAAGTATGCAGAGCAGACTATGAGAATCTGAAGACAGAATATCAGATATAGAAGACAGGTTTGCGGTTAAGGACCATGATAACAGAGACTTCTTAAAGATAGTAAGGGACCATGAGAAATCAATCCAACAGCTGCTAGATGATGCAAAGAAGACTAACATAAGACTGATAGGAGTCCAC
>NW_004624753.1:1469427-1613859 GCF_000247695.1 Heterocephalus glaber
CTACAGAAAATTGGAATAGAAGGTCTTTATCTCAACCTGATTAAGGCTATCTATGAAAAACCAGCAGCCAACATCATACTAAATGGTCAAAAACTGAAAACTTTCACACTAAAATCAGGGACAAGACAAGGATGCCCACTCTCACCGCTCCTGTTCAATATTGTTCTGGAAACACTACCCATAGCAATTACAAAAGAGAAAGAAATAAAAGGAATAAAGATAGGAAAGGAAGAAGTGAATCTGTCATTATTTGCTGATGATATGATACTTTACATAGAAGATCCAAAAAACTCAGTCAAAAGTCTTCTAGACCTAATTGACAGATTCAGTAGAGTAGCTGGTTACAAGGTCAACACTCAAAAAACAATAACCTTCTTATACGCAAATAGCAGACCCAGTGAGACAGACACTTGGGAAATAATTCCTTTTACAATAGCATCTAAAAAAATGAAGTATCTAGGAATCACCCTAATAAAGGAAGCAAAAGATGTCTACACTGAAAACTACAGCTCTCTGAAAAAGGAAATTGAAAAGGATATAAGAAAATGGAAAGATATCCCTTGTTCCTGGATAGGAAGAACCAATTTAGTGAAAATGGCCATACTTCCAAAACTACTATATAAATTTAATGCAGTGACAATTGAAATTCCAACCATATACTTCACAGAACTAGAGAAAATAATCCAAAAATTCATTTGGAAGCAGAAGAAACCTAGAATAGCAAAAACAATTCTAGGCAGCAGAGACATGGTTGGGGGTATCACAATCCCCAAGTTGAAACTATTATGGGGGGGCGTTACCAGGGATCAAACTTGGTACCTTGTGCTGTCAAGGCAGGTGGCAGAACCACTGAGCTAAATCCCCAGGCCCCAACTTGAAACTATACTACAAAGCTACTGTGATTAAAAACAGCATGGTACTGGCAAAGAAACAGACCCAAAGATCAGTGGAATAGATTAGAAGATGCAGAAACAACTCCAGACACACTCAGCCACCTCATCTTTGACAAAGCAGCCAACCACACTCATTGCAGAAAAGATAGCCCATTATTAAATGGTGTTGGAAAAACTGGATTTCAACCTGCCAAAGATTAAAACTAGACTCATACTTATCACCTTGCACTAAACTAAGACTGAAGTGGATTAAAGAGCTAAATATCAAGACAGAAACAGTAAACTTGCTGGAAGATAAGTTAGGTAGAACTCTCAATGACATTGGCATAGGAAAAGACTTTATGAACAAAACTTCAGTAGCACGGGAACTAGCAGAAAGAATCACCAATTGGGATCTCGTCTTATTAAAAAGCTTCTGCACTGAAAGAGAACCCACCAACAGAGCTAGGAGACAACCTACATTATGGGAAGAAATTTTTAGCAGCTGTACCTCAGACAAGGGTCTACTATCTGGAATATATAAAGAATTGAAAAAAAATCAGACCCCCCAAATTCAAAGACCCAATTCAAAAATGGGCATCCAAAATGAACAGATATTTCTCAGACAAAGAAGTAAAAACAGCAAATAAATATATGAAAAAATGTTCAACATCACTGGTCATTCGAGAGATGCAGATGAAAACAACCCTGAGATTCCCCCTCACCCCACAAAGAATGACTGCTATCAAGAAATCAACCAATAACAAATGCTGGTGGGGGTGTGGAGAGAAAGGAACCCTTCTCCATTGTTGGTGGGAGTACAGACTGGTGAAACCACTGTGCAAATCAGTATGGAGCTACCTCAAAGAACTAGGACTAGAGGTCCCATTTGACCCAGCTATTCTCCTGCTGGGTATCTTCCCCAAAGAATTAAAAGAATCATACCACAACGATATATGTGCACCTATGTTTATAGCAGCACAGTTTGTAATAGCTAAGGTTTGGAAACAGCCCAAGTGCCTATCAACTGGAAACTGAATAAAGAAGATGTGGTTTTTTTTATAAAATGGAGTACTACTCAGCCATAAAGAACGAGAACCTAGAGTCATTTATAGCTAAAAGGATGCACATTGAGACCACCCTCTTAAGTGAAATAAATAGCACACACATGTGTAAATATTGAACAGTATCTCTAGTGTGAGAAACTGAAAGTGTAAATAAGGATGAAAATGATTAAAACAAATAATTGATAATTTGAAATAAGAAAAGGTCCAAAGGTGGAGGGATGGCGGGAGGGGAAGGGGAAAGGGAAGAAAGGAAAGGAAAAATTATGAGAAAGAAAAAAAAAAACGGAACCAAAGTCTATGTAAATAGGGAAGGGTGGAGCGGGTGAAGGGCGCATAGGTAATGGGGGAAAAATAAGAACTAAGATACATCATGTTCAGGTTCAAACACCCAATGATAAATGTAAATGTATTGTATACCTAAAATGTACAAACTAATACATAAATTATAAAAAGAAATATAATGTAGAATTTGAAAATAGAAGTTGATTCTATGATTCTAGATAAATTATCAAAGTTATAAAAGGAAAGAAATTCCCATTGCTAGATCTAGAATCGATGTGCTATATATGAAAATATTAGAAATTAATATAGTCATAAGGTTTGGGGATGTGGGTTTTTTAAAGCATCAAATTTTTATATGCAAATTATCATACTGCACACATGAAAGAAAGAATTTGAAAGAAAGCTTTAAGGATACTATCTACCACCACAGACTCTTCTGAGCGCTTATACTTGGTCTTCAGTTTCTACCAGGCTCTGCTAGTTTGCTGCCTACAATTTGAAGTCTATTTTTAAACAACATTGTTACCCTTTCCTTAAATTACAAAAGGAAACGGATACATTTACTTGGAGAAATCTTAGTACTTTGGGGGAACATTTTTCATTTAAATTGAGCCTGCTTTAAGAATATCCAAATCCAGGCACTCAGGACACATGCATTCTCTCAAAATATCCTTTTCTAAATGTCTATCAAATCCTGCACATCCCAAAAGCAACCTGAGTCTCACCCTCAAGGAGGAAGATGACACACAAGCATGATTCAGCCGAGAAATAAATCCAGAAATGCATAAATCAGCTCATAATCTGAACATCATATTCATTTTCAGAAAGCAAACTGTAGGCAACTAAATTTTCTAAGTTAACATTGGATCACTTGAGAATTTGGTGTATTATCCACTACTACCATGTGCGATTAAAAAATAAAAACTGGGGAAAAAAAAAAAGAGAGAGAGAGTAGGGTGTAGGGCTGGGGATGTAGCTTGGTGGTGCCTCACCTGCCTGTCAAGCACAAGGTCCTGAGTTCGATCCCTGGTGCTGGAAAAAAAAAAGCAAGAAGGGAGGTAATGGATTGTGGGTCACTGCAAGTAGGGAGGAAAATGCAGACCTTCATGTCATCAAGCAAAAAATGAAAGACGATTTAAAGTGATGATTCCATTCATCATATATGAAATCACCAAAAATCAAGTTCTTAAACACGGAAAATTACCACTGATTTCAGAGTAATTAAAGGTGGATTCTTCATAAGTCAAAAGAGAAAATGTGTTATTACTTGGAATGTTATAGTTTTATCAGGACAATGGGCAATAGAAAGAAATGTTACTCTAGCAAATGTTTTGAGATGTCTAGGTAGGTAGGAGTTCTTTGCTGTGTTAAACTACATGGAAAAAAACCAAC
Organism: Heterocephalus glaber; assembly: GCF_000247695.1. The sequence continues at coordinate 1,473,041 of NW_004624753.1, forward strand.
TTACACATAGATATGTCAGGATACCATGAGTGCTGGGCAAGACAATGAGGCATTGCACCAATAATGGACACTCTCGACTCAGAGCCTCCACCAAGGTAAAGCACAACCGCTCAAATAAGAACCAAGGTGGATTATGTGAAGGTGCAAATCTCCGATGATGAATGTCATTAGATTGTATGCCTTAAGTGTACCAATAAAAGTAATTTAAAAAGCACATTTGTGAGCACAGCAGATTAATTTGATTAACATAGAAACTGACTGCTTCTAAATACCAAAGAAGATACTCATTGATCAAAAATCACTTGGAATCCAGAGACTTTTCCAAACAGGACCCAATAAAACTTTGCTTCAATATGAGGAGAAATAGAAATCTGGGGGAGTCTTTTTTATTACAGCCCCAGGAGAGTTCCCTAGGAACTGGAGAGTTCCCTAGCTCTGGCTCGGACTCATTTGATTTAAGGCACTACTATTGGAAATATTGACTTCTCAAGTCAGTCAAAGAGCATTGCTCCCGCCTTCCTGTCCTAGAATGTTTCTTGGAGAGTTCTCCACCTAAATCCTCAGCACCTCCGCCACCGACCACCCAGAGAACGGTCACACCATGTTTGTTCCACCTTGTATCCATGTCTAGCATGACAGCATTATGCACTGTTATATGTTAACACCAAATATATAACAACTGGAGTAGATTGGAAGCTCTTTGGGACCAGTGATCATTATATCCGAATTATCCTAAACAGTGCCCTCCTCTAACAAGGATACAAAACTATTAATAAAGGAAAGAGAACGTGTAAAGTTCCTCTCGAACCAGTATCGCGCCTCAGATACAGTTTCTTAACTTGCTTCATAGCAACTTGGATTTTCTCTGTGTGTCCTTTAACATCTGTGTCACTGGATGCTTACCAGAGTGGGGCTGTGCTTGCTGAGCTCCTTCCCATGCAGTAAGATGCATGAGAGAGACAGCGCTCTGCCTGGTTCGCTGCCATGAATCTCTAGCTACTAGGCCAACTTAATAGAAGCTCAAGGAGTCAGTGAGTGGACGAATGAGTTACCAGATGAGTTAATATTATTCTTTTCAAACTGTCATCTGGTTTTCCTTACTTGACTCTCTATATACGAAATTATCAGCCTGGGCGACTACATAAATTGTGGGGCTCAGTACAAAATAGCAATGTGAAGTCCCTTGTTCTTAAAGCAGAAAAAATTACTAAAGACTTCAAATGTATAAGATTAAGTGATTTTTCCTTTATTTTGTGGATTTGTTCTCATATTGTCAACGTATTTTTGTTTCCCATTTAATGCCATTGTACAAAAATTAATCTTTTCAGTTATTAGCATAGATGTTACTGTTTATTTTTGTGTGATACATTGCCAGTTTTAGATGCAAATGTAAAAATATCAAACTTCTTTGCAGAATCGTCGAAATTGCACAATTGTTTTTGTGTAGCTTGCCCATCCATGTGTATTTTGTCCTCGTTAGAACAAGGGAAAATGTGCACAAACCCGACTCAGTTGTTGCCAGTTCACTTCTTGACACACACACATCACAGTAACCCTCTACCTCCAGCTTATCCCTGAGGGAGTGAGGAAGACAGGAATGGCAGAGAAGCGATGGGCTGTTTTTCCTCTCTCGCCCTTTCCTTCCACAACCCAGCATAACACGTTCACCTTAGACCTTCTAAGTCTTGCTACCTGCCCCCACGTCAGAGTCCTGCACACTTCTGTGTTTGGGGAGCCTCCAAGGGCTCTCTGCAAGAGGGAGGCTGGGCGCTGTGCACGCTTATCCTGCCCACCTTTTCTGTTCACTTGCAAGGCCTGTTCACTCATCAAAACTCACGTATAAAATCCAAGTCCCAGGTAAAGCGGTTAAGAATTTCAAGATGTTAACAGCAGAGCATTAAACCAAGTGCTGCACCTTTTGTGTGGAGAGCTTCGAGTGACTGCATAGGTCCTGTACACAGTCCCGAGGAGACACCAGTGCCCTGTGGACAAAGAAGTCCCAACAGACAACTATGTCGCATGCTAAGCACATTGTCTTATAAATGTCACCCAAGGCAGAGAGCTAAGTTCTGCCTTAAGTTGGACTTGCAGACTTTTAGTCTGAGTTCAAATATAATATTATCTTTCAGACTGTGGAAGGAATGCTAATAAAATGGTTGTGAAAAATCTTGAAAATTGGAAGTTTATATAGATGACCTTAGTAGTAACATGATCAGAAAGAAAGGCTCTGTCATACATTCATATCTGAAGTAAAGAAAGGTTTTCTAGCTGTGAAGTTATTTTAATGGTGCATTTATTCATTCATTAATGCATCTTGAAATCTAATTATTAGGTTGTCACCAGTATTTTTTAACATAATAAAACAGACTAAACAAGAATAGAAAAGATGATAATTATTCACATTTAGGAAAGATATGGATAATTTTATGAAACTCTTGTTTCCTACATATCTAATACATACACACATTATGACACATGTATCCAATAAACATATATAAACACATACATATATGTATATATGTGTGTGCACATAGTATAATGGGTTGCAAGTTATGATGTATTTCTTTCTGTGAGTCATAATTTTACAAACAAAATCAAAATCTAAAAAATAAAATTTGTGTTCTCAAACGAATTGTATAGATTTTGAACTGAGGGACTGTATTTTCACAGTATAATACAAATTAATTTTGGAAAAATACAGCACATTCACATAATTCATCCTTAAAATTTTTCTGCAAAATATTCCCTTTACAAGCTTAGCTTCCTATGGATGGTTATATTCTCTAGAATGTATAGATAATGTACTCAGCAACCTTTAAAAGTTTCTTTTTTTTTTTTTCCAGTACAGAGAATTGAACTGAGGACCTTGCACATGCCAGGCAGGTGCAGCAACACTGAGCTAAATCCCCAGCTACATTTAACAGTTTCAATACCCACCAAAGTATGGGTATTCCAAGCAAAGAAAGGAAAAGCACATTTATTCATTTCTTTTCTTTTTTTTTTTTTTGCTTAAATTCTTTTATTGGGAACTTTTAGGTATACAATACATTTACATTTATCATTGGGATCTTGTACCTGTACATGATGCATCTTGGTTCTTATTTTCTCTCCATTACCAGTGCACCCTTCACCACCTCCACCCTTCCCTATTTACAAAGACTTTGTTTCCATTTTTTTCTTTTCTCATAATGTTTCCTTTCCCTTCTTTCCTTTCCCCTTCCCCTCCAACTTCCCCTACCCCCTTGGACCTTTTCTTCCTATTTCCAATTATCAGTTATTCATTTTAATTGTTTTAATCCTTATTTACACTTTCAGTTTCTCACACTAGAGAAACTATTCGGTATTAATTCTCAGTATACGTTCTTAGATGGATAGGATCAGGCCTCTTTTATAGGTAAGGAAGCTGAAACTCAAATTGGAAGAAAGTTACATATCTCATAGAGGCAAAATGGGACTTGGAACATCAGTTGCTTATGTGGAAGTCCAGTATATAAGTCTCCTGAGGTGTTATAATCTTATAAAAAATGCTGAAAAGATTAAAATTAAAAAGGGAAATAACATAACTGGTGCACCAAAATCAAGGTTTGATTGTGTTACAGTCTAGTGAAATATAATTTAATTTTGGACTCCATTTTTCCACTGAACCATACCGTAACTAATAGGCAATATTCTTGTGTGAATCAGAGCCTTAGTGTTTGCGTTTTCTTGTGGTTACATTATAAGAAATAATGTGCAATGTTTGGATTTCTCTGTAGCCACAATCTAAGCCATTCAAAAACAACAAAATTCCACAAAAGAGGAGGAAAAAATAAATCTTAGAGAATTTTGGAGAGAATAGTATCAACTTTTTATAGCAATCATAAGAAAATCATCTACATTCGTATCAAATATCAGGTTTCCAGCACAGGAAAAGAACACTGCAGTACCTGCCATTTTAAATTACTCCCTGTCATGTTTTTATTCCTCCTCCTCCCCTGGGATGTTCACGTCTTGAAGAAATATGTGTGCACTCTGAAAATATTTCCTGAAGTCAGTGGATTCCATATGTTCCTAGGGAAACAAATTATTCACTCCGTGGGTCATTCCTGGAGACATTCAGATCCTCTAATCAGTACATTTAGACCCTATGCACTTTGTATTTTCAAAGCTGTCTTATGTAGACCTAGATAGAACTCATGGAACATGTGCATAGGATCAAACCCTCCTTTACCCTAAAAGAACACACTTATATATGCACTTCTTCTCATGCACTACATGCTCACACATATACACACACATACACAGACACATAAATATGTACTCTTTGTAGTTTAACTACTACATTTGATACTGGTGTAATGAAAATAAGATATTTTCAAATAAGTGAACCATACTTCCAAATCCAAAGGAAAAAATTTAAATGTGCAGGAAAATGCATTCAATATTCTTTGTTCACAGAGTTGAACATGAAGAGAAGGACAAAAATAAATGATGAGGATTGTCTTGTTTAATTTATGTTTATTTTTCTACAAAACTAAAGTCCAAGAATTGGAGTGTGACTTTTGCTTTCCTTTGAATGAAACAAACAAAAGCGGTTCTTGAAACACTTGCCTTACTGGGTTTCTCCCTTTCTGCTCTCTGAAAAATCCTCTAAATGATTCTTCTATTTTTCACCCTAATGGTGGGGCAACGCCAGATTATTTCATTGGTTCTGTTCTTTGTTCAACTTAGAAATTTTATTAATATTCCTGGCTTTGATTGCAATCAGTATTCTTTGAACTCGCAAATATATATCTCATTCACTTATACAGATTTGTTGATGATCACTATGTCTCGGGAATTTGTTGTTCTGGCCATAATAGTCATAGTCATCACCACCTTTTAATTTACAGTAGAGTGGTACAGCTGTAAATTTACTATACAAACACACCACCTAAGTAAAGAAATAAGAATGTAATGACAACAGTGACACAGTAAGGAAAAAACAGCCTACAAAGTAGGTAAGAGAACAAGGTAGATGAAGGGAAAACCACTAAGAAGGTGACATTTAATTTAAGATCAAAAGTAAAAGATACAGTGTGGCAAGGATTTTGGAGAAAATTGTTCCTTGATTTTGGTCATGGAACCCCTGCCTTGAGCTCAAGATAAACTCCAACAATTGCCTGCTAGGCATCCATGTGAGTAGTCTCTAGTGACTTCTGTCTTCAGAAGTGTGAGACAGAGCTCCAATTTCTCACACAAACACAAACACAAACAGCAGTTAATTCTTCACTGCTATTTCAGTCTTGGTTGAAGGGCACCACGACTCATCCAAGCTAAACACCTCAGAAGTCTTAGCAAGAGTCTTCCTTCTCCTTCACAATTTACATTGCCTCTCACTTAATCCTGTACATCCTACTCCACATAGAAGATTTTTAAGTGTTTTTCTTTATGAATTAATGAATAAACCAATAAATTCATGAATGAAAATGTCTTTGTGCTTCTGGTTACCGGTGAGAAAAATTTCTAAGTGCCACCATCAGATCTCAATAAAGTAGTACATATTCTTTCCTCACTCATAATGCATACTGTCAAAGGAAATTAAGCTAGTTTGTGGTTGTTGTTGTTGAACTCATCACAGTATTGAAGAACTGGAGGAAGAAACAAGTTCTTATCCCGTCACCCAATTTCACTCAGTTTGAAATCAGTGCTTGATAAAAGAGATTGGTAGATCCTATATTTTTATGTGAAGTGTTATTGCTGGTAGAGAATATCAAAAAAGATAAAATAATGCTTATCTTTTACTATCTATGCAAAGACAGTGCACAGATTGATGCTCCTGCACATGGCTCTTCCCAAAGATACTTGGCTGCAGACGAATATCCAACTACATAATTGGCATTTTCACTTAGAAGTCTATTAACTTCTTAATTCTTGACAGTCTCCCTCGAGCCTGCTCCTCTGACAGTCTTCATCAACTACATGAATCATTCCATCCTTCTAGTTACTCTGGCCGAAACTTTTGGAGTCACCTTTAATCCCTCTCCTGTCCTTGTATCACGCACCCACTCTTGCACAAAGTCTTCTTTTTGTCTCTACCTTCTCAGTGTTTCCAGGATCCGAGGTGTTATCATCACCCCCACCCCACTGCCTTGTCCTAAATCAACACTGTCTCACTCTTGGTTTATTGCGAAAACTTTCTCAGTGTTCCTTGTTTCACAGTTGTACCTTCCTATTCCTCTCTTACAAATAGCCAGAGAAAGACTTTTTTTGGCTCAAAACTCTGCAATGGCTCCATCTCACCTGGAGTAATATACCAAGACCCTATAGTGCCCGCCTAGGCCCTTCTGAGCCACCTGGTGACTGGCTATGTGGTAATTGGACCTGTCCTCCAGCTTGGATTTGCAAGTCCCCCTGGTCTAACCTGGCTTCCACGCCATGTCAACGCTCTCAACTCATGGTCCATTGTCTCAAGAAACCCAGTATTCTCAAACTCTCCTCCGCTAGTCCCATTAGCAGCATACTTTGCACTCCCTTCAGTTGATGGCTATTTCTTCCCCTAACAGTGATGAGGTGAATGTTCTCTGTGCCCTTTACTACCACTTCTGGACGCCTCCCTCGCTGTCCTCTACACCCAGCCACATCAAAGCACACACTGTCAGGCTCTGACCTGTGATAAGCCTGCCACACTGCAGGTGACTGTCATCCTTCAGGTCATTCCCTCTTAGTCACTGAGTACTTAGTCATCCGGAGAGCCCTGTACTATGTGATACTATCACCAGTCACTGAAAACCTCACTCATCCTCTGCTGTTCCTGTCCTACACCCTTAACCCAAGCTGAACCATGTAATGGACATCAAAGTTGCTCTGTGTTTCACTGTCTCAGAATATTTGTTCTTTTTTGTTTTTCTTTTGTGTTCTACAACAATATTTTTTTATCTCTACCTAGAAAATGTTTACTTACCATGCACTTTCTGCCAGTTGTTTTTATGCAGTTTTTCCTTGATTAATTTAAAATCTCAGATGAGAGGGCCGGGGATTTAGCCCAGTGGTTTCACCGCCTGCTGTGCAAGTGCAAGGACCCGAGTTCAATCCCTGGTACCAAAAATAAAACAAAACAAAAATCTCAGATGAGATAATTTTAGAATTCTTCTTACTAGGGACGTAACAGAATTCTTTCCTTTACTTGACAGGGGATATGATCTCAATAATAAATCCATAGTGAGATATGTGTAGTTGAATATACCCTTCTAATTGAATAAGCTTTAGGAAATATGATTGAAACAGAATTGGACAGACCTGCAGATCAGTGAATTGTAGGGGAGTATTTTAAGATTTATTATTAAATATGGATCAACTTTGTTTAAAATAGATTTATATAATGTATTTATTGTGATTTGGATAAATGAAAAAAGAATTTTCTAAAATTGTTAAATACAAAATAAATAAAAAATATTAATGAGTGCCTGGTATTGTTTGTGTCATATGAATAGGTTCAAGCCAACTTAACATTGTAAAAGTAGCGTGACAGCTGAGGAAGATTACTTAAGGTCATGAAAGATAGCCAGGTAGAATTTTTGTTTGTCAGTCTTGGGGTTAATCACAGTAGAATTCTAATTTTACTTAACAAATCCATGTTTCTTCCTTTCAGCAAAAACTAAGAAACCACAACTTGTTCTCAGAAAAGATTTAATAATCAAGAACTGAAGAGAGATTGAAATGCCAACTGATGCTTCTCAGACTAAAATTAAAAACACTGGACAAGAGGCAAAAATACTGGGCATTGTTGAATCAAGTTATTTAAGTTCTTGTACTAATTCTACCACCGAATTACTATAGGGAAAACAAAGGATATCTTTTATTTATTTATTTTTGCTTAAATTCTTTTACTGGTATATTTTAGGTATATACTATGTTTACATTTATCATTGGGTGTTTGTACCTGTACATGATGCATCTCAGTTCTTTTTTCCCCATTACCTGTGCGCCCTTCAGCCCCTCCACCCTTCCCCATTTACATAGACTTTGTTTCAATCTTTTTTTTTCATAATTTTTCCTTTCCCTTCTGTTTCGAATTCTGACATTAGAATCCAATAATTAATAATTAAAAAGACTGAATCCTTGCTTTGAATGATTTAAGTATAGAAAACCCTGACCTACAAAACAAAAACAAAAAGAATTCACTCAAAAAAGTTTGAGTATTAAAACATTATAGCAAGGGGCCGGAGATTAAGCTCAGTGGTTTTGCTGCCTGCTGTGCAAACACAAGGCCCTGAGTTTGATCCCCAGTACCAAAAAAAAAAAGAGAAAAAAACATTATAGCAGGGGCAGGGATTTAGCTCAGTGGTTCCAACACCTACCTCACAAGCGCAAGGTCCTGAGTTTGATCCCTGGTACAAAAAAAAACCCCCCCAAAAAAACCAAAAAACACTATATGGTACTTAAAACCACCACTGTTCCTTACCACCCCCCTACAAAAATCAGCCTCTCCCATATTTTGGATTCATGGCCTGGTTGTGAAGGCAGAGACATTCAGAGATCAGAATGAATACATTTATTGAGCATCTATTTTTTTACTCCTAGACACACAAGATGACATTTCACTGTGGGCTTTTGTACAGAAACTTCTTTAAGAGAGAGAATTTACTTGTACTTGAAGAATAAATAGAAAGACAAGGAGGCACAGGAAACAGTCTAAGAAGTGTTCTGAAATGACAATTACACTGTTTTCACAACTGTAAGATTTTGGGTCCATTGAAAGCCAGGTGATCTTTGCAAACCAGTTATCTTTCTTTACCTCAGGCTTCTCAGGTGTGAAATGGGGAAAATATAAAAATCACAGGCATCTTGTGACTGTCAGTACTGCCTACAGCAGTGCTCTGGAAATACAATGAACCATGATGGGCTGTACGTGATTTGAGCAGGGGAAAACAACATGAGTCAAGGTGCAGGGTACCCCATGAGTCCTGTGTATGAAAACGAAAGTGCTGACAGCAAAACGCTAACTTAGCTGGACTGAAGACTATGGAGAATATTGTGAAATCAAGTTAGGCAGATTTAATCTGATCACATGATTTGTTTTCCATCACTAAAATATGTTTGGAGTTGATTTTAGTAGGTAACATCAGGTACTCTAAGCTTCTGTAGTTGAGCAGGAGATAATGCAAAGCACAATGTTTTTCTGCTAAAACTAGGCACAAGTAGAGGAATTATAAAAGGACAGATCAAATAGTAAATATCTTACATTTCTGAAATGATTCTATCACAGTCTGTGTTAGAATATTGTTTACAATGATAGAAAGAAAGGTTAAGTCTGAAAGCTTTGCAATGACAAGATTAATTTGCCACTGTAGCTAATATTGCTAAAGTCAGTATTCCCAGAGAGCTCTTAAAATTTCATAGTTTTTAATGTACCTGAGTAGAAATGGAATATAGGAAAGTAAGATTATTTAAAACATTTGCAGGAATTGTTTTCATCCGTTTTCCATTGCTATAGTAAAATACCTGATTCTGAGTACTTTATTTTTTTAATGTTAATTTAGCTCACACCTTTGGAAGGTGAAGCTGCAAGACCAGGCTGCCCTATCGATTCATCCTCCTGTGGGGACCTTCCTTGCAATATCACAGCATAGCAGGCGGCTTCCTGAAAAAAGCACCTGAAAAGGGAAGAGATTCCGCAGTGAGGATCGAAGCCAGAGGTGTTGAAGGGGATGGTCCTGCACTTTCTATCACAGCCCACTCTCCCAGGAACTAATGCACTCGACAAACCAGCCTGCATCCCTTCTGAGAGCAGCCCCTCAGTGAGAATCACCCTTTCTAAGCTCCGTTTCTCAAAGGCTGCAACCCTGCTCTGTATCACCATGCTAAGGATCAAGGTCCCAACACAGGAGCCCCTGGGGCGCAAACCACATCCAGTTCAAGGCAAGAGTAAACCTAGGAGATGGAGAACAAGGAGGATAGCCAAATGGCAATGTTGTTTCAACACATGAAACACTTGGGAAATGAATGCAAAGTCTGGGTAAAATAGCAATACTGAAGTATTGAGAGCCCATTACATTGGAAATGTCAGGAAACTTTGTGTGAGAGGCACATGTATATTCAGTGGGAATTAAGCATAATGATGACCCAAAATAAATGAAGGGTGGGAAAGGTCACAATAGGTAAAACTACTCCTCTTTCAGTTATTTTAATAATTTTAAACTTTAAAAAATACTTTAAAGGGCTGGGGATTTAGCTCAGTGGTTCTGCCTCCTGCCTCACAAGCAGAAGGACCTGAGTTTGATCCCCCGTACCAAAAAAAAAAAAAGGAAAAAACTTTAAATGCTAATAATTGATAAAAAGGAAATTTAGAGTGAATACAGTGACTCTTTAAAGATATTTGTACAAAAAATGAAAGCATCATTTTGCAGTTTATTTGCAGGCAAAGAGAAAAAAATCAAGAAAAACATGGGATGAAAGGAAGATTCCTAAGAGGGACTGATTGAAAGAATGGGATCAAGAATTTTTTATGATATAAAAGTTCCTTAATTATTTCTCTCTTTCTTGCTATGTAACACCCATTTATCCATAGTACCCTGCACCTTGAGATGCGGGGAGGTATCTGAGGAAGAAAGAAAACCGGGCGCTGCAGTGCTCCTTAGGCGAGTGGGCCTCATCTCTGGCAGGCAGATGGGTGGAAGGGGCTGCTGCTGACGGCGAAAGCTGGAGGGATCCAGCGAACCTGGTGGAGCGTGTTTCAGGACATTGTCACAAAGGGCCACATATTTAGGTGGGAGGAGGACTGATTTTACTGAGTGCTATTGGACACCCTGAGTCTCTCCAGCTGCCCTGCATATGTACCTTAGTGAGGTAGGTAGAACCAAAATCTAATAAAAAAATACAAAATCCGAAATGCTCCAAAATCTAAAACTTTTGATTATGAACATGCTGCCATAAATGGAAGATTCCATGGCTGACTTCTTGTGGTGGGTCCTAGTCAAACTACTCACACTTATTAAAGGTGTTGTGTTACAGTTATCCTCAAGCTATGTTTATAAGGCATCATCAATAAAGATTGTATTTAGACTTAGGGTCCTTCTTCCAAGATACCTCATTATGTGTATGCAAATATTTCCAGAGCTAAAAAAACCTGAAACATTTCTGTTCCCTAGATTTTGGCTAGGGGATACTAAGCCCGTACTATTCTCACTTTTTTAAGAGTTTAACAAGTTTAATAATTATTCAAAATAAAATAGGTAGGAAGTAGCAGTACAGAAATTTATATGTGGATCTGTCTAACTCAAAGCCTGTGAGCTTTCCCTGTTATACTTTTTAAAAACCTCTTCCCTCATCTGAAAAGTGATGATATGGAGAGAGATGTTTCCCAAGTTACCTTCCAACTCTAACATTCTCTGCATCTGCCCCATGTGAGTTCTTTTTTATTGGTCAACTCCCATACCCAAAGGGCAGTTTTAAGAATTATGTATTGTACAAAAAATTTTAAAAATGAGTCAAATTTACATTGATAGGGTTTGCAGTGTCCTTTATAAGAATCTAAGCCAAACCTTGTACTTTACAAGTTAAATAACCAAGACACATTAAGGCACTAGAGTATTCAGTAAATATATGTGCTGGGAATATGACTGTCAGGACTAAATATTAACGGTGATAGTTTCTGGAACTGATTCTCTGTCATCTTCTTGGTAAAATGAGGACAATTATAGCATAGAATTTCCAGAGGATTTGGTAATTTCAAGCTCACAGCATAGTGTCTGGCCCAGACTAATTACTCAATGAAAGTTTCATTGTTTTGGCTATGATCTGCATCATCCACATGTTCAAAGCCATCTTTACTATGATCCTTGTTGTTCCATGCTAGTCAGAGGCAACAGTGAAACTCAGGCCTCCTGAGCCCAAACTCCCTTTACTTTAGTTTCAAGCACCCTACAGAATTTTAAGTTAATGAACAGGACCAGAGTTTGAAAAGACGTCTTTCTTGTAGTGGACTTCTTTTCACCCTGGAAATTCTGTTTCCACCGTGCAGGGACTTTCCCCAATCTTCACCTTGGCACAGTTGATTAGGATGAATGCCCTGATCAAAAAGGCTCTCTACCATCACTACGGACACTACATACACAGTCATTTGGAGGAAAATTGAAGTTGATCTTTTCACTAGTCAGGCTACTTGTGAAACAACTGTCCTTTAATTCTCCCAGTCTTTGGGTAGTAATGGTGAAAATTCCCATTTGTGTATCAGTACCCATTTCATAGAAAAGCATTCACTTGCATTTTTCCATTTGATTCTTCCAGAGTTGTCCGCTCTTGATAGGTGATGACACTGAAGCAAAGAAGTGTCTCGTTCCAAGCACACAGGAAAATAAGCAGCTGAGCCTTAACACAAATTCCAGAATTCTAACTCTACCTTTTTACAGAAAGCGAACTCCCCTGAGGTTGCCTTCCTGCGTATAGAGTCTGTTATTTAAGAGATGATGAAAGTTTTGTTTTTTTCCACATCAGGTTAAAATATGAAAGAGTTGTTAAATGACCTCTAAGAGTGATTGAAAAGGATTTGCATCCTTAACTAAGTTACTGAGCCACCAGGGAGAATCAGTCTGGTCACCGGAAGGGTCAGGACTTGCACCCCGCCAGAGAGAAGCAGACACCTGTGAAGACGCAGCTGAGCGACTTTCCTCAATCCTGGCAGGACAGATACTTCACTCTCTAGTAAAAAAACAGCCCCGACAGAGCAAGCAAGGCGTGCTCATCCTTCTAAATTGTTGTCAAGACTTCCGTGAAACATCTGATTCTGCAGTTTGTCATTACCAAGCCAAGAGAGGGAGTGAGAGTCGAACACTTGTAGAAAGTGGTAGAGTTGCTGTGGGCTTTGTTCCCTTCTTTGTGCCAAGAGGGATGGGACTCTGGCAGCAGTGCTTTCAATAAATCGTGAAAACAGTTCTAGGGGCCAAGAAATTACTTCATAAGGGAGAGGGAGGGAGGAAGAAAAGAGGCGCTGACTCCCTGGAGCAATCAATTTATGCACTGTGCTATGAGATTTGATTATCTTTATCTGATTTGTAGAACTTCAAATGCCATTGGTCACAAAATACCCCACGTTTTTAAGATCCGTGACTCACTTTTTAACCTGGTGACCCACCTCTGCTTACTGGTTATGAGTTCAACTTCCTCAAGCAATTGAGTGTGAATTAGCTTCACATTCCCTGAGAATAGCATCTTGGCTCAAGTAACGGGGGTTTTCATTTTTCAATGCTGCAATTCTAATTCATTTTTCAATATCAAGCTAAAATAATAACATCAGCTTATATTGAAAACGTTATGGAGCTTGATACAGAGAGATATAAATCGAAATCCTGGTTTTGTCATTATCCAATTGCATGACACTGACCTTGTTATCTTCACCCTTCAGGAGCTCAGTTTCCTCCTTTGTTAAGATGTTTATTTTTAATGTCTAAGGCTTAATGCATTCTAAAATTCTACGAATTTCTGACTTCCACACAATCCACAGGGATTTCCATGGTGCCAAACACTCAGGTAGTATTTTCAAGCACAGAATATGCTTTTTGCATTCTGAGATGAGTCAGAAAAATGTTGGAACTATAAGAAATATAGCAAAGGTCAAATTTTTTCCAAAACATTTCAAACCAGCTGAATTAAATTTTATTTTTTATTTTTCATTTCTATTTTTTTGGTACTGGGGATCGAACTCAGAGCCTTGTGCTTTCAAGGCAGGTGGCATGACCACTGAGCTAAATCCCCAGCCCACGAATTAAATTTTAAAAAAGAAATCAGTAAAGATGTTATGTGTTTGTGAATAACTTGCTTTAATTCACAACCTGTAAGAATAAATAAAGTGATATAGAAAAAAACAAAATATTGAAAAATAAAAATAAAAATTTTGAGTAGAACAGAATTTTAAGATCGTAAGGAAAGATGGACAAAGACATGCACAGGTTGAAGTGTCTAGTGAGGTTACTGTTACCTTCAGATCAGTCCTCATACTGTTTTCCCCATGCCTAAATATCAGAAACTATGTATGGGGCAGAAAATTATACTTGTTATTTACAAGGCCATATATTTGCAAGTATTTGTAGTCTTTAAAGTAAAATATGTCTGATCCAGGAAAAGATCTGTCTATTACACACTTTTGTATTTACTAGAACCCTAATAACATAATTGGAGCACTTGGGATTGGGCAATTCTGTATATCTTATGAAAATAATAATTTCTTCATCATTTCTTTTCTTTTTTTTTTTTTTTGGTACCGGGGATCGAACTCGGGTCCTTGTGCTTGCACAGTAGGCAGCGAAACCACTGAGCTAAATCCCTGGCCCTCTTCATCATTTCTAATGTGTGCACCTGAGCTGTCCTGAAACAGGTTTCAAACCCAGAAGCCAAAGTCTGGGTTTTTACTGAAGTAGCTTTCAAATACATCTCCAGAGCGTATATTACAATTCCATATTTGTGAGTGCACTATCAAGCCAGAGATACACAGCAAGCAGAAGCTGGATGGCCATCTGCTGAGGGCCTGTATTGGCAAGGACTCTATTCTAGAGGAACAGAGTGAGAAAATGCACATCAAGTCATGCGAGGGGCTTTGTTAGGTAGCTTACAGGATCAGAGGCAGGACGGTACACGTCAGCACCATCCGAGCACTCAAGAACTGGAGGGTCCAGGTTTGAAGGAACAGGAAGCAGCAGAACAGGAGGGGTCAAGGATGCAGTGCCAGCCCATGGTCAAAGGCCAGAAAGCTCCTTGTGGAGTCAGCAGTGTGATTCTGCTATTTGAAGGCTGAAGAGACCGGAGACCGATGCTCAAGGTTACGGCAAAGATTACAGCTCTTCCAAAACAGGCAGGCTTGCTTCTTCTTTCCCCTCTTATGCCACCCAGGCTGCAAGCCTAATGTGTGCCACCCACCTCTGAAGTGGGTCTCCCCACTTAGTGTGTTGGCCGACATGGAAATCATCGAGAGACTGTGCTTCACGATGTGCTGGGCATTTCTAAATCCACCCAAGTTGGCATGCCGCAGTTACCCATCACACTCCACCCTGTGTCCACTGGACAAGCAGGTACTTAAATTGAAGCACAGTTAAATTCTAAATGCAGTAGCAAGTTTATAACTATACCTAACAAGATACGAATGCTCTGCATACAAATGGAAGAGTACAGATTCCTCCTCCAGAACAGAAGGCAAAATTTTACTTCGGGTGATGTTTACTCATGTCCTGACATTCCATAATTTAGGTATTATAATGCATATTTAACAATATTTAGATATCAATATTAAGTTATTCAACATTATGTTACAGAGAAAGAAAGCAAAGATGTCTGCTTAACACACATGTATATATACACAAGCATACCAACAAAATAGAAAAGAAATACTCATGATAATTATAATCCTCACTTCCGTAACTGGTCATGTAGTCATAGCTGATATGTATAATTACCTTCTTCTACTACCCATTCTCTATGCCCTTCGCACCCAACAAGTACTTCAGCAAGTCTTATTTCTTTACCTGGTGAGGTGAGGCATACTTTCATTCCTAAAGGTTCTAGGCTACTTGTCATCCTGCTAGGATTGGACTGGGATTGTAGTTTCCCATTAACCTTAACAGCAGGGAATAGTAATACTAGGAGATGCTTAAGGGACTTTTCACACCCTCAATTTCCAAACTTCCTTACTGCTGCTGTGGAGTAGCAGTCCTTTTTCCTCTTGGTAGTCTGGATCAATCACCCCTGACAACACCATGACTTTTTTTTTTTTTTTTTTTCAGAATTTCTGCAACTTTAATTGTGGGGATAAAATCAGGCAGCCACTGATGATAAAATACAGTCCCTGGGAGCAATCAAATGTTGTTCTTTTGGTTGGGTTTTTTGGGGTGTTTTTTTTTAGTAAAATAGACATAGTAAGAGTTAAATTTTTATTAGCACATGTAGTCAAAAGTTGCAAAAGTTGTCCTCATTTCTCGATTGTCTCTTTTTTGCCAGTCTCCTGACCTTCAAAGACAGGATACCTGGCCTCCACATCAGCCCTTGTGATGCTGCCATTGGCCAGATCTCGGACTATGCCAGGCAGTTCAGAGACCTCTGCTCGGATCTGCCGCATGGAGTCCCGTTCCCTCGGGATTGCAGTCTGAGGGTCTTGTTCAAAGTCACTGGTGATGCCAAAAGCCACGCCAATCTCATCAGTCCTGGCATAGCGTCTTCCAATGGACCCAGAGGAGTCATCTGCTTTGTGAGACACGCCATCCCTGGTCAGAGCTTCCGATAATTCCTTGACAAATGGCATGAGCTCCTGGTTCTGGCTGAGCAGAAGGACGGAACATTTGAATGGACCAACCAGAGCATGGAAACTGAAGAACATTCTTTGTTCATCTCCCTCTCATACATGGAATGTATGTTCAAGTATAGTATACATGATTCTGCCCAGGCCAAAGGAGGGTTCAATTACACTTGGAACAACTTCTTGCACATGTAGTGTTTTCTCGAATGTCTTCACACTGACCAGGTCTTTTGTTAACTGAAATGTTTTTTCTTCAATTTCAATAGTGAATTCCCCTTTCTCATTCAGAAGCATCTCCATTTCTGCAATGTAACATTCATCACAAATGGCAAGGTACTCCATTACCAGCTTTGCATCCTTCTTATATGCCTTACCAACTGCTCCCTTATTGGGTTCAAACTGAACAACATTAACTGTTTTGGGTTCTTTCAGGGGTTTCTCAACTACAAGTGGGACTTTGGTGGCTCATGCCTGACAGGACAGGTCCTAACAGGAACGATCAGCACATCCAACAATCTCAGTCCAACCATGGGACGTTTTGGATTCAGCATCCCAACAGTCACAGGCATAATGAGCCATCCCATGCTCCGTGTGCTGTCGGAAGTGGAGCTTGTCTGCAGATATTCCAACCTTCACAAGATAGAGGTAGATGCAGCCAATGAAATAGCCTAACACTGAGTTGTTGTTCACACCCTGTTCAACAGCATCCCCTAGGCGCATTTTCCGAGCAGACTGCCCACTGACCTGGGCTTTTGTTGAATACAAATAAAGGTAGATGTCTGCTACATTCTGGAACTTAGGATGGTCTTTCTCATTGGGATCTACAAAGTGCTCAATTTCTGCCATTGTAAATTCTCTGACTTGGCTCAGCCCAGACCGAGGAGAGATTTCATTTCTAAAAGAATTTCAAATCTGGATGGCAGCAAAAGGCAACTTCCCTTGGTTGAATTCCAGAAGTCATTTGAAATTCAGGAAAATCCCCTGTGCAGTTTCTGGTCTCAAATACCCAGGCATGTTTTCTCCAGGTCCAATGAAGGTCTTGAACATTAAGTTAAAAGGTACTGGAAGTGATAGATCATTTCCAGTACTTGGGGATTTTACATTATAGTTCACAAAAAGATCCCCAAGTTCTTGCTGTCCATAGTTATCAAGCTGGGCCAAGACACTTTCCATCTCTGATTTCTTCTCAGCAGAGCACTTCTTATCAGACATCAGTTTCTGTAAATGAGCTTTTAATAGATGGTCAGCATGAAAACACTCTCCATTTTTTACATCTTTCACCAAACCATGACTTCTTTTTAAGCCTGTTGACAGAGTCATGAGGAGTCCAATATGACCAGGGGCAAGTCTTAGCTTTCAGTTCATAGGATCATTTTTGTACCTCCTGGTAGAAGCTTTCCTCCTTCTGGAACTAAGACTTCTAAGTCGAGAACAGAAGGCCATGGGAACATAAAGCAAAAATTTTGGTAGCAGGTCACTAAGGGTAATGTTGAGTGCCAGCATTCCTATTTCTACTCCTTGATTCCTGTGAATCCTAGCTATAGGAGAAACAGTGCCATACAATAGATGCCAATTCAGAGCATATACAGCCTTGTGGAGAACCATCCCCCAGTTCTGCAATGCCATTCCACCATTCCATTAATCCAGCTGCTTTTGGACAGAGAGGAACATGACTAAGACCAGGGAATTCCATGAAGTGCATTCTTTGGTCAGAAGCAATGCTGTGTGGAATATCCAGTGGTGGTTAAGGCATTCTATAAGTTCACAGATGGTATATTTGGCAGAAGCATTACATGGAGAGAAAACAAATCCCTACCTGGAATAAGAAAAGATAGAGTGCTGCCCTTTGCAAGGTACTTCAATACAATCAACCTCCCACTAGGTTGCAGGCTGGTCACCCTCAGGAAGGATACCACATCAGGGACTTAGTGTTGGTCTCTGCTGCTGGAAAATTGGGCATTTAGCAATGGCTGTAGCCAGATTAGCCCTGGTGAGTGGAAGCCCATGTTTTTGAGCTAATGTGTAACCTCCATCCCTGCCATAATGGCCACTTTGTAATGACAGGAATGGATGAGGAAAGAGACTGACTTTTGTCCACATAATGGATCATCCTTTCTGCATGATTATTAAAGTACTCTTCTGCTAAGGTCCCCTTTTGGTAAGCATTTACACGGAACATAAATATCTTTATATCCTTTGCCTGTATTGGCAAGTTGATCCACACACTCTTCCCCAGATGTCTTTGTTACCAAATTTTCTGTCATGTTCCTTCCAAGTCCCTGACCATGCAGCCAGACCATTGGCTGCAAACCCTGTATCTATATACAATCTCACATGTGGCCATTTTTCTCTTTTAAGCAAAATGTACAAACAGGTGCATCACCCAAGTCCTGCCCACTATGAAGATTTCCCATCACCGCTGTCCAAGAATGTCCTGGAAAGCGGCTGTAGTGCTGCAGCTGCCTACTTTTGCCTGGTGCCTTCATAATGAGCAGAACCATCTCTAAATCAGGTCATTGGCTTCTTTTGCTCTGTCAGCAGATCATAGGGTGCAAACCATGAGGCCACTGTGGGGACACTGGGGGACGGAAGGCAGTACAGCAAGAGAAAAAACCACGGCCATTTGGGACTCTTCTTCATGTAAGTTATGTGTACTCTCAGAGCTTTCTTGGGCCAGGTCATGTATACACCACTGCCAAATGATGATCAGCTGTCACAGTGCATGTCCACCTTTATGTCTCAGTGGACCAGACAGCACCCAGTTCAGGCTGCACGGTAACCTGGTGTTTTATGGTAGAGTATTTAGTTTCCTTAAAGCCTAGTAGCAGGTGAGAAACTGTTTCTAAAATGGAAAGTAATTGTCTGCAGATGATGGCAGAACCTTTCTCTAAAATCCTAAGGGTCTCCACTGTGGCTCATATATGGAGGCCTGACACAGGCTCCAAACAGTATGCCTACTGCCACTGACACCTCAAGTACCACTGGGTCAGCTGGAACATAGAAGCCAAGCCATAGAGCAGCTGCACAGCAACATGGACCTGTCACAGAGCCTTCTCTTGTTTGGGGCCTTATGCAAAACTAACAGCTTTCCAGGTCACTCAGTAAGTGAGCCAAAGTAACCTGCCCAAGTGAGGAATGTGTTACCTCCCAAATTGAAATAGACCCACTAAGCATTGTGCCTCTTTCTTGGCCGTTGGAGGGACCAGACCCAACAAGTTATCTTCCACCTTAGAAAAGATATCTCTGCATGGCCCAAACACAGAGTAATTAGAAATACCTCTGGACTCCTAGAAATGTCAGATCAATTCTCAGGCATGCAATGGAATCCAGGAAACCATCCGCATCAGCTTTGTTCTGCAGAGCACTGAATAACAAATGCAAGCCAAGGAGTGATAACTAGTACAGCTACAGGGATCACCCGTCACTGTCAGAGAAATATTACTGAAGAGAAGATGCAAGAAACAAAAGTAAAGACATAGACAGGAAATGAGAGAAAAAGTCATAAACTAAAGAGCTCAGGAATGAGCCAGAATGCAGAGTGGGAGGAAGCTCACCATGAGGTGTTCATGGCAGTGCTGTCAGCTGTGAGTGAATGAACAGAGACTGCTGGAATCACTCTTGGCTTTGTGAGTGCTAAGGAGATTGGTCAGGTTCAAAGACATTAAGCTGGGTATTTGCCACACAGAAGAGACATGCAGGTGAAGCTTTACCCCAAAGAAAAGTGTCAAGGCCTCTTAACTTGTCCTGGGCCCACTGCAGCACCACAGGCTAGTGGAGTATATAATAGACCATCCGCTTGAGCACTCAGTAACCACAGTGTGGGACATCTAGAGGAGAGGAACCTCTTGGTGACTGTTGTTTCTGTTACTGGTTTTTTTCCTTGCATTACATTCCCAGGGTGTGCTGCAGCCAAGTCGCACTGGCTCATCGGAATCCATTTGTGCGTCTCTTCCCACCTTCGTGTTAAGTGATATCACACTGGCAGCTTGAACTCAAAAGGGGTCATTTACACCACAAACATTAGCAAGTGCTACAAATCAGGGCTTTTTGCTTTTGGAATTTTTAAATTTTTTTATTTTATGGAGAAATAGTTACTAAGCATTTGTCAGCATACCGCTACTGAAAAGGACAAATAGTTTCTTTTTGGTTATTGACCTCATAAATACAGAAATCAAAGAAATATCATATTTTCAGTTTTAAAAATATGAGTTTATCTTTCCTCTTTTCTGAAATCACACACATACACACACATACAGCATAGTAAAGGAATGAAAGAACAGAAAGAAAAGGAGAGTAAGTAAAACCAGAGAGAATATGTCCAATTTTTCCAAATACACAAAGCGGAGGGGTGGTGGTATCTTTCTAGCTGAGTGGAGATGGCACACCTAACCACAGTGAACCTGAAGGCTGACCCTTTTGTGCTGCCCGCTGTGCTGCTGGCAGTACCCTCACCTGAATGCTTTGTGAGACCCACTGAACAGACTTGGTCCCGGCTTCTTCCGGTCAGGCTACTCAGTGGCCAGTCAAGTTGCCTGCTCATGAGAAAATCCAACAGAGGCCCAGAGAGTATAAAAACAAGGTAGATATTCTGGAAGACAATTCCCCAAAGGCTTTTTCATTTTTCCACACCTGTGAAGAGAGGCACTTTTGGTCTTTTCCCCAGACTACATTTTTAAGACTATTTATAAAACACAAAAGATTGGAAGGTAGATGTAATGTTTCCCACGAATGGAAAGGGGAAGTTTGCTTACTGCTCTTACAGTAGAAATTCTGCCTTTCATCTGCAGAGTAAAGAGCAGAAATAGATACTGCCTATGATAAAGATTCGGGTTCCCTAACCTCAGGACGACTCTCCTTTAACGTGTCACTGTATGTGCAGGCACTACCTGTATCTTATTGGTGTTGTATTTTACAAATTGGGGCACAGGAATTCAGCATGAAGGGATGCTGATGCCCAAGCTATGGCTAAAAACAGTCTGTGAAACTGGAGTCTTGTATGTCCTGCCAGCACCCGTGAAACTGTGGTAGACTAACTTGGTTGCTTCTAAGCAGCTCCAGATTTCAACTAGGATTTTTAAAAATAACTACAAATAGCTTGCTTTAAAGGAGCTATCTTAACAAACACATTTCTATTTATTGCCTCCAGGTGACAAAAGATATGTAGATTTATCACAGACTTGGGAAAACTTAAAAGAGTGAACCAGTGTATGCGTGTACTTCTTGTGATGTTGGTTTATTATATTGTAGGCACCAAAAATATTGGCTATAACTTTACTTTTAAAAACTTAGCCGGGGATTTAGCTCAGTGGTTTCGCCACCTGCCTCGCAAGCGCAAGGGCCTGAGTTCTATCTCCAGTACCAAAAAAAACAGTGCATATCTTCTAAAAATTAATTTACTCATACCTAGAGACATATTGAGGACACTATTTCTATCCTAAACCAGGTTTTCTTAGTTGAAAGAACTATGTTTAAAAATCCTATGAATTGGGGTGGAGATTTAGCTCAGTGGTTCCGCCAGCTGCCTCGCAAGCAGAAGGACATGAGTTTGATCCCCGGTGCCAAAAAAAAATAAAAAATATAAATGAATTCTATTGACTTTTTTTCAATTATCACATCTACAACATTTAACTTATTGTCCCAGGTCAGTACTGCAAACTTTTGAATTAATAAATGTAGGCAATACGAATTATTTCTTGATGGTTCTCCTTCTAGAGATTTCTTGGAATCTTCTTCAGAATTGCTATCAGCAATGTGTATTAGATTGGAACAGTCATGCCAGAATACAGCTTGAGAGAGATACATATGGAGATAAAGGAGTAACACAATATGTAAATATTAGAGGGGAAACAAAATGTAAGGACTCAAGTTAAATATTAGGCAAAGAGGAAAAGATGTGCATCAATTCCAGAAAAGTCCCGTTTTATCACTGTAGTTTTCAGCACAACTTCCTCAATACAAATACACCAGCCTATTTACCCCATCAAGTCTTTGCCAATGCTCAGTACAACACATCACACAAATTTTTGCATTCAGTAAAGAAATCTGAGAATTTTTACCAGGATGTACACAACTGAGCCAGGAAGTCTGTGGTCTAACACGTCCTCCTACTCAAAGCAAGAGCATGACTGGGGCAAAGGCTGCTCGAGCTGGAAAGGGCTGAGACGTCTCAGAGACAAAGGCACATGCTGCACCCACCGAGCTCATCTGCACTGCAAATCAAGCCGCCTTCCTGGCCACACCAAATTGACCAAGACCAGACTTACGTGCTTACTTGACTTAGAATTATAGGGGGAAAAAGAAAATGTGTTTATTTCAATGAATACACACTGGAATTCCTGGTTATGGTATTTTTCAGGGCTTCAAACCGGGACCCTGGGTAGGCAGGGTTCTTATTTCTGTAGATGGAATTTTTTTTGTTAGAATCTATGACATTTTAAACTGTAATTTTCCTTTTAGTTTATAGTTTTTCACTCCCTGCTATTTATGCAATAAAAGTCATTGATCGTCTACCATATTTACAGCAGCCTGCTGAGCACAGGGTACAAAGAGATGAATAACACAAAATCCTTGCCCTAAAGGAACTCAGAGTAGGCAGTTATCTTTGGAAACAGACCATCACAGAAGCAAACACACATTGCCACTCCAAGAAAAATATTTAGGTTGTCGGTCGCTTTAATTTGCCATATTTATTAAGTGATTTGACCTATCAGAATAAAATGTATTTTATAAATATACATATAAATATATATCTATATATCTATATATACTATATAGATGCATATTTATATATAATTGTAATTATTCTTTTGCAAAGCTGAAGGTGAAGCAAAAGTATGTGACTAACTTCATTTGTATTAGCCATTTTTATTAAATTATAAGCTATCAGAATATAAAAAAATTCTGAATTAATATCAATAATAATCCCTGGATGTGGTGGCACACAACTGTAATTCCAATGCTCAAGAGGCTGAGGCAAGAAGATCACTGAAAGTTCAAGGCCAGTCTGAGTTACAAAGTGAAAAACTGTCTCAAAGATTAATAATAATATTTATGATTCCCCTAAAACCACTCCATCCCCATTTCCAGTCACATATCTACCACTTTGACCAATGAGGTCACTCATCTCTGCCAGTGTGAAAGAACTCCTAAGTTGATCATTTTTTATTGCAAATTCACTGCCATCACAAGGTCTGCATTTGTGAAGGAGGAAATCCAAGGCAAGCTCCAACATCATGGCCAGGATAGAAATTGGTGCTGACGGCCCATCTTGCAGCCATGAAACAATATCTGACTGCCCTGCAATGTATTTATCGCTGCCTTTCATCCTTCTCTGTCACACACAGGTCAACGAGCCTGCATCGGATCTATACAGGTGATAGGCCTCGTGGACAGAAAGCCACTTTATCTTCATTCATATATATTCTGTATTTACTATCTGGAGCAGTCCAAGAGGAGCATAAAACAAATAAATGAGGGGCTGGGGATTTAGCTCAGTGGTGCTGCCACCTGCCTTGCAAGCACAAGATCCCGAGTTCAATCTCCGGTATCAAAAATAAATAAATAAATAAATAAATAAATAAATAAATACAAGTACCTTATTTCCAGCCCATTTGCAGCTCTTTTTATCTCCTCCTCGCTTATTTTACAAAAGCTAGGACCCTAATTTTTCCACCCAATTAAGGCCCTTTGCCCATCTCTCCTCTAGAATGTTGCTCCTCACTCCCCAGGCATTGTTTCATTTGCTTCTCTACATAGCCTATACCTCCATAGCCCAAGACTTCCACCACGCATTTGCCATAGTCCATAGTCCCTGATCTCCCGGCAGTGCCTATTTAGGAAACTTCTAAAGTTGTCTCAACAACAACAACAAAACTATCATCTGCTTTTTAGGGTCAGAAAGGAGAAAACCCTTTGTTGTAAAAATCTCCCCTACAGATCTATGGTTTCCAGCCTGGGCTGCGCCTGTGATGCCTCACCTGACTCAGGTTGTAGTCCCCGCCTCCGAGAGCTCAGACCCAGATCTCTACAGCTTTCCCTGCCCACGGGCTCTGTTGCCTGCTGTCAGCCCCAGCACATCACCTTCTCCTGACCACCTCACTTCCCTGTTCTCAACTGGACACTCACCAAAGGCCTCCTGACATGTGATCCTCCCCTCACTTTCCTTGACATCCTGTCTTTTCTGGGTTATAGACATTTTTAACTTTTCCCGCCTACAGTCTCGCCTTTCCCTGACACCTGTCCTTGCTCATGCAGCACATCCATTCACCCTAATGCTCCTCTCAAATCCGCCTCTTCTTCCTGATGACCTAACCTGCAGGCTCATTCCTAGAATTCCCTCCTGAAAACCTCCAAAGGGTCATTCTGCAGACCCCACATGTCTAATTCATCAAAATTAAAAATGTTAAGCTCCTGTCCGGCAATCAATCTACTCTTCCCCCGAACTAAGTTTTTGAGTCAATAGGAAAAATGACAAGCTGTTTGTCTTGTAGGCTTCTTCCCCTCAATCACCAATCTTTCCCAGATAGCACATGCCGTTATTAAATATTGTTCAGTTCTCAACTATCTCTCGAGTACCCTATCTTCTTCTCTGTTGTCTCCTCTTACCAATGTTCATTGTTTTTGGTTAGGATCATTAACATAACCTAATCACTATCTATCCTTGCTTCCTCAACTTCAGTCCCCACTGATGCATTTTCCTGCATGACTTCAGAGCAGTATTCCTAAAACACACACTCATGATTCAGTATCAAAGGCTGGAAGTCTATGATTCATCTTATCTTTGCTGACCATCTCTTCAAAAAAAATGAAAAGATGACACTGGTAATTAGAGCTGACAGTAAATCAATACCAGAGTTTAGGTAATAATACTCATGCAATACTAATACTAGTGCAAGGTCAGTGGCACTCCCAGAGACTGAGTATGCCCACCCGGCAGAAAGAATGGAAAGCAGGGATACACATTTGTTGAGAGTCAACTCGTTGTTTAATAATCCAGTAGAGATTTTAGACAGGAAGCTAATTTATCAGAAGCATACAATCCAGAGGGAAGTACAGTATATTCCTAGTAGTTGGTGTAAGGTTTTGGAGATGGCAGGTCTCTTCTCACACTTACCATCCTATCTACCACTTGTGTAAGTCTGCAACCTCTTGGAAACTGGGTGGAAAATAGACTGTGAGCATAACAATAATGGCATGTTTTATTCTAAAAGGAAAACTTCTTACAAATGTGTCACTACATTTGTAGATAGAAACAAAGTTTGTGCAAGAAGAGAATATTGAAAATTGTAATGTTTAATGTAGGCAGTGGAATGGAAGCGTAGATCACATCTTAGATGTCAACATCAAACAGTTGCAGGCAGTGGAAACTAGGAAGGACCTTCACACACAAGCCGGTGACTATTGCCTTAAGTCTAAGAAGCACACTTAGCCATGACTAAAGGCATGGACTCTGACACCAATGAGGGGCGCACAATGCAGGCAAACATCGTCAGAAGTAAATGGCTAGAAAAATACAACAAAGAAGAAAGAGAAAAGGCTAGAGCTTTGGAAAAAGGTTAATAAAGAATTAACCCAAGAAAAGTTATAGCAAATTAGTGCCCAAAAGGAGAAATAAAATTTTGAAAAAATAAATTTGCTTGGTATTTTAATTAGAATACAAAAAGTTACAACATTCACAGTAGAGGAGAAAGAGGAGAAAGCCATAAGAGTGAGAAAACCAGACATAGGAAATGTGGGAGGGTTGCATTCTTCAACTAAAACTCAGTAAGAAAATTCACATTGGAAGACACAAATGACACCATTAGCACTGTGGGAACTTTTCAGAGCACGAACAATCCTCCCACTGCCTAGAAAGGGGGACACCTAGGGCTGAATAAAAAATGGCAACAGAGACTTGTGGGATTTTAAAGTATATGGGGGCACGGGAGGTCAGTGCCTCAGAGCAGGCAAAGACAGACTTTCCGAGCTGGCCACTATTCATTGGATGCACACAGCAATTGGAAGGAGCTTCAGGTGACTTAGGGGCTGTGGATCTTATGCTGATGAAGATCTAAGGTCAGTGAGGATCTTATGTTAATGAAGGCAGTAAGGAGAGCATTCTCACAAGAATAAGTGGGAGGAGTTAAGCTGATAAGGAATCTGTCCTTCCCCAGGTGAAACCTTTCTCCTACTTCTGGTTCTCAAGGAACCAGGATATCTTTAGCTGATGTAATCTTCCCCTTGAGTATCACAGCTTCATGGACTGTGGAGGTCTCAGCTGTGACTTGAGCCAAAAATAGAGTTTTGGGGCTGGGGATTTAGCTCAGTGGTTTTGCTGCCTGCTGTGCAAATGCAAGGACCCAAGTTCGATGCCCAGTACCAAAAAAAAAAAAAATGGACTTTTGTTTGGGCGCACCATAACTGGCTCATGGGCAAGGCAACATTGGGCTTTAGATAGCTCTAGTCATACTTTAATTATGAAATGATTTTTCCCTCAAAATGATGTAGAATGGCTCCTGACAGGAACTAAGCTAATTATGCAGTGAGTATGGTTGAAATATCCTAACAAAATACTGTAGAAACAGACAAAAATGAAATGGTAACTATGTCAGAGAAATAGCAAAGATCTAAAATTAAGCGATTATAGTTAACATGGCATCTTTCAAAGCACTTTCTATATACTCACATATTTAACTTCCTCAACACCCATTCCCATGTTCATAGATATAGAAACTGAGTAGGGCACATTGTGCAGGGTACAGGGACTTGCCCTGAATCCTGTAATGAGAAGAGAAGGAGAGAAGACGATGAACCAGGTCATTTAACATCAAAGTCTGCTGGGCCAGGGATGTAGCTCAGCAGTGCTACACCTGCCTGGCAAGCACAGGGTCCTGAGTTTGATCCCCAGCACCAAAAATATAAAATTAAATAAATAAAAGTCTGCTGTTGGTCACTATGCCACAATGTCCCTCAAAAAGAACACCTAGGAAGGAAAAAGTCAAGAAAAAAAAAACTAAACTGAAAGGACTTGAAAAGTCACATCAAATATGAGTCTAAAATCTATAAAAATAAACAAAGTAGACAAAATTTTTACATGATGAAAATAAAGGAAACGAATGCTTACATAAGCTTTTGTCCTGCAATCATAATTGGCAAAAGCAGTTGAGAGAAAACTTTTTGACCCAATAATTTATATTCAGCCAAGTTATTATTCATCTGTGAAGACAACTGGAAAACATTCTTAAACATTCAAAAGCTCATAAGTATACCGCCCTCACAATGTTTACGAAAAAATCCTCAAAAAAGTTCATATTCTTCAGCTAAGTGAAAAAATAGATTATAAAATAATAAAATTAAAATATCACAATGTAATATATAGTTGGCAATTTTGAGCTTTTAAAAATTAAAGACTAAAATTATGTATTATTTAAGCCATGTTTTAAAAATATGTCTTTATAGGGCCGGGGATTTAGCTCAGTGGTTCCGGCGCCTGCCTGGCAAACTCAAGGTCCCTAGTTTGATCCCCAGTACCAAGAAATAAATAAATAAAATAAAATAAAATAAAAATATGTCTTTACAAATACATGCATAGACAGTACCTAACAGGCTTTATAACAAAATTTAACATGTGTCAAAAATTTTGTTTTCAGTTTGCTTCTTGTTTGCTTTTCCAGCATTTAGGGGATGAATTGATATTAGGTACTTAAGAACAGACAATCACAATATTATCAATGATAAATGCTAAACACTAATAAGCAGAGAATCAAGTGAAATACTCAATAGTGGAACTGAATGAAAAACAATAATGATGTGCTAATAATAATACAGCATAAAAACTAATTTAAACCAAGTGCAGTGTCATGTGGCTATAATCCCAATACTTGGAAGGCTGAGACAGGAGAATCAGCAGCAAGTACAAGGCCAGCCTGGGCTACATAGTAAGTTCAAGGCCACCTGAACTACATAGCAAGACCCTGTCTTTAAAAATAAAAACAAATCAAAAAAGCTAGCTTAAAAAAATCAGTACTTCATTGACATAAAAAACTAAAGAGAGTAAAACACTCACATATTAATTCATGTGGGCCCAAAGATACCATGAGCAGAGGATAAAAACAATCACCCTTTTTAAAGAAAAAGAAATTTCATTCCTTCTATTCTCTTTTTTCTTTTCCCTTCTTTCCTTTCCCCCTTTGGAAACAAAATTTTTGTAAATAAGAAGGGGAGGAGGGGTTGAAGGGAGGGGAGGGGAGTGGGGAAAAAAGAAGAACCAAGATACATTATGAACAGGTACAAACTCCTTAGGATGAATGTGATCATTATGCATATCTAAAATGTACCGATAAAAGTAATTTAAATTTTCAAAAGAAAAAGAAATTTCAGTGGCCAGTATACATGGAAAGGTATCGGTTTTCCTTAACTAAGGAACTGCAAATTAAAACAATGGAATGTCATTTTTCACGTATCACCTTGGCATTAAGTAAAGATTTATAGTATCCAGGGGCAGGGATTTAGCTCAGTTGTTCCGCTGCCTGCCTTGCAAGTGCAAGGACCTGAGTTTGATCCCTGGTACCAAAAAAAACAAAACAAAACAAGAAAAAGATTTATAGTATCCAGTTGTCTGAGGTACATACGTGAAATTGATCACAATATAAATTTGTGGAGATGGTGAGAGATACAGGACTTGGCAGCACCTAATAGAACAGATGTGTATAACATTTATCTCCAGAAATCTCATGCAGGGTATTTTCATTTTTTTGGTAAGGGGGATCGAACTCAGGTCCTTGCACTTGCGCACCAGGTGGCAAAACCACTGAGCTAAATCCCCAGCCCCATGCAAGGTATTTTCCTATCCCCAAGATACTTCAGCATGAGTACATAGAAATATTTATAAAAGTACTTATTGCAGCATTATTTGTAAAGGCAAAATATTGGAAACATGTAAGCACGAGTTAGAAAGCCAATGGATTAAATCACTGTGGCCCATCTTCAGGATACCCTCTTGATGTTCTGTACCATAACATATTGTACCTAAAAGAACGAGAATACTGTGGACTGGCATAGAACGACCTCCAAGAGCCAGTCAAATTGCTGGAAAATTCATACAAGATTATTCGATTTATAGAAAAACTCCACAAGCAAAAAAAAAAGAAGACATATATTATTAGCTGTCCTGTAAATACAGAAATTCTATTAAAATTCTGGAGGGAAATGAGAAAGAATAAAAGAAGAACTTTCTTAATTCCTTTTTATAATTCCAGATGCAATTTACTTTAAAGCAAGTAGATATTTGTCAAAACTTGGGTTTCCTTGAAGCAGAAGCTAATATAAATCGTGGGTCTTAATGCTTCCTTGGAGGGTAAAGGCAGGCTAGGAAGAGAGCATGTGATTCTAGTCTAGCAAGAGTAAGATAAATAGGACAGTAAGGCTGGGAAGCCAAGGGGAGCAGAAAGAACCTTGGCAGCAAGGAAACAGTGCTGGGGGTCACCATGGCCGGCCGTGTGAAGGCCGTCACCATGGAACTCTGGGAGTGCAATGGGGAGCAGCAGGAGAACCAGCTCCTGATCATCACTTATACCACCGCGCCCCGCCCTGGCAAATCTTCCCCATAAGGTAACTTCCCTGAGCTTCAGTCTTCTGTTACTCTCTCCTGCTGAACAGTTGGTAGGAAAGGCGGATCTCATGCCCAAGGTTCAGTTCTCATCTGAATGTAGAGCCAGGGAAAAGAGAAATACCAAGCATTCAGTGGGGTGGAGCCCAGTTTAGATACTGCCACAAGTCGCCCTTCACTCAGGGGCAATAAAGCCTGGCATCTCACCAGGAGAACCCAAGAAAGAAAGTGACATTTGGGGTGTGGTGATTATGAGGTGAGACAACCCCAAATCTCCACTGAGCAGACCAAGACCCTGAGAAGCAGGTGAGACCAAGGGAATTTGCAGAAACATTTAAATGCTTAATTTTACAATTTCCTTATTAAATTATGTAAATATGCTAATCATTGAGTTAAAAATGAATAACATAACAAAAGTTAATGAGACACATTTTACCCTCAATAATAAGGGAAGTAAAGAAACTAAAGTGTTTTGAAAGAAATGAAAGTTTATCACTAGTACAATAAAAAGTGAGGTATTTAATTAGCAAATTACTAAACAAATAAAAACTAAGATAGTTTACAACAGAAATAAAAGGAGACTACAAAGAAGCATAAAAATCAGAAAGCATAAAACAACATAACCAAAAGAAATATCATATATTTCAATTATGATATATGGTTAATAGCCATTAAGTGACAAGGAGACATAGCATTCAGTCAAATAAACCAATATCCAAATGTTTATTAGCAAAGCATCCTTTCTCATCAGTTCTTAGATGTCTCAGCCCACAGATATTACCTTCATCGAAAGTAAAGCATTTCTATCTAGCTTTCAATACAGAGTCCCCCAAAACTTTGTAGATACATATGAATAAGTATTCTTAGAGCACATGCATGAAATTTGATGGGCAGGGCTGAACAACCTGGAAGTCTGAATTTAAATGCTTAATTAAATAATTTACAATGACATACAAGCCACCTCTAATAATAGAAATATGAGGCTGCTTCCTTGGATTCTAGCATAATGGAACAAAAGTATCATTTTTCTAAGTCACAGAAGTGGAAGCATGGAAAGAGGCAAAGTGGACAAAGAGCGAGCAGCCTTCGCTGGTGAAGGAGCTCCCTTGCGAGTACCAATTCCATTTTATTTTATTAGTATTGAGGCACAGGGCTGAGCATGTAGATATGGCCACAAGAGAAATCCATCAGCAATCATTTCAGTAAGATTTTCATGAGAGTTGACCACAACAAAGGTAAGTTATTTATTTCTGTGCTTCTGCCTACCACATAGCATTTTTATTATTCTGCAAATCTTTTTTTTTTTCATTTTTTAGCATTATTGTAAATAAAGCCTACCCTTTTCCTTTATAGGTTAAGGGCATTTAGTAAATTTTCCAAAGCCAATGTATAAAGTGTTTGAGATAATTAGTGCATTATAAAAATGCATACCTGCCTTCAAAGTCCATTCCCTTAACCATTAGGAAAATGTGCAGTTAAAATGAAATGTTTCTTTCTATCATTAAGAGCTATGCCCAGGAACATGTAAAATATGAGGAACAAAGGCCATGTACCTAAAATAAAGATAGTAAAGACTATCAGAAACTGTCATGGCTATGAGTATTCCATAAATTACTATGAAGACTACTTGTAGCACCAATTTTTCCCTAAGGAATGATAACAGTCATGACTGCATATGAACGTGTAAAGTCAAGAGCTATGATGTGTTCAGTTCTAGAGTCTCAAAATATTTTATGACATTAATGTTTCTATTCAAAGATACTTAAACATTAGTATTCAGTTACTCATTTTAGGCGCTTTAAAAAAGATTTCAAATCAGTATAAATACACACACACACACACACACACACACACACACACACGCAGGTCAGTTAGTCTGTACTTTCCAGGCACTGAAAGAAAAAGAAAAATGAGAGGAAGAATTCCAAGTGAAAGAAATAGAGCAATAAAAGGATTAAATGTAGAAAAGGCAGAGGAGAAAAGACATGTTGTACATATTAGTGTTGGAACAATTGACCTAAGAACAGAATGGTAAATTTCCGGTTTTTCTAGGAAGTACTGGCTCCTATGCAGGTTTCCAGGACATTCCTCTATGCAGATCACAAATTATCTTCTGTAAAAAATTTACATAAAATTTAGATCAGAGACCTTCAAGCTCCACCCTCCATTTTAGCGGAATTGGAAGCTGGAATTCCAACAAGGCTAAGTGATGCTTCCATGTTCACTCAGCTAATTATTGATCCCCATACTGTAGGTTATTAATCTGGTTGAAGAGGAAGCATTTTCCTTGGCCCTTAAATACTTTTAGTCCACTACCTCCTTCCAGCTCTCCCTCCTTCCTGCCAAAGTGTAGTGTCTCAAGCTGTCTCAACCAAGGGAGGGGTGTTTCCCTGTAAGATGCTAACTGTTCACACTGGACTCAGTCTATCCATGGCTTCATTAGCTCTAGTTTCTAACCAACTCTCGGACAGGTCTTTGTTAACTGAGAGGGTCAATACGGACTGTCACCATGAAAAGGAATTCATATAAAGAACCAAAAGCTCTTGAAGTGCATTAAACATAACTTTCTTAGACTTGACTCCCTCTAGAGTATGCTGAAGGAAAAGACTTGACCAGTAAATTCTTTTTTTACACACATTTTAAAATTCGGCAAGTTCCAGCTGCAAAACTACCCTTCCTCCTCAGAAAATTTTACGAGAGAAAAAAGACAAAACAAGTATGTCTTTCTTAACAGATAGAGCCCAAATGTTTCTGCTGGATAGACTACCGATCAATATATGAAACTCATTCCGCTACCGGTGCCAGAATCAGAGATCTCTAAATAAGCTCATTAAATACTGCCTCTGTGGTTCGAAGTTTTAGAATCCCAAATTCTCAATAACTACTTTTGTATGAGGCAGAGTTTCTTTTAATGAGTACATATTTAATAAATGCTATCAAAACAACCAACCTTATCGTGAAGCTTTTATTTCAACAACTTAAAGTTCATTAACCCAATTCTGTAAGATTCAGCTGTTCATATCTACAATGAGCACACTCTCTTGTAAGTGTATAAATGTCACATAGCCCTTGATAGAAAGATATATAAGGGGAGATAAAAATATACAGTTAATCTTTAAAATATTATTACAGTAAAAGACGCATGCCATGAATCCCTCTCTATACACATACTCCCCCTCACTTCAAATACACTTATCCCATCACTGTTGCCACTTTCTGAAGCAGTTCTGCAAGTCCTCTTCATGAGGGTCTTTATAAGGTTTATTTAAATTACAGTGAAGGCTCTCTCCTGCCATCCAATGGAAAGGTGGGCCTGTAAAAATATTAGTCTGTCTTTCTCCATCTCATTCACTGGGTGTGGTACTGTGCAACTTCCCTTTCCCAAGTCAAAATGACCATGAAGAGTAAACATTTTGAATTGTCAGGATAACAAGGCGGCCACAACAGCACGACTAAAGACACTTACCAAAGAGGACTCCTGGAACTGCTTCAGAGTGTCACAAAAGATGAAAAAGGTGTATTCAAATGGAAAGAGGGAGAGTGTTTCGAAGGAGATGAATGGTGATGTGTCTTTTTGGGTAAGAAATTTAAAAAAATTTTAACATTCACTGTGTTTTGGATCACATGTTGTATCCCAAACTTGCATGAGTTCCATATTACTAAAAGAAGGTAAAGTTGGGACTTGCAGGTTGAAGATAGAGTTCAGTGGCAGAGTATTTGCCTTGCATGCACAAGGCCCAAGGTTCAGTCCCTCCCCGCCAACAACTGGGGACTTGATAATTCTCCTAAAATTTTAACACCGAACATATTTAAAAGAGTTCTTCATTTGCTTTGTATTTTCAACCTCAAGTAGACCTAGTCAACATCCAATTCTCACAATTCAATCAACCGTTATGTGTGTCAATTTTAACAGGAGTATGAATGAAGTCCTTCATAACAGTAACACTCATGCTGGGTCAATCAAGTTACATCAGATCCTTTTGTCCTTTCCTATTCTAGCAGAAAACCAGCACATACACACACACAAGCTGCAACCACGCATGCAGATGTAATATTTTAGTATTTGACCTATAAATACATATTTCATATTTTATCTATAAATACATATCACATGTTGACAGACTCTATTACTTCATTATTCTAGTACAAACAGCTCAAAACTCAATATCAATTGATTAATCAAGTAACTTGGTTTGTCTACTAATAGTAATAATTAACTTGATGGATTAATATACATTAAGGGGTAGAGGAACATCACACTGGTGGGGACCTGTTGCAGATTGGTTATTTATTTGAACACTAAGGTGCACTAACAGTTCGTTTTCATTTCCTTAAAGGCTGCAAGGCAGAGAATTGCCCATCTTCTCCAGAACTGAGGAAAAAGTCTTGCAGTTTTTCACAAGTTGCAAAATGTAGTGACTAATCCTTGTAATATGGCATTACGCAGTCATGGGATGACTCCTGCTATCAATAGACCATTTCCCACCCCACAGACGGTACCAACTGGACCTTCTGTTTATTTCAGTGACACTTGTTTGTAATGCCGGGTGCTTCTTATCCCCGTGAGTCATGCTGGTCTGAGCGCCTCTGCTTTGGCACTTTTAGCAGCTCGTTAATTACTAACTGCAGCAAGGTCCTGCTGCTCTGCAGCTCCCACCCTTGGTTGAGAAATCACAACCCCTTGGGAGGATGAAGAGGCAGGCCAAATGTCCAGTTTGGATGCCTATGGCAAGGGCAAATTATCTTAGAGTCTTGTAGTTTCTCTGGATATTCAAACCAGATAAGATAATTCATTGTATCTCTGAAGTTCTTTCAAGTTTAGCACCAGAAAAATCCAGGGAGCACTTTCTTTTCTACTACTATTCAGAGAGGTTAAATGCAGTAGTGGTTAAAGATTCGGAAAGGATGGGTGGTAAAATAGAAAATAACCTCCTCATTCACTTAGGAACAGTATCTACATGATAGCACTTTCAACTTCATTAACACTGCCTGTCTGAATCACCCATAAATTGGCTCTCAGTCTATGCTCTGCTCCATAGTTGTTTCTGTGAATCCAAGTCCTGTCCTATACTCCAAAGAAATACATTTTATTTATTTTATTTATTTATTTTTGAGACAGGGTCTCGCTGTGTAGTTCAGGCTGGCCTTGAACTCACTATGTAGCCTAGCCTGGCTTCAAACTCACAGTGATCCTCCTGCCTCAACCTCCTGAGTGCTGGGATTACAAACATGCACCATTACACTCAGCCAAAAAAATTTTAACCCCTTCAGAAACAAGGACTGTTCTATAATATTTCCTATCTGTACCACTTACTAAAATACTTCACATATTTTACGTGTATGTGCTTACAGTACATGATATTTCTCCCACTAAAAAATACAAATAAAATTAGTAATAGGGGCCAGGGATTTAGCTCAGTGGTTTAGCCACCTGCTGCACAAGGGCAAGGACCCGAGTTCGATCCCCAGTACCAAAAAAAAAAAAAATTAGTGATAGTTCTATAAATGAATGTAAGAGCTTTAAACACATTCTTCGTGACAAGTAACATATTTTTATGAAAACAATCTGTCAAACCAACCTGGTAGTCTATTTCAAGGCAGTAGATATACTGAACAGATGTAATAACTGCAATCCATATCACTCTTAGAAATGTGTTGTCTTTTATGTTGAGTTTATCAGTAAAGAAACTATACATTCTTGAAATCAGTATTCCTCAATCTAAGAACATAAAAGGAATCCAAAGGTAGCTTTCCACGGTCTGAAGAACATCTACTCACTCCCTTTATATTGAAGCATAAGACACTCAGTTAAGCATTCTGATTAACTCTCCCTCTGCCCTCAACCCTGGTTATCTTCTCCAAAATGGACATTGCAACACCAGCTCTTTTGCAAACAAAGAGATTTAGAGTCCTTGAGAATCACTCACTGATCTAGGCGTAGCCATGAGTCTTGACAGTAATAAAGCCCTGACGGCTGACTGGAGACCTACCTGCACCTCCGACCACATCCAGTAGAGTATTTGGGACCTATTTCTCATTGCACAGTTTCTCCCTTCAGTGTTTGTCTCTGGTCACCTGAAGAAGACTTCAAGGACACCAGCGGTGAGTTCTCCCAAGGTCACCAGACAAAAGGAATGGAATCCGAGTGCTTGCTCCATATACAGATGAACAGCCTTCTCCTCAGAAATTCTGCTTTGTGATTCAGTAATCCCACACCTTCATTCTGGAATTTTTTTTCCAACAAAGACCTTAAATGATTCTTATCTTTGGGGCCATTTGGGAGAGGAGAACAAAGTTTCTTACTCCTGGGGGCACACAAGACCTTCCAGGGGAGTGTTTAAGTCCCATCGATGCCCCATCACTAGCTTTTGATGCAATTATGTAGAAATGAAGCCCATGGACCAGTGCATCTGAATGCTCTCTCAGATGCTAAGGAAGCAGCTTCTCAAGCTTTAATGTCCATATGAATCACCTGGGAAAAATGGTTAAAATAATTAAGTACATTGTGATTAGCAGTTCTAGGGTGCAGCCTGCATTTTTAACAAGTTTCCCTTGTAAGTAGCCAAGAATTCTTAACAAGTATTGGGAATGGAGCCAGAAGTATGGCTGGTGCTTGTTCACTCATCCTCCTTCACACACACACACACACACACACACACACACACACACACACGATTTATATATTTTAGGTTCCAGTGATGAGTAAGATGGGCAGCATGGAAGAAAAGGTTAGGAGTAACCTGCTAACCTACACAGATGGAAAAACTATTTAGTAAATGCAAGGATTTGCCACAGTGCCTAGCTCAGGGCCTAGCATCTGAGCTCTCAGGAACTGTGGCTGAATACAAAGGGCATTCGCAGAGAGTGATTGTTCCATGGCTCTAGAAGAAGAAAGAAAGAATTTCTACATAAGTCTCTGGAGCAGTCAAATTCAACACCTGTGCTGCCCCTTTCCTATTTCATCGTAGATTTAGACTTCATTTGCTCTGCTTAACACTCAAGTCTGCAAAGACTGGAACTTAAGTTGAGCCAAACTCATCCATCCACTCACTTCTGCATAGCCTAAGAGTGACTTCCTTCCAGTGATCAGAAAAGTATACACAAAACAACACTTATGCGAATGACACATTTCTTCAGGTCTTCATCACGAATGAGTCACGGGCTCCTGAGGACCTTCACTCTGTTGGTGGCATTCTCACTACTTGTAATGCATTTGTATGTCACATAGCTGAGCATGTGACCTCAGCATGCTTCCATGATGGGCAGCATGGAAGTCGAATCCAAGTGACCATTCTACATTGCAGTAATTTGAAAATAGTAAATGAATAAATTTCATCAGCACAATAATAGAATAACACATAAACACACTGATTTATTTATTTGAATGGGCTATTATTTTATTTATGTATTTATTTTTTGGTACCAGGGATTGAACTCTTCCTGTTTGTCTTGTGCTGGGGATTGAACCCAGAGCCTTGTTAGGCATGTGCTCTACCACTGAGCTTACATGCCCTGCCCTGTTTGTATCTTCAGAGGTTTTGGAAGAAGATTCAAAATTCTCTGCCCAAGAACTCTTCTGAAAAGGCACACCTGTGAGGGTCTTCAGAATGGTTTAGATGTTCTCCTACTTTGGTTCAGGTAGCAAGTAGGTCTACCTAGGGTAGTCTCGTGGGAGCCAGCTGTCAAGGACTGGGCAAAGCTTCAGGTAAGGATTCAGAATCCCTTAGGCAGTGAGGTCAGCAAGGTGGACTTCGAGGAAGGAGACAAGGCACCACCATAAGGAAAAACTGTAATTATACATGCACTCAGACCCGAAAAAAGAAGGAAAGCAAACTATATATTGAAACAATTATTTGGAAGAGTAATTCTCAAGGCATTATTTGTTAGAAACTAGACCAGACCTGAATTTCTAAATGTTATACTATGTCTCTCAGTCTATTTCTGCCTCTATAACAAAAAACTTTAGACTAGGTAATTAATAAACAAGGTGAATTTATTATACACAGTTGTGCAGGCTGAGAAGTCCGTAGTCAAAATGCCAGCAGAGTCAGTATCTGGTGAAAGTTTGTTCTCTGCTTCAAAGATGGCACCTTCTTTCTTTGTTGTTGTTATTTGTCATTGTTGTTGTTGTTGTTGTTTTAGACAGGCTCTCACTATGTAGTTCAAGCTGGCCTCAAACTCACTAGCCCATGCTGGCCTAGAACTCATGGCAATCCTCCTCCCTCAGCCTCCTGAGTGCTGGAATTACAGGCATGTGCCACCATTCCCAGCTCCAAAATGTACCTTCTTGACATATCTTCACGTAGCAGAAAAGGCAAGGGAACTCCTAGAGCCTCTTCTATAAGGCACTAATCCAATTTATGGAGACAGAACCCTCATTAATCAGTTACCAAAAGGCTCCCACCTCTTAACACTATCACACTGGGGATTAAGTTGCAACATATGAATTTTGGGGAGCCGCACTAAGGGCCATCGCACCAAGAGTCTTAGTCTATTTTCTGTTACTATTACAGAATACATGAGACCAGGGATTCATCGTTGAAAAAGGTTTGTTTTAGTTCAGGGTTCGGGAAGTAGAAAAGCAGTCTTGACATGTTTTGTTGTCTTGTGAGGGCTTATTCTGCATGACAGAGGCAGGAAGAGGAAGCAGGCAAGTGCAGAAAGAACACAGGCGTGAGACAGATCAGGGGAGGCTCCAGGCTTGCTTATAACCCAGCAGCTCTCATGATAACTAACTCACTCTGTGGGACCTACATCAGCCCCTTCAGGAGTTTGGGGTCCTCAAAACTCAATTCCCTCTTAAAGGGCCTCCCATCCCACCACACTACCTCACTGAGAACCAGTTTTCTCACACACGAATGTAGGGGTACAAACCATATTCAGCCAGAGAAACATGTATTTTTAATGGAAGATTCCAGATTACATATGACTTACAATGTTGCTTTTTAAAATGCTGACTCATGGGCCAGGGATTTAGCTCAGTGGTTTCACCACCTGCTACACAGGCACAAGGACCTGAGTTCGATCCCCGGTACCAAAAACAAACACACAAACAAATAAAATGCTTATTCTTAAAAACAAAGTAATAAAAATTAATAATAAAGTCTCTCAAAACCAGCATGTCACTCTTTTTTTTTTTTTTTTTTTTGGTACCGGAGATCAAACTCAGGACCTTGTGCTGTGAGGCAGGCAGCTGAACCACT
Organism: Heterocephalus glaber; assembly: GCF_000247695.1. The sequence goes on from NW_004624753.1 coordinate 1,512,066, forward strand.
GAGCTAAATCCCCAGCCCAAACATGTCATTCTCAAGTTGGAGAATCGAGTAAGACAAAGAAAGTAAATTATTCATTGGCTTACCTACCTCCTTTCCTAAACCTTTAAATTTATTTTGTAGGGGAAAATGGTTGTACCTTATTTCATTAAATGTTGGAATTATGGAATTTGTATGTTCCTATAAGCTACAATGATAAGCCCTATTAATGTCTTCTGGCAAGGAGGTATTTAGATGGGGTTCCTGTCAGTGAGGAGCCTTCTATGTTATATTCACAAACATTAAGGAATGCTATAATGCTATCCTAGCTCCTGAGACAAGAAGAAAAGGAAGGAAATAACATGCTAAAGTTAAATCTCTATAAGGAAAACTTACGTGATTTCCCCAGGATGAGAACGTCCTCAAGTTTTTTTTCACGAGTTCCAAACCATAAGTGCTCTTACCTATGAGCCTAAAGCCAAAAATCTGTCCCAGAAGTGTCCTGAAACTTTGTAGTTTGATATTTGGAGACTTCAAGTCTAGAATGGAAATTCATTCCGCAGAAAGAACTAGTCTAGAAACCGAATACCCTCTGCTGGTAGTCAGATAGGGTATACAGTAAACTTGTTTTACTTTTGTTTCAAGTCAACGTCAATTTTCTGATGGGTAAAAGGCTTAGCAAGTTTGACTTTACACTGAGGTCCCTGCTGTATACCACACATCAGCTCTGCTGCGGCTTAAAGATAGACCACAATTGTTTGCACCACCTCCTATCAAGAGACAGGTTCTGCTGAGTGAACCCTGGAATCAAGGCTGCCCCTGTATCTTTCTTTGACCAAGAAAATGTAGTAGAAATGAGTGGAGGACTTTTCAGGGTCCTTTAGGCTTCCTCTCCCAGGCTCCTAGAACCCAGAGAGCCCGTGCAGTGAAGACGAAAAGCCTCCCGGGAAGACGTGCCACCTTACCATCTCAGCTGACCTGGCTGACGGCGGCCTAGGAAGGGCCCCGGGAGAGTCCAGAACGGCGGCCCATTCAACCATGAAACTACGAGAGCCCACAGTCGACATTTTCAGCCTCTAAGTTTAGGAGTAGTTTGTCACAGAGCGTTACATAACTGATATAAACTCTGTGGGAAGAAAGTGCTTTGTTTCCTCTTTCTCTTCTTGCCAAATGCTTCTCACCAAGGCTATCGTACTTAGAAATACAGAATACCACACCCAAAACTGGAAAAAGTGACAAGCAGCTAGCACCCAAATATTGGGACCATCAGCCAACATGACTTCTTTTATTCCTCCTAATAGCTTGAAATTTCCCACATCCGGGACATACCTACTGGGACCATGTGAAATCAAAACGCGTTTCCAGGGGCCGGGGATTTAGCTCAGTGGTTTCGCCGCCTGTTGCGCAAGGGCAAGGACCCGAGTTCGATCCCCAGTACAAAAAAAAAAAAAGCGTTTCCAGAAAGAAAAGCTTATATGGAGGAAGAGAAGCAGGGGAGAAGGGACTCAGACTATTTGTAAGCAGGCCAGGACTCAGTAGGGAGCTTCAAGCATGGGGAGGGCCGGAGAGTCAGCGGGAGGCCCAGCTGTGCCTTGTGCTAAGTCTGGGAGAACTTGCCCCAGAGGAAGGCACTGAGAACAGGAGAACAGAAGCACTCAGACACTCACAAAGCTCCACTCTCCTTTCTTTGTTGGCTACTCTCACTTGACTCAAACCCTGCTAGGAAATAGGAGAAACGAAATGTCATTCTTCTCTGCAGAGAGGACTCTGCCCATATTGCAGCTGCGGTAAACCAGTCAAATCATTAACCTACACAAACCCCCACATAGGTATCAGCCATTAACAACATTCCCACTCAGTCAACACAGACACAGTGAACTGCTGGAGGAGGAGGAGGAGGCCTGATAACACTTGGCATACGGCTGCCTCCCTAGCAAGCAGGCAGCCAACCGCAACCACTGACCTCCACAAAACAAGACAACAGGGCTTAGCCTCCACCTCCCAATCAGGGCCAGTCAAAGTAAAGGAAGTCTTCCTTATCCACAGTAAGATTCGCCATCAGTGCCTTTAATGTTTGCATCCCAGACACAGCTTATCTCCTTCCCACCGCCCACCTCGAACTACCGTCCTTTCCCTGTCCTCAAAGCCACACACAGCCCTAACTGCAAGGCCCTTACCACACGCAAGCCCAAGCGTGGATGGCTGACAGGCCTACCTTGCACTTGCAAGTCGTTCTCCTAAAAACAGAGTCCCAGTTCTCACAGTCTTATCTTCCCAAGGCCTAGCACGGGGCTTGCCAGACGTTCAGTAAATGTTGAAATAAAAGTAGTCCATTGGCCCAAGTGGCTACCCAAATGCACCAGTAATAACAAATGTAAGCCAGAGAGGTAAGTGTATAGTAGAAACAGGTTTTAGTTCCGTTTTGTTTTTAAATATAAATGTCTGGAAGAGATGCTTCCCAAAACTTCTTGTTAAGCATGTTCAGATGTGTTATTTTCTTTTCTTTCTTTCTTTCTTTGTTGGTACCGGGGATGGAACTCAGGACCTTGTGCTTGTGAGGCAGGCAGTGGAACCACTGAGCAAAATCCCCGGCCCTTATTCTCATCATTTACAATGACATTGCTTTTCATCAGAGCACCAATATAAGCCATAAAGTCATCCTTTCAACATTCTTGCCTTAAAGGGATGCGTGAAACTCTGCTTCAGTGTCTAGCCTGGCGTTCCGCATAAAAGGCACCATCAGCAGATATGTGTAGGGTGCATGGACGGCTAATTGACCAGAACTGCCACCGTTTATTCCTTTCCAATAAGGTACTTATGGATTTGCAGGGAAAGAAATAAGGTGCCCATGAAGGCATTCCTGAAAATCACTGTCCGCTTTCATTTTTTTCCGCTGCTCTTTGCTGGCTGCCTTGCTTGTTCCCTGCCTGTGCATCTGCTCGTTTCTGATTGCCTGGTGTAGCTTTGAATCTGAACTCTGTTTTGTTCCTTGTCCTTCCGATTCTAGTTGTCAGTCTGGCTTAGCCAGTGTCCTCGCTCTGGCTTCTGTCGTGTGCCAGCTTCCTCACTTCCCCTCCGTTTTACCCACAGGCAGGCTGATGTGGTTGGAAAAACACTAGCTTTAAATCAGGACCCAGCTTTGACATGTCTGTGTCACTCGTGAACCCACAATAACTTTTGAAGCACGCTTTCATAAAGGACTATTTTTAATGGTGGGGACAGGGTAAAAGACAGCAATAGACGGTGCTGAGGAGCCCATGCAGTGGGTGGAGCAGGATGCCATTTCTACTGCCAGGCCCAGAGAGTGATGGATAAATGATAGCTTTGGAAAAGACCACTGCTTGTTGGACCTGCAGCAGTCCAGGGATGCACCCCCTTCCAGAGTGACAGCAGCGAGGATACAGCGTCCCTCGTTGTGGCCATGCTCTTCGTTTCTACAGGAACCCCCTCTGGAAACCAGAGGAAGGGTGCTCCAGGGACCTAGTCTTCCAAGTCAACATCCTGAGGGACACAGAGACAGAGAAAGGGCTGGGGATGTCGCTCAGTGGTGCCGCACCTGCCTGAAAGCACAAGGTCCTGAGTTCGATCCCCAGTCCCGCAGAAACAAAGAAGGGAGACAGAGAAAATACATCTTGGGTTATTCAAATAAACATAATACTTTCTCCATGAGTTTGAGTGACTTTTCTTTTCTAACTTCAGTTTTCTCATTTACAAAACAATGTGTTTTGAGATGATGCATGCAATGCAAATTCAAAAGTTTCTCATCTAAAATTCTACACTGCAGGACTTTGATGTCTTTCAGAGCAATTCCTCAGCCTAAAGCTGTGACCACTGCCACTCCAGCTTCACTCTTGACCTTCTGAAGAGCTTTCTGGAACAAGAGACACGGAGATCAATTCTTATTTTTAAAAAGGCATGACTCGGAAAAATAAAAAGTGAGTTTCTGCCATAGCATTCTAAAAAAGTAAGGAGTTACATGAAATAAAAGAAAAGCCCTCATTCAAGAAAGCCCCCTGTCTGTAATTCTGACAACAAAGCCAACCCAGTGGTATCTCCAGAAGCTGGAGTCCTGTCCCCTGCTTTCTCCAGGGTCCGCCCATATACAGGGCCTAGTTTCTTCTTCCTTGACATCTCAAAGTCTACAGATATGTAGAGAGATGAAAGTAGTCCTGGATTTACCTTCTTGGGACAAAGTTATCCAGGATTCTTGTAATGGGTTAGGCATTTCCAGAAAATCAACACATTTAGAAACATATTTCTAAATCTGGACCTGTTCAATTAAACACAACTCTGTAAGTGAAAGTTGTGATGTCACACAACTAGAAATAGCACTGGCGTTCGCAATTACAAGTCTGTCTTTCTTTTTTTGGAGATAGTACCGTTATTTCTGGAGCTAACAGGGACTTCAGACATCACTTAGTTGAATTTCCTCATTCTTCAGACGGAGAAACCTGGAAAGCAATAAAAACACAGGAAAAGGGGGGCTCACTGTGGTCCCCAGATCCCTCTAGTTCCTTTTTACTGCAAAACACAGCCTCTTTACATTAAAGCACAACTGTAATCAAACACAACTTTGAGGAATTAAATTCTTTGCAGTGAGTATTATTGGATATTCACTTTTTAACTGAGGCCAGCAATCAACTGATTTGTGAGAGAAAGAAGTTTAACACATAGCCATACCCAGCAGGGCTTGCCACAATTTTATAAGTGTCCTAGAACTTCGTCTGGGAGGAAGAACACTCTTTCTTGTCGACAGAAAGTAATCCATCATGGCTCTTAATTTTCTTAATGCTATATAACCATTTAATCACTTTTTAAATGGCTACAATCATTCTACGTCCTTTTGTTCTCTAAAAATAGTAGCTGTCTCTCATCCACTCATCTCGATGGCTTTTCAGATCTGTCTGCTCTGTGTTTCCGAGATGCCTTTAGCTACATCAGTCACACAGACCCGGCCGGCAGTACCTCCCTTGGCTTCCTCCGACAGAATCTGCATATTAGCTCTGTGCTAGAATGACTGATGTCAGCTCTGGCCATGCCAAACATCTCTCATCACTACTCGTTATAGCCCATTCCACACCGTGGGGCTTGTGCTGCTGCGCTGGAGCCCGCCCCCTTCCACATATTTGCTGTATGGATTCAACAATATGACAATCATTTTCTTCCCTTAAAGCGCCACTACTGCAATAGATAAAAATAACTTGTTACTGTTGTCACTGCCTGGTTGGGGGAGGTATAGAGAAGAGACTAGATGTTACAGTATCCAGACTGGACAAAACCCTTTCTCTTTATCCAAGCCATACTCCTAAATGCCAGCTTACCCAAATCCCCTGGGACTTTTTTTTTTTTTTTTTTTTAGAAAAACAAGAAGAAACTGTCCACTTCCACTCTGAGCCTATGGCTTTTAACTTGCTTCAGATTTGAGCCCTGAAATCCACTGCCAGCTACAGGCTTGAGTGTTGGTTTCTTTATTGGAAGAAAAAAAGGTAGGTTCTATGTTGCACCAAATAGGCCATAACGTGCGTTCTGTGAGCTTCTAGGACAGTTGAGGGAACTTAAGACTCACCCAGGCAAGTAAACACACTTTTGATAGTACAGGAACTCGGGTCAGAAAAAAGTTATTCTAAAGCACAGCGACAAGTTGGTTTAATGTATCCCTTATGTTTCCTCCGCACACTGCCTATTCCTTGACAAGCTTTTCCTGCCCACTACCTAGCTCTGCTTTCCTGGGATGGCCCAAGAACTGTAGCCTCTCACAGAGTTGCTTATTTATTTACACTGTCATTCTTGTTCTCGTCTAAACTAACGTAAGTCTGCAGAGCACACGGTAAAAAGTGTCTCTTTTCATGTTTATTTCCCCAAAGCTGTTCACCAAATTGCTTTTTTACATCCCTTTTGCAGTCTCATCCCATCCAGCTTGTCAAGTAACCCAGATTAGAAGGAAGTCTCTGGAGTCCTTTTCAAAGGGAGCCTCCCATGGCCTGAAAGCCTCCACATTTTATGGAGCAGATATTCAGGACCTGCGGTACTAAGCACCAGGGCCAGTGAGCTGATGCAGACAGGCACAGGAAAATGGAGTGGCCTCTTCTCAAGATAATCATTACTGGGGTTGTCTGCTTGTCTGGTTCAAAGTGATAAACTCACATCACTCGCAGCTAGACACTGTGCAACAACAGACGGGGGGCCTGTGTGTGTGTTTGTGCATTTGTGTGCACGGTGCGGTGTTTACAGGACAGTTCTCCCACAGCAAGCGGAATGTTACAAATGGGAATCCTCACACGCAAAGGAAAAATGGAAAGGTAACGGTGATGGTGATAACTTTTGTTTCTTTTCTAATTGGTAGACTTGTGGCCTTCCTTGAACTATCAAGCATAAGGAAAATCACGCCTCCTTTCACAATTCCAGCAACACAAGTATGCAAAATAGTAAATGATATTTACCTAAGGAATTAGCATCACAAGGCCAGTCTCTCAGATTCTAGTTTTTAGCACCTTGAAAAGAATGCACAGTTCAGATTCCCTTCTTTTCACATTCAGGTCATCTCATCTTCTTGATCAATAATAAATACACCCCCAAAGGACTCCAGGGACATATAACAGTCAGGCACTTTGCAAACCTCAAAACGGGGTGGGAAAGGGGATGCCCTGTTTCTCTTCTGACTCATTGTCACAAACAGAAGGCCATCCTGAAACTTAGTTGATTTCGGCAAGGTTAGTTTGAGCCATCCATCTCCTGACCCTAAAGTAGCTGGGTTTGAGAATTAGCAAGGTGTCTCCGAAGTGGCCTCTCTCAGGTTTGGCGCTGCATAAACCCGTAGCAAGGCGAAGAGGACTGTGTTCCTTCAGGGACTGTCACATACACACAGGGCAGGTTTATATTTAAAACGCTCTGGGAGCTTGTGATCTTCAGCTACATACTTCTCCAGTTACTACTGAGGCTCATCGGCTGGGCTACTGGGGAGGAAAGGAGGGAACCACTCTGACTCATAAGGGGAGCAGCCTTTGGTCCGGGGACCCCAGCGTGAGCCAGGGAAACGTGCTCTCTCCACCACCACCGGCCCCCTCATGGAACTTCTCCTCCCCTGGGACGGAGGAAATCTGCACACAGTACTCGCAGTTCTCCAGATGAGAAACCAAAATGCATAACAGATTGTCTAAGGCACATTATATTGGGAGGTCCAGGGGCCCGGAAAGGCTCCGAGCGAGGGCGAGGGAACTACTGAGGGAGTCGCCTGCGGGGAGCAGGCATCGCCCCGGGCCTCGGCTCGGCAGAGGCTGCTTTGGGGGAAAGCCGCGGCACAAAGCCTTCCCGAGAGGACCGTGCAGGGCGCAGGCGCCTCCCTCGGGCCCTCGCCCCCGCGCAGGTAAAGCGCGGCCCCGGGGCCCCGCCGCGCCCCAGTTCCCTCCGGACCCCCGCCCCGCGCCCCAGCGCAGCTACTTTCCCTGAAGAAACGGGAGAGGGAGAAAAGCGACGGAAGCGAGGCTAAGGGACCAGGGTGGGAGTCTGCGGCCAGAAACCCTCCTGCGATTTGCCAAAGGGGCGAGGGGCCCGCAGCCCGGGACCAGGCCCCCGGGTGCAGCAGGGGCGCAGGACGCAGGGCCCCGAAAGCGCGGTTCGCCCAGCCTGAAGCTGCGAGTCCAGCCGGACTTGGGGGTGGGGCGCTCCATCTCCGGGACCGGGGACCCCACGCCTCAGCCGCCCACAGCGCCTTTCCGAGGGGCTCTCGGGCCCGCGGGCTGGCCCTGCGCCCCACACCCGACTCCCATTTTCCCTGCGGCGCCCCGAGATGCCGCGCCGCAAACCCGGGACCCCTTGGGCGCCTCTCGCCGTCCCTCGGCCAAATCGCAGCGCCTGTACTTTTCCAGCTCCCTCTTTCCCTCTGAAATTGAAAGTTATTGAGGTCGCTTGGGGTTGCGGCTCCGGCAGCTTCCTTCCCCGCCCCCGCAGCCATCCCCCTCCCCGCCCCCCTCCCCTATGGGGTGCTCCCGGGAGCCCGGCCCCGCACTGCAGCGGCTCGCGCTCGCCCTCGCCGGCTGCAGCTCGGGGTCTCTCTGCCACCCCTCGGCCATGGCCGTGCTGCCCGCGGTGCCCGCGCCCCTGCGCTCCCGGGGCCCCCGCGGCCGCCGCTGAGACTCGGGCCGCCGCCCGCCGGGACCCCGCGGCCGCCCGCGATGCTCCCCGAGGCCGCCTCTGCTCCTGCGGGGTGACAGCCGCCCCCGCGGCGCGGCGGCCAGCGCAGTGCGAGGAACCGCGGCCCCAGCCCCAGCCCCGTCCCCGGCCCCGTCCCCGCCCCCGCCCCGTCCGGTCCGCAGCGCAGACGCCGAGCCCGCCGGTTCGCTCCCCGGACGCCCCGGCCCGCGCGGCCTCGGAGACGCGGCGTCGTCAGCAGTCAGAGCCCTCGGAGACAGCGAAGGGAAACCTCACTGGGTTACTATGCGCTTGCGACTGCTTCCCTGGTTTTTCATCATTTTGAACTTTGCGGAATACCTCGGCGGCCAGCACGCCTCCCGGGGAAGGCGCCAGCGGAGAAGTAAGTGCGGCCGCGCCCCGCGCCCTCCCGCCGTCCACCTGCCCGGCGCCCTCACGCCCGCGTCTGCTCCGACGGCCACCGGCGCCCGCTCTGCGCCCCACGCCCCAGAAGAGCGCACGGGGCTCGGGTGCTGGCGGTGCCTCCCTTTCCCAGCATCCCGGCGGGGCCGGAGCCGGGGCGCTGGGTCCCCACTCCGCGCGCGTCGCTTTTGGGTCTGAGAAACCCCGGTCCTCCGTTAGACTTGCTCTGGGGATGGGCGCTTCGCTTTTGGGGTGCAGAACGGGACCTCGGGCCCCAGGCAGCCGGGATGCCCGGCTTGCGGGACCCCCTGACCGCAGGGCGCTCCGGCTGGGCTGCCCGCGCTGCCCTCGGGTAGGAAGCGCCCCGCGTGGCCAGGGACGCGGGGCTAGCGCCGCGCTGCGGCTGCCCACGCCCCGCGCTAGAGGAGAGGGTGTCAGCGCGCGGAGCTCCACGCCGCGGGTCTGTGCGCGCCCGGGTTAACCGGGGCGCAGGGTCCCCGTTGCTCTGGCTTCCCACGTGAGCGCGATGGCCATCTCAGGCCCTTGCAAGTGGGTCCCCGAGTCACACTCGGAGGGAGGAGTCCCCTGGAGCCTCTCGCTCCTGTGGTCCTTGGACGCTTGTGACAGCTCCCCCAGCGTCCTCCCCGGAGGCGGGAGCCCTGAGCGGGGCGTCTTTCCGATTCGAGGGGCAGCGGCGAGAGGGCCCCTCTCTGCTCTCGCGCTCCGGCGTGGCGAGACCTTGGCAGGTCCCGGAGCCCCGGCGGCGCCGGCACCGAGTTGGGGGCTCTGGGGGGAGCGGGGTGCAGGGATGCAGCAGTCGCCTTGGCAGCTCGGCCTCGGTGCTCCGGGTCCCCGGGGCGGATCCCCCGCGTCCGCCCGGCAAAGCCCCTCAGGGCAGGCGGAGGACACAACCGGGCTTGTGTGCCCTGGAAATTTGGTGATCGCTCCCGGCGCAGTTTGTCTCTGCCCTGCCCCTGGGCGCGAGGGTCCCCTGAAAGCTGCCTTTGTGCCGCTGGCTCAGCCAGACAAGGTCTGATTCACCTGGAAATTGCCTTTTAAAAAGGCTGTGTCCGAGCGCCAGGGGCCCCGGCCCAGCCTCGCTGCCTGGAGGACCTGGCGGGGTGCGCGCCCGGCCCACTCCTGGCCTCTGGCTGCTCGCCGTCCTCGTGACGGCCCCACCCACTGCGGCGCACCCCAGCTCCGATCCCGGCGTGGACGGTCGAAGGCATCGCGTTGCAGGGTCACGATGGGGAAACCGAGGCCGGGCGGCGCGCAGCCTCTGGCCTGTGATCGGCTCAGCCCTTGCGGGCCGGGCGTGCACCGCCCACTCCCGCGACCCCTCTCGGCTCACACTTCCCGGGTGGGGCGGGGTCCGAGAGCCGGGGCGTCCCCACCTTTGGGTTTGGGGCCCTGTGTCTGACGGAAGACACCAGAAAGCTCGGTCGCAGCCCGTTTGTCCCCTTCCGGCCCGAGGAGCGGGGCGCGGGGGAGCGGGGAGCCCTGCGGAGCCCAAGAGCGGGAGCTTCCCGACCTGCTCCACCCGCTCAAGGCCAAGTCAAAAGCGCCTTCTGGTTGCATCGCGGAGATGGAGAAGGAGTGGGAGGAACTGGGTTCGAATTGCAGGGCCTCGGGCGGAGTGGGGCTGTCCGGAGCCGCCGGAGGCAATGCCCCTCGCGCCGTCGCGCCGGGGCCTGCGCGTGCGGCTGGGTCCGCAGCGCGATCCTGGGAGAGGGGCGACCCCTGGCGTCCCCCGGAGAGACCGACGGGCTCCCTTGGCAGGTGCCTCGCGGCCCCTGGGAGGATGGGGAGGAAGCGGAGGGTGGAAGACCCCTGCCCAGAGCCTCAACGTCAACTGCATGCGCGCCAACCCAGCTGGGCCATTTGGAAATATCTGAAAAAGAGGGAACAAGAAAACTTTTCTCTAATAAGAATTACACTAGATCTTAGCCAAAAGGCCGAGAAGCGATCTCTCTAATAAAAACTAAGAAAAAGGATTTATTAAAAGTATAATAAGGTGGTGATCAAACATATTTTAAAAGGATACCAACGTTTACTAAAGTGAATTTTTAAGTGTCCCTTTTGGCTTGTAGATAACTGCACTTTCCTAAATCTTTAGAAAGCACCATTAAAAATAAAGGTAAAAATTGAAGGTGTAAGAACTGTTTTTCCAAGTTTTCTTTTTTAATGGTACCTTAGATGTTTTAGTAGCAGAGTTTATTGCATGCAGATACACAAGAACCATGGCCGAGAAATAGCTGGTAAAGCCAAGTTAGTATTCTTTTGTTTCCCTAAAACAACCACTGTCTAATTACTCTCTACTTTATTACAAACCAGTGTTTCCATTTATAAAGAAACAAACTTTTAAAACAAGAGTCTACAAAATATCTAATTAGAGTCGAATAAAGACATAATAACATTTTCTCTATTTGGATCCATAACTCCTAGAGATAAAATATTGAATTTATTGGAGATGAAAATTAAATGCACTCCTCATTGAAAACTCCCCACCCAGCAATGTATTTAGAGGTAAGCCTTAGCTTTAAGTATAAGATGCTAAATCAAGAAGCCTGAACTAGGTTTTTAACTCATTTTCAGTGTGCTAGTAAATTTAAAAATTATATCTGACAAAATAATAATAGTAATAATAATAATACCTTACTAGTGCATTCACATTTCACTTGGATTTTGTACCTGGGCCCCCAAATAGTCGCTTGCAATGGACAGGCAATGATTAATCTCTATTTGACAGAGAAAGGGCCCGAGAAACAGGAGCTAAATAACCTGCACAAAGCCCCAGAGCCAGGAAGCGGCCCTTGCTCTCTTCCGTAAGCCTCACGATGATTCGTAGATTTATCCTATTTGTTGACCCAAGTTTTAGATATCAGGCTTATTAAGTAAACAACTAAATGAGGAATAAATTTGGTAGTCTCTTAGACCATCATTTTCTCAAATGTTTAAAGAACAAGCTGTTCTGCTGGGAAATTTTGAACTGATATTTATATGCATTATGCAATGATGACAATGTTAAAAAATTAAATACAGGGGCTGGGGATTTAGCTCAGTGGTTTTGCTGCCTGCTATGCAAGCGCAAGGATCCCAGTTCAATCCCTGGTACCAAAAAAGAAGAAAATTAAATACATAACAGTAATAGTGAAACTTGCTATATAAAATGCTATTATTTGATTATCCAGAAGACAGCATAGGTTCATGTTATGCCAGAAGGCTTTTGTTAGAAACAATAGATAACCAATTAGTACCTTTTTTTATTTGTCCCCATCTTTAATTTGGGTTTTAATCATTCAGATTGTAGATAAATGCAAGTTTTGAGACGCCATTATGTGTGTAATAATTATAATTTATCCTCCTACACAATCTATGACATGGTTTGAAGTTTTCCATAAAGAATTTTGAGAAAGGAGGCAAGAGTATGAAGAAAATTTTCATGGCAATAAAATAAAAACAAACTTTCTAGAATATATTGGTCATTGCTTATGATAATGGTGCAGAGCTTGAGTCATTCTTTGAGATTCAAATATATTCTTAGTAATTGCTAATATTGGAAAATAAGTTAACTGATGACACAAAAAATGTAATATTAATTTTGAATGAAATTTGGCTTGGATGTTGTCTATAATACACATTTTCGTCTGTCTACATTTGTCACCAGATTATCTTGTTTTTGAGGAAAACGTTCTACAGATAGAGACTTAGACAGATTTTGCTAGAAAGCATATTCTGTGACGCATCATGTAATTTCTTTATATAGTTGTCTCTTTTTTTTGGTACCAGGGATCGAACTCAGGTCCTTGCACTTGCGAGGCAGGAGGCGAAACCACTGAGCTAAATCCCTGGTCCTGTATGTAATATCTTTATAAATCAAAGAAAAATTCAAACTCATAGGCAGTAGTGGTAAAATCTATATCCTTTTTTTTTTTTTTTTTTGGCACTGGGGATCGAACTTGGGATCTTGTGCTTGCAAGGGAGGCAGCAGAACCACTGAGCTACATCCCCAGCCCAGTAGTGGTAAAATCTAAATGTAAGAAAAAATCATTTATCTTTGTGTATTCTAATTTAAGCATCATTACACTATCAGAATTGTTTCCTAAAATACCATCCTGTTGTTTTAATTGTCGCTTATTACTTCTATAAGATTTTAGTAACCACATTAGAAATGGTAGTTTGAAATCTTGTCATTTTAACCCCGTTACTCTAAGTAACTGGGAAGATAAGAGTGTAAAAGTGACTTTCTGTGATTATTGCATTATTCCTTTAAGCATATAATATGAACAGCATTTCAACTTTTAAATAGATAAGCTTTGCTAAGTCATTTCTCCATTAAAGGTTTTCCTGGTATTTAATATTCTACAAATTAGTTCCCCAGAAAGCAATGAACAGAAATTATGACATGTAGTAAAATTTGATTTTCAAGTTATTATGGGCAAAGCCTTGCTATACTACTAGAGACTGAGGTTATTAGTCATGTGATCATTTCAGATGATTGGAATCAGATAGAGCTCTCAGATTGCTGCTACACATCTACAGTGTTTTCTATGAATTGCCTAATCTTTTTTAGCTGCAGTGGTTCTTTTCCATTCTCTATAATGTAGAGTTGTCAGAACCTCTTGTAGAGGTTGAAACCAAAAGATTCCCTCTGCAATTATAACACTGAACTCTTCAAAAAAAATAACAAAACTATTACACAGTGATTTACCAAATCGTCTTTTCCTTTATCTCATCCAAAAATAATTTTCATTTTAGAACATTCATCTGATCCTCTCTCTCTACTTTCTCACTGCTCATTCACACGCATCCCATCCCCAGCTCCCAAATATCGTTTTCCAAGTCGTGAATTCTTGAAATGCCACCACAGTGGATATTGTGTTTCATGAAATGTAAGAATCAACTTTGGTTACCATAAGGAAAACATCATTCAGTTTTGAGAACATGGAAAGGATCATACAAGACAGTGTGTTGAAACTGTATGTTTGACTTGGTTAGGGAGATTTCTTCTAATATTGTGTTGTGTGTACATGGGCATGTACTGGATGTACAATGTTACATCATAAATCACATAGGTTTATTTTTGTCTTGCTCCTGATTTTGAGGCAAAATGTTGATTGCTTTCTTTGTTGTTGATTTTTCACAAAGATTAACAAGATTGGATTGTTTTAAAATTTACCACCTGGGCCAAGGATTTAGCACAGTGGTTTCTCTGCCTCCCTCGCAAGTGCACGGTCCTGAGTTCGATCTCCGGTACCAAAAAAAAAAATTTACCACCTATTGGATAAAAGTAAATTTGAAGTATTTTGCAATTTATACCTTAAATAAAATATATAATGTATAAAATGTACACTTATGAAAGGTACTACCTATATTTTCTATTTAATTCATTCCATCATATTCTTTTCACTCAGGACTATTACTAGCATTCTGGTGAAAGTAGTCATCTAGAAATACTATGAATAATGGAAATGATCCATTGTCCAGGATTATGGGGCTCCTGAGAATGCTAAATATCCAGGTGCCACTGAGTGTTAAGAAATCCCATTTTCTGCCCTCAAGATTTCAACAACGTGGAACTTTTAGCCAAAATACCTGAATACTTACATTTGATGAACAGTTTCAGTAATTTAAAAATTCATTTAAAAATATTGTATATTTACAGGTGCCTCTTATCTGATAAGAGCATTTCTCCCTTATTTGTAGTCTTGGCAAGGGATGTAATTACCATCTGTAGTCACTAAAATTCTTTTGCAATTTAAGGAAAATTCAATGGTACTAAAGAACATGATTACCCAATTAAGTAGATTTAATAGCTTGTACCTGTCTTTATATTTTATGCAAAAATGTATTCTTCAAGGCGCTACCTTATTAGTTTTCCATCTGACTTTTAAGAATTTGATGAAGAGCAAGTATCATAAGTTCTTGGTAAAGTCTGAGACTTGAGAAGGGCAGAATTGCAGTGTACGTTGGGAAGAGGCCACGGAGAAGCTGAGGGCCTGGGCTCTAGGTCTAGCACTGTTCCTGATACCAGAAAACCCAGGCGAATCACCTTGCCGTGGTAGGCCATATTCACAAAGCCAAATGAGGAGGTTGATCAAACATTTACATCAAAGCCCTCCCAATAGTCTCCTGTACTTTCCAATCTTTTGGTATGAGAATATGAGGTAAGAGTAGACCGTTAAATAGTCCCACTAAACTGATTTGTCTTATCCAGCTAAGTTCAGGTAAAGATGGGGAATGAAAACATGTAAGCATTCATTTATCATAAGTAAATTTATCACCTAAGATTTATCACATAATGATGCACTAACATATAACTCATAAAACTAGAGAATGAGGTAACTGCACTATGTCTCATCCACAGTTTCTAGTGTCTGAAAACCCTAACCGGAGCACCAATCAGCACACTCAGTCTACGGCAGGTCCATCTTGTCCTTGGGCTCAGAATCACAGGGAGCCAGCTTCCTCCAAGTAGAGGAAGGCTTCGTAGCTTTCCCACTAAGGCAGGCTTTCAGGGGTGACTTGAGCTGAAAAGGAAAAGCCACTCTGATAGTCCAGGTTTTCGGCAGTAAGGCCTATGCTAAGAAAGTGAATAACTGAACAAGAGACTATATGTGGCAGATGATTTACTTTGATGAAGTCAATGGTTCTTGGCAATCAATTGGATGTAAAGGTCACCTTGAAGTATAAAGACCAGGGTGGGATGGTGGTGAGTGGAAACACAAGAGACAAATGTAAGACAGGAAGGAAAATAGAAGTAGGTTTGGGAGAAAACTTATTTTTCTTTTGAATTTTCTTTCATTAAAGGATATTTAGGGAGTCAAAACCAGCTTCAGAGAGTATCAAGGGCTAAAGCCAGGAACTTTAGAGTCACTCACATAAAGAAGAGGCTTTGATGTATGAGACAAATGCACTGACGCCTTGTTGATGATCATCCAAAGTGTTTGCATTGCCAACACTGACACTCATTCTTTCGTGGTAGCATCAATTTAGATTAATTACAGTGAAGCACTTTGTCTGTTTTAAAGAGTTTAATATACCATTTGTAACTGTAGTTTCTCATTTTTCAAGCACTCTCTGTGTTATGTAAGATGATGGTGTCTGGCATCATGAGCTGCAGTTGTAAATCTTGGAGTTCGAGGTTCTACGTGGAAGCTCATAACCCATGGAACTGTTACTTTGCCACAGATCATAAGGAGTCTTAAAACACTTTATGATAACAAAAATAACTTTTCATAAGGTGTTAGAATGATTTTTAAAACCATAGCATTTGGGCCTAGTATCTATGTATATAGTAGAATTCTACTTTCAAGCAGATTTTGCTATAAAGTTTGTTGTCTTACAGTGAAAGAATCTAAGGATGGGATAAAACTTGAAGGAATCAATTCCATTTACACAGTGCAGCACCCTTACTAATTCCTCAGCATGAACAATTGCCAGTTCCAAGCTTTCTCTCTTTTTTCTTTGCTCTCTCTCTTCTTTTTCCACTCAGGGCACTGTATCAGAAGTAGTGTGTTTTCCTGTTCTTCTGAGTACTTGGCATGGGCACAGTTTAGATTTAGTTACCTTTCAACACCTTCCTACAACAAATGTGCAATAATGCAGTCCATTACATACACTCCCAAAATTGTCCCCCCTAAATAGCTAGTACGCATCCTGAGAGTAAGTGGTGAGGCAGCCCCCATCTTATAGCCACGTAATACAAACCACCACCACACAACATAAAACAACCGAATTTGTGAGCTGCTTATTTTAGAACACTGTTTTCTTAACATAGGCTTTATAATGCTAAGAGAAGAATGGTAGTTTCTCACTTCTCATCTTAATATGTACTTAGAGTTGTTTTGATAATTGCTGAAATAGCTTCCATGAATACCAAGCCCTTCACTCGATACTTTTACAAAACTGAGTGCTTCAGTCCTCACACTCACACTCCGTCCTCACACTCACGCTAGAGGGGATGAGCCAGCAGTCACTCCCGTCAGTCACTCGTTGCGATTGGACCACTTGGATTTCAGCTCGGACTTTCCTCACTGCCACACTCCACCGCAACCACTGGGATTGGGATCTGAGGCAGCTACGGGGCCATTTTGTCAAAGCCCTCCTTACTTCTTTCTCTTGCTCTCTCTTTTGCTCATTTGTTGTTCACCATATGAGGAACCACAAGACTTTTTGAACCACTTACTGTGTACTACTCATCCCTGCATCTCTTTCTTTTCTCTGCTCTTCATGCTCTCTTCACTTACATCTGCCCTATTGATGGTTTTCAAACATCAGCAATTGCTGCTTGTTTTTATTAGAAGCAATAGAATTACAAAGTTCATTTGAAATATTCTAAAACTATTTCCCCCAAGTATGTATGGAGCACACAACCAGGCGAGGATTATTAGCTTGGCCTGAGAATGTGGGCAAAGTCTATAATTTTGTAGTTAAAGTTCAAAAACCTGCTCTGTAATTTACAGCCACAGTAGATATTTCACTGGCTAGTGTATGTTATCTTTATGATGCTTCACAAAAATGTTATTTGTATTGCTCTTATATTCTGAGCCTTAATAGCAACTGCCACTCTGAATTTTTCTTGATGGCCCTGAGCTCACAATAGAATCACCTGGAGATTTTGTTTAATGCCCAGCCCCCACCCTATTTGAAATGAAAGAATCTCTGGGAACAGGGCCTGGGCAGCCTGAGCTTTGAAAGTCGTGCTGGTGACTGACATCCAGCTGAGACTGAGAATTAGGGTCAGAGCCTTCATTCAAGAATAACTACTGCAGCTCAGCAAGTGTCGAAAACAATGCCAGTTTTATAAGGGATAAGCAGACAAAATAAATTTGTGTAGAGTGTGATAAAGACATGTATCAGACATGTATAAGACATGTATCATCTGAACAAATAGTTGTTTAAAATATAAAGCAACTCAATAGCCCTGTAGGGTTATCAGTCAGTGGAGGATGGACAGACTTTTGCAGACAGGAATCATCTCCATCAGAGTCCAGAAAAGAGGGCAAAGTGTGCACAGTAGGACTCGACAGTAAATTTAACAGATTCTGGTTCTGTAGAATAAGAACACTCACTAGGAGAGGTGTAAATCATGGTGGGGGGACTGTGATTGCTACTGTGCTTGCTGTGGTGAGGAGGAAAAAACACAGCTGTACAGGAAAGGGCAGGAGCCATACTCGAACATTTTCAGAGCTACTTAATGATAAACAACTGGGTTTTTAAAAATGTCTTACCAGGGCCAGGGATTTGGCTCAGTGGTTTCGCCGCCTGCTGCGCAAGCTCAAGGACCTGAGTTCAATCCCCAGTACCAAAAAAAAAAAAAGTCTTACCAGATGATTGGTAATGCACCAGTTTCCTCCCTGTGAGGAAAATCATAATGGTTAGTAAACTGCCTATGAAGAAATAAACGTCCCTTTCTTGTATAGTTTCTACAGTTCCTAACTTTAGATCCACTACTGGTGATCAGTAACGCTACTATAAATAGCATAGTTTGGACTCTATCTAAATGTGCGAAGTGTTGTGGTAGGGTCATTGATTCATGAACCTACTGCCTTTATTTCACTCCTCATGTGCTCGTCTTAGAGTAGCTATCTTCATTAAATCTTCTTTATTATTCTGTTCTACTTCATGGGAGAGTTTTTGAACCTTGCCATAAACTGGGGGAAAGCTTCTTGTAAGAGTGAGGTGGAAGTCCAGGCTTCCTATCAGATTTAATTTTGCTTGTTAAGGGGGCTCTTTGGGAAAATTTGGGTTCCAGCGAGTCACTAGGCCAAATCCTAATAACCACAATTGCCAGAAGTAATTAGACTGAGGAAAGCCAGGTTCCTTGGGAGGAGGGTCATCAGAGCACGCCTGAGCTATTGCTCTGTGGTCAGGCCTAGTTTCTTGTCCCTAAGGACTGGGAGCAATCAGGAGTTACAGAGAGCAGGAAATCGATGAGAAAACAATGCTTTTCCACCAATTTTTCCCCCTCATAGGTCATTCACCCGTAAGCAATGCAAGAAATGGGAATGGGCCATTCGTATGTGCACAGTTCACGTCACCACCCTAGTATAAACCACCTGTCTGCCTGCACGAGTGCACAGCCCTCTGCTCTCAATACCAGTTCTCTCTTCCTGGGCAGATAAAAGAACCAAGGAATTTAGCCCCAGCCTTCATACAAGAATTATCTTACTAGGAGGGAAAGGGAAGGCAATGAATCCTTGTAAACATCCTTGAGTTAATTTAGATTATGGAGGAAACATTTGACAGTAAGAAGATGGTGCTACATTAGACGAGAGTTCTAAAATCTCCAGAGCTAAAAAAGGCCAAGAGTAACTCACTGGAACTTAAAATGACACCTTTTAGAAATGTGGTGTTGGAGGTAACTACCTAGAAATTATCAACAAGTAATTGTGATTGTCACATGCAGCTTTCATTATGTGAGCAGTTAAAACATTATTACATCTTTCCACCAGAATATATTCAAGAAACACAAATACAGTTTATCTGTGCTCAATAACCAAGGTGAACAGGTTTCCTTGGAAACCCATACCATTTCTTGGAATTACCAGAAAGGATATTTTGTTAGCTTATTCGATAGATCTTGAACAAAAACACAAAACTTCCACTGGTCACTGTCCTTAAAGTTTCTAATTTTTTTGTGATTCAGAATGACTTCACTTTATTTCCATACTACTTGAGCTTAGACTATTAGTTCTCTTGTTTAAACATATTTTTTTTTGGTACCAGGGATCAAACTTGGGTCCTTGCACTTGCGAGGCAGGCGGCAGAACCACTGAGCTAAATCCCCAGCCCCATTATTGCTTCTTTTAAATACACAAAGAGGAAGTCAAATTCTTTGGCCAGTTTCTTCCATCAACTGGCAATCTCCAGGTATCAATTCGCGAATAAACCCTTACCTCCCACAGTCCATACAAAAGCATAGAAGAACGATATATCTGGTTTTCTTTTAGTTTTTAATTTGACACTAAGATAATGTAAGATTAGGAGAATCCTAATTTTCTGAAGTTTAACAGCAAAACTTTGATCTGTTTCGCTGTCTTACTGCTTTTATGGTATATATATAAATGATATAGAAAAAAGTTACTCGGTCATAAATTAATTGCATACAGGGGCCGGGGATTTAGCTCAGCGGTTCTGCCGCCTGCCTCGCAAGCACAAGGTCCCGAGTTTGATCCCCAGTACCAAAAAAAAAGAAAGGGAAATTAATTGCATACATATGAGCAGTTAGATACTTGCTTCTTATATAGTTTTGTTTCTCAATTTATGATGATTTTTTTTTTTTGGTACTGGGGATCGAACTCCGGTCCTTGTGCTTGCAAGGCAGGTGGCGAAACCACTGAGCTAAATCCCCGGCCCTATGATGATATTTTTGATCCAGAGTTTAAAAAGACATGACGTTTTTAGAAGAAGAAATAAGGACTAAGGATGGTATCCACAGCCTCCTTGGCCTGAATTCATGTATTCATTTTTTGCCAGCACCAAAATGAGAACTCTTAGCTCTTCCATGGAGAGGGAATACAAGTTACAAAGGCCCGTCTCTTTCTTACGGACAGAGCCTACCTCCCAGTTCTCCCTAGAGCTTGACGGAGACCTGATCTTTTAACAGAGTAGCCTGGGCTTCCCTCAGTGGCCTGCTGGGCTCACAGAGCCCGTGGACGCACCCTTGGTCCCGGCACGATCACCAGCATCTGCCAGCTCCTCAGGGCCATGCCTCTGGGACGCGGCCTCTGATTCATGTGTCTTCAGATGTGTGGGCACCAGGTGCCCATCCCTTAGTCTGATCTGTAGGGTTTGGAAGAGAAGCCCCACACATTCCAGCTATGACCCTCTTCAGTACCAGGTGCACATGCATCCTGCTGACATTCCAGGAGTTTATGGAAAACAATTTATCTCTGAATTTACATTGCTTATGCTCTAAATGGGGTTCTAAATGGGTTTCGTTCAATCCCAGAAAAGCCTATGTAATAGTTTTAGCCAAACTACTGAATTCATAGGCCACTGGGCAGAAGCACTGTAGTTCAGGAGATAAGAACATGTTTCCAATGGATATTGCCAAGATTTCCCAATGCAGGATATTTTCTCCATCCTTCTTAGCCCAAATTCATTTCCTCATCCAAACCGCTGCTAAGATGAGCTGAACAGCCTTAATTTTAGAATCTTCCAAAGAAAAAATAAACACACAGACAGCTGAGTTAATTTATAAAACACTGCTGCATTTATCTTGGCAGATTTCACTTTTCTCTCCAGCATACAACGCTTGTGTGCTGACTCTACTTAGCAACTCAGGGAGGAACAAGTCAGTTCTATTTATTAAGCACCTAGAGAGTCATCACACAGATGACTGTGTGTCTCTTTATGCTCCTTACACAAGTTTCTTTCCTCAGAGATAATTTACTTGCTGGATCTCTGAAACCTACCTAATACTTTTTTCTTTAAACCTGAAATAAATGCGGAGTCATTTTTACAAGAGCAATAAACTAAAGTGGCTATTCAAATACTTTGGATCTCTCTGCACCCTGAAGTGCCTTTTTGTTAGTACAAACCCTTCGTGTTTTAGAAGCGGCACTCTGAAAATCTAGGGCTGCTCAGGATTATATGACGGGAATTTCCTGCCCCCAGCCCCACCTGCCCTCTGATCCTGGGACGGAGCCTGCAGTTTTGCAGGATTCACTTTGACAACTGTTCTGCTGTAAATATTTAGAGAAGTCCTTTCCATTAGAGATTAAACAAAGTGTAAGTAACTGTTCCACTGTTCCTAAAGGAAAGATCTTACGAACGTTAGTGACAGCAGAGCTTATACTATCTGAGGCACAGATTAGGGTACTGTACACCAGATGAAAGACTAAAGGAAAACGAATCAAAAGAGGAATTAGAAAGGACTGTGTGTATTTCGAACTGCAAAATATTACTTCTAAGTTACCACTGTGGAGATGGTGCTGTGTAAAGTGAGTGGGATATAGAGAAAATGAGTTCACTTAAATGGGAAAATACTAAACATCTGATCCCCAGCCCAGTTGAGAGAGAGTCCTTGACTATTTCTCATGTGCTCACCAAAGTGAAGTCACATATCTGCTATCCGATCTGATCTAAGTCTGGTCTCTGTATTATTCCTATTCACGAGCTCTGTATTATTATTTAGCAGTATGACTGAACTCTAAAGCTTGTGTCAACACCACTTGTTAAATAGTGTGATCCCCAAGTCTCAAGGGCTCCACCATCACCAGTGTCCCTCCCTGTGCCTTCCTGATGGCCTAGCATTCACACACACAGTCACCCAGCACCCAATGGGGCCTGCTTCCAGGACCCAGCTCACAGTGACAACTGCCACATTCAGGTCCCTTATTGAATGTGGCCTAATAACCTCCACACATCCTCTCCTACTTAAATTATATCTACCTGTGTGTGGTCATGCACACCTGTGATCCCAGCACTCGGGAGGCTGAGGCAGGAGGATTGCTGCAAGTCCAAGGCCAGCCAGGTACATAGCGAATTCAAGATCAGCCTGAACTATGAAGCAAGACCTGATCTCAAAAATATAAATACATAAATAAAAATTAAAAAATTAAATGATGTCTAGATTACTCATAATCTCTATTTTTGTGTAAATGCTAATGAGATCACTGCTATACTGTATTTCATTAGGGAATTATAATGAAGAAAATGTCTGTAACAAGCTTTTAAACATTTTTGATTCTCAGTTGAATCTGGATGTGCAGTCAAGGGTTTAAAAGGCTGACTGTACCAGGACATTACAGGCTGAGCAATTTAAAACTCAGACTTCACTGGCTGAATTACAGATTAATTTTAGTCTTAGTAATCCCTGTGATACCTGATTAGAAGAGGTGTGCATCCTTTCGACTATGGTAGTTGTTTTCTCCTTCTCTGGATGACTTAGCGCTTACCTTAAAGTATAAAAAGCTGTGAATTTAATTCAGCTATTCATTGACAAGTCACAATCTAAGATTTCTGATTGGTATCTATAGTTTTCTTTTCTTTACAAAGAAACGATTTTTTAAATTTTATATTAAATATTTTTCCTGTGAAAGCACATGTTAGAGAAAAGATTCTATATAAATAACATTCAAACATCTACAGTGGGATTTTATTCCTCCTTGTTTTGCTTCAAACATATAATGGAGATCATTCATTGCTGAGTTTCTAATTGACTTCCTTGAATCATGTATATGGTTGAACAAAGACAATGATGCAAATGATCTATGGGATAGAATGAAAACTTGATCATTACAGGAGTGTCTTAGTTACTTTTTTGCACTGCTGAGACAAAATACCTGACACCCACAAGTTAAAGGAGGAAAAGTTTATTTCAGCTCACAGTTTGCAGAGGTTCCAGTCCATAGTCAGCTGGCTCCAAGGCAGGGTGGCGTGGGAGAGGGAAATCTTGGAGTAGAAACAGTCCATGTTGGGGCAGGCAGCAGGCAACAAGCAGCAACAGCAGCGGCAGACCTGTCTTCCCGGTCTCCCTTTATAGCCCATCAGGACAAAAGCCTGTTGATTGGTCCCACCCAGACCCAGGGTGGGACTTCCATTATCCACATTATGGTAAACTCATTTACTTATCGTACATTCTTAATCATAGTGTCACACACCATAGATCCAGCCACCTCCAAAAAGCCCCACCTATGAGCCCATGAGGCTCTGGAGGGACATCTACAAGCCGTAGCAAGATACAAGCCGTAACAAGGAGACTCATGTATTTGGAC
This sequence comes from Heterocephalus glaber, assembly GCF_000247695.1. Next base: position 1,535,318 of record NW_004624753.1, read on the forward strand.
TCCACCTCTCAGAATCTGTTTTCTTAGTTTAGACTCTAATGAGAGAAATCTCACACTAGCAGATAAGGATATTGATCTCTACTTTATACACTGCTGTATAATTTAGACAAATTATCTGGTCCGTGATTCTCTGTAAAATGGGCCTCCTGCTCTTTAGTTTATCTGAAGGCAGGAAACTGATCTTGAAGTCCCTCCAACAGCAAGATCAACAAGCTTTTCCTTTTCCCTCTTGCAGCATATTCTAACCTTAGATAGTTCTCTGTAAAAATATCAAGAATGTGAAGTTAGAGCTTGAATTCAAAACTATAGTTGCTTGTACTGTCATAGAATGTTAGGCCATACTTTAAAAGCTAACAAGCAAAAAAAAAACAAACCTTGTTGGAGAGAAAAACATGGGAAAAAACTGAACCTGAAAGCTCTAACTAAAACACCATAAATTCATTAGTTCCTTGCAGAGCTATTTATTGGACATTTATTATGTGTTGGTATTACAAAAGTGAGAAAACATCCCTGCCCATTAAGCACTTCACAGTGGTGAAAATACGAAAAATATAAGTGGAGTTAAAAATTACCATCTGGCAACACATAGATACCATTTCTAAGCTGTGGAAGACTTGTATTTTAGATTTGTTTGAATAGAATTGGAAATTAATTGCATGGTTTATCATGGGCCTAATCCATACCCAGATTTTTCTCTGGAAAACAAGGGCACTGACAGCATTGTAGGATAAAGCAAGAAGGTGAAAGGAAGATCAACAGAAAACACTGAAATTTATTAGGCCTCCCAGTATTTTCTTGTCTTGGGATTTATGAGCAGTAAACAGCAGTCATCGCTTAGGATAACGTGTGTGACAGTCACAGGAAGCGTGCCATGCGGACTATAAACGATGCTGGCATTGTCAGGTACAGCTTGGCATGGAGTGGCCCAGTTGGGTAGAGCCAATTTCCACTTTTGGCACATTGATTAATTTCTAAAGCTGAACTTTCACACTGGTTCATTAACTGGAATTACTTTACCAAACAAATACTGAAACATTGTATGTTTAAAAATAGTGCATTTTTGTTCATCTCTTGGAGGCAGTTCTCAAACCTTTTATGGTCAGCCCTGGACCGCAACATGGAATATACAACTGGATCTACTTGAAGCACCAGTTTGGCTGACACAGGTCAACAAGTTATTTGGCTTTCTTCTGTAAGCCTGCTGATAACCCCTCCTCACAACAGTTGGTAACTTTGAAGATGTCTGCTACTAAAATTCAGAGCCTTCAAAGTGACATGATTCAGTTCTCTTCTATATGTTATCATTAATTTGTGAAGGGTTTTGAGTAGAGAAAGGCAACTATTGGCTAGTTTTACATGTGTTATCTCATGTTACCCTCACAACAATTGAATGATACATATTTTTGCCATTTTATGAATAAAATAAATCGTACTCCAAACACTTAAGGAACAGATCAAAATGACCCAAATAGAAATGATGTACCTAAAACATTTAGTGAGAACTTTTGACCTAAGGAAGATCCTTTCTTGTGATACTGTTGTTCATTAAGCCCATTAAAGAGGATGCCAGAGGAGATTTAAATGAAAGAGAGTTTATGTAGGGGAGACAGAACTACTATGACCTCTTCACACAAAAAGTAAGGTGAGAGAGAGAGAGTACACCAGGCTAATCGGCAGAGTGGCTACTTGGGAAGTACCACGAGCTTTTACACTGTTTTTAAAGCCAGGAGCCCAACAACTGTCACTCCTCAAAGAGTCCTCTGGTTAGTAAATGGTAAAATAGTGTGGTAAGAGCTGAAAGATGTGAAGGAAGTAGAATCCACCAGAAGAGGTAATTGGAAATGAGCATAGAGGAAGCTCCTAGGTTTTTGGCTTCGGCAACTGGATGGTGCCATTTTCTAAGACAGAAAATTCTAGAGAAAATGCTAGCACGTGTTCAGTATATACAATATGCTCCAGCAGCCAGGATGGGTTTTGGAAAACCTGTATGCAGCATAACCCCTCCTGTTACTCAAGTAGGAAGAGGGTGGCCAGAGAAGTGACTCAGCGGAAGTCATGTTGCCATGGAGCCGAGAGGACCTGGACTCTGGTGGCCATGCTGTAGCCCCAAATGCTGCAGAGCAGATGGCTCCAAAAACTGACATTCCAGACAAATGCTCTGCAGGTTTTCTGGCAATCTCATTTCATGTTTGCTTAATTAATGATCTTTTCAAAGAGAATTTTCCGTTGATTGGCTAAGAATTTATTTCACAATCTCTTCATTTCCTTACTGCCAGCGAAGTCAAAACGTAAAAAGTTACAACACTGTTGCCCTAATCTAAGAAGGTGCAAAATAGGGCACCATTTAAAAAATGAGACACATTTTCATCAAAAGGCTACTAATTCCTCATCAAATGTATTCTTACTTTTGGGTTAAAGGAGCTTCCAATCTTACCTCCTGCAGATTAAGTGTCATTATGCTCACTACTCACAATACTTTGTGTCAATATAGTTTTGTACCATGTATAGACATTTGCTTATCATGATTGTTTTCAATACTCTTTCAAAACAGACAGGTCTTACCATGTCATTCTATGAATAAAGCTTAAATATGTTAGGTTATCTGTGTGGTATCCCAAGGTCACTACGTGATGACAGTAGTGAGCCCCCCAACTTCTTGTAGGGGGATATGTGTTTTGTTTTCCTATAAGAGTCCTTTCTTCGGATTTGATTATACAGGCAAGTAGAAATCTCTGTTAGGAGTGAGACTTTTACTGGCTGACAAGCCAAAGTGGTGGACCCTTCAGGACCTGTCCCACTGAAGACCCCATTATAGGGAGGAGGGGATCCTGAGGTAGGAGCAACAAGTGTTGCTTGACAATCCTTCTTGAAGAAAAAGGAGACAACTTACGGGGTGTTCTCTATGGGAGTAGAACTTCTTGAGAAACAGGCTAAAGTTCTCTGGAAGTGGGTATTTTCTAGTAAGTATTGCTATAATTATATGGGGATCCCAAAATATGAGGACATTTGTTTTACTAGATGTGATAGAATAGACTGTTTTGGGCAAACAGACTGAACTAAATTCAAGAACTTCAGGATAAAACTCCAAAGGTTTCTTATCCTATCAGCTGGGAGCTAATTAATGGTGTGGATCTCAGTATTCTCATCTGAAAATTTACAGGGATGAGGAAAAGCTTTAAGATTCCTGTAAGTTCCATAATTATAGGCATCATCCTCCCATATATTCTTCAAGTATTTCTACATATTTTGTTCTTTATACTTCCTCTTTCCCCCTTTACATTTATCTAAGTTCTTCTTCCCCTTAATGTCCTGTAACTGTTCCTAATTACTCTGTGCTCTTCAAATAACTCAACCATCAATAACAGCTCCTACCTTTTAATTTCTGTTACATTAAATGTCTAGTCCATATAATTATGGCCATTAGCATATGAAACAATTATTTTATGAACTCTATTGTAGGCTTCTTGAGTCAGACCCCACACTATTTCTTAGTAGGATCAGTCCCTAGGAAACTGCTTCATGCCATTGCTGAAAAGGCCTTTATTCGTGAAGATGATAAAGATGTGAAACTGAAAACGTGACGTTTATGTCACTTGCATCTGGTTCACCTGGAGTGTTTCTCATACATGCAGCCACCTAAGCCCACCATCTCCATTCTTGAATCAAAAGCTCTGCAAGTGAAACCCATGCATCTGTATTTTAAACGAGTACTCCAGGTCACTGTTTCACATAGCTAAGTTGTGGAGCCATGGGTGTAGACATTTGGTTCTCCATGCCATACAGGTATCATTTCTACAGAATGTCTGGAATGTCTAACCTCTTTCACCCTGTTCAAATAGGTATTTATCGCCGGTGGTCTCACGGGGTTCCAGCCCATCACGTTGTGTGGGGTCACCAGTGATATCCACTGCAGTCTGGATCTCCAGTCCTTAAAAAGTAGCTTCTTTCTGTTCATGAGTTTTGAGCTTCTCAAGTTACCAGATCTCATATATTACAAAGAAGCATCAGCATCTGCCTCCTTTCCAGACTGCTTGCTTAGAGATTCCTGAGAGGTTTTTTCGGAGAAGACTGCCAGTTGCCTTGATTATAGATGGAGATAATGCAGGATGAGTGAGTAAGGCAGAATGTCTCTCATCTATTGATGTTTAATGAGTGCCTGTAAGAGTGTTTGGTGCTTCACACAGCATCTCGGTGAATCCTCCCAGGGTGTATCAAGTAGCCATTCCCGTGTTGCAGATGGGAAAGCCCAGGCTCAAAGAGGCTAAACCGTGTTTTTCTAAATATTCAGACAGTAAATGCCTTGACACATGTAATTGGCATTACTCATCTGCTCTTGGGATAAATGTGCAGGGCTCATCTCCGAATGCAGAAGCAATGCAGGGAACTGTGTACATAGCACAAATGCATCAGACCCAAAAGCGTGCTTACAGAGTCCTCTTCTGTTCCATGAGGAATTCGGTAAAACTAGCAGAAGTCTCCACTTTTTTCTCTGCTCTGAACTTTAGATATGACACACACTGCTGGATTTTTTTTAATGGTATACCCACTATTTGCACATCTTCTTGTTCCTGTTAAAATACCAGGAGCCTCCACCTGCTGTTTGTTTATGCTAGGGCTGCAGTCATCAGAGATGCTGCTGGAGCATGCTCTGTGGCCCAAAGATCCAAGTTACTCGTAATACATCAAAGTCCAGTTTGTTGTTAGCACAAACTGAAGTTTGTTTCATTTAAGAATGTGAAGTTAATAGTTACAGACTCACACCCATGCAGATTCATTACCATGAAACTATCACATTTTCTGTTTATGTTGATTTCTAATTATTTCTCCTCCTTAAAAAAAAAAAAAAAAAAAGAGAGAAATAGCTCTCTTGGCCAGACCAGAGCACACAGTGATTCCCACTGTTGGATGAACACGGTTGGATCATGTCTCATGGAGAAAGCTCCTGTTATCACCCACGAACTCGTCCACAGGTCCTGGCTCTCGGCAGAATCTGGGTCTTCATGACCCCTGTCCTCCCCTTCCTGTCCTCTGCTCACCTCCACTGGGGAACACGGCCACTTGGAGAAGGGAAGCTTCCCTCCCCCAGCAACAGCTGGAGGTCCTGATCCAGTACCTTATATGTACCCTGCAGTGGAGAGCATTAACTCCAGGACAGTTCGTCCATGTGGCTAAAGAAGAGTCACTTCAGTTTCGATCCTGCAGATGCCTTTGTCGCCTCAGCAGCACTATCAGTCACCACCACCTGGTTGGCCACAGGAGAGCTAGAATGGGGTTCATGGCTTCTTAAAAATTAACTTTGAAAAAAAACTGAGCTGGGCGTGGTGGCAAACACCTGTGATCCCAGCACTCAGGAGGCTGAGGCAGGAGGATTGCCATGAGTTCTAGGCCAGCCTGGGCCACATAGTGAGTTCAAGGCCAGCCTGCATGACATAGAACTTGTCTCAAAAAACAACAACAACAAAAAGAAACTTTGAATTTACCCTGTGGATTATTAATTTATCTAATGAATAAAACAACCTAATGTTGAGATTGTTCAAAAAAGGTTCCATTAGAAGTGAAAACCATAGTGTTATTGCTCTGAATTATTGGCACGTTTCAATATGTGTTGCTAATGGCAGGAATTTAGAAAATGCAAGAAAAGATGATATGCAAGATTGTAATTTTTTAAACTTTTTATTCTTTCTTTGTTCTTATGACCTCTTATATGTTTCATAGCTTTGCCATTTCTCTTCACCCACCCCAGCCCCGCACCCTGCACTAAAAGAGGAATGAATATCTAAAACCCCAAAGTAAACTAAAATTATTGCCGGTGGGAGATGGGGAGGAACAGAGGAGAAATGAAATGTTCCCAAGAGTAGAGAACATGGAGACTGACGCGTGGTCTCTTCAAAGACCAGAATCTGAATGTCAGTTCCAAGTTTGCAACTGGTTAGGACATTCTCCTCTAATATAAAAATTAATAAGAGAACATATTTCCATGGAATACAAGATGCTAGTTCTGTTCCAAGACTCATAAAATTAACAAAACTTAAAGTGAGTAACTGCATTGGGCCGCAGTGCTCTTTCCTCCCCTTCTGATGCTACTTACAGACGCAGGGTTGAAAGGTGCTGAGGCACTCGCCTCGTCGGGAGGGTCTCATCAGGAGGGTCTTCCAGACTTGGCCTCAAGTCCCTCAGGGCGCTGGGCCAGCTTCGTGGTGCTGGGGTCCACCCTCGGGCTTGGCCCTTCCTCACCGCCTTAAAAGTCTGCCCGAGCTGGTGCTCTCTCTGCCGGGAAACCCTTCCTCACGTTCAGAGCTGAAGACTGCTCGGTCTCCATGTCTCATGAAGGCGTGACAGCAAAGTCTCCCTTATTTCTTGGAGTTGTCCTCGCCTTACCCATGTGTTATTTCATTGACAACACCCCTCACAGTGCATGATGACAACAATGTTTTTACTTATTAATTGATCAGCTTCATGATGCTAGGAACTGGATGTCTCATTCAAGCCTGTATTTTCTGCATCATGTACTTAGGTATATAATGGGCTCTCCTACTTTTGTTGAAAATCTTAATCACACATGATGCACTCAGACACAATGCAGCCCTCTCCATTTATCTTCCATTTGTAGTCTTGATCCTATGGCATGTGACCAGGCAAAACATAGCCCTTCCCAATCACATTCATATCTAGCCACCACCTAGTCATCATAACTTAGATTTCATGAGTTCCACAGATGTCATCATTTGCTAGCTATTTTCATAGTATTTTAAGAAATTTTAATATTTCATTTTAGTGGAAAGAATAGCTAATTGATATTTAATGTTAGGTTTGCCTTGTTGCTATGGTTTTATTTTAAAGTATTTATAGAATATAAATATTAGACTCCCTTCAGGAAACTATTATTTGGTAGGAGAAAAAGAAAGTTTTACCAAATTCTCAAAGAAATTGTTTCCATTAAAAACAGCAAGTTTCCCCACATAATAACAAGGGTGGAGCACCGGCTAGGTTGTATTTGGCGGCTGTTGAGTAGATTCTTCTCTGAGACTGTCAGAAATTCTATGAACCCACTGGTGTAGCACAGACTTTCAGATTAGAGGTTGATGTGGTGAGACATAGGTGTGGCAGTCTCTGTTATCCTGTCCTTGTGAGTCATGCTTACTGGTTCAATTAATGTCTGTGGTGTTCACTTTGATAAAAGACCTCACAACATATGTGTATGAGTGTGCATGCACATGTGTGCATGTGTGTACATACACGTGTATACATGTGAACACAGGTTTGTGCACACATGTAGATATTTAAATAACAGGTGAGTTTTACTTCATTTAAAGATTAAAACATTGATACATTCAAACCACTAAAAGACAAATAGGACTTCAGAAATAACAAGGTCTGTATATATTTGGATATATAAACATGTGGCTCTTTCAACAAATTTTGTTTTGTTTTTTGAGGCAGGGTCTCCCTATGTAGTTCAGGCTGGCCCTGAACTCAATATGTAGCCCACGCTGGCCTTGAACTCGAGGCGATCCTCCTGCTTCAGCTTCCAGAGTGTGGGGATTACAGGCGTGAGCCACTGCTCCTAGCTAACAAATTATTAATAATAATAGAGGTCTATGAGTAGACCTGTGTTCATGCATATATCATAGCTTAGGAAGGTAAAAGAATGTTGTGTCCTAAAATGTACATATACTTATTCAGAAAATCTTTTGTGCTTATTTTCTTATCTATATCTAACTTCCCCAAATTGTTTAAAAGATTGTGGGGACCTAGCCTTTGTAATTCTACTTTGGAAGCTTTTACTTATAAGTAAGTAAAACCAATTAATTCTCAATATTTTCTTGTTTGACTTAACAGAACTTGAAAGAGGTTGCCAAGTCATTCAACTTTTTAACATTGGGTTTTTCTTAAAGTAAACATTGCCAAGCATTTCAGAGGAACCATGAAACATCTCTTAATTTTCAGTGACCGTAAAGTTACTCTAAATAATAATTTTGTAATAATCAAGACCCGAGATACAATAGAAATGTGTTATTCTAATGTAGGCAAGAAAAGAATCACATTTTCTTTAGGTGAATGTATTCAAAATAAACGACATCTAGAAAAGATTCCACTACTTAATTTCAAATGATTTATGTCATATATAAATATCTTTAAAGTATAAGTGATTTGGAACTTCATTCTTTTACCAGATAGTCATAGGCAAAGCCCCCTGAAAAGCAATTATTATAGATACTTTCTGTTAATTACTTTTACATCTTTATTTTTTTAAAACACAAATAGCTTATTTTTATATTTATTGCCTTCATTCACTCAATTATCAAAAATTCTTTATTAAGAACTTATTCAATAGGGCCGGGGATTTAGCTCAGTGGTGCCACTGCCTGCCTCGCAAGCACAAGGTCCTGAGCTCGATCCCCAGTACCAAAAAAAACCTTATTCAATATATAGCCACCCTATGTTGGAGTTGCCAATTACCAGGAAATTATCGAGCCACATTATCACCTCCTGCCCCAGGATTCTTACATTCAATCTGAGCATCTTGTGACAGGAGCAGGCCTGGGGAAAGGACAAGTGTAAACTAGCCCTGATGATGGAATGCCATCCTCTCTTCTCCATGTGCTTTGTTTGTTTGTTTTGTTTTGGGTACTGGGGATCGAACTCCGGAAGAGCAGGCAGTAAACACTGTGAAGACTGGAATGCCTTAGGGAGATCTGATTATGTCTTTTGTTGGTTGCTTGATTGGTTGGTCAAACATCAACTTTGTGGATTAATTTTTCATACAATACATTATGAAATCAGTGTGTTACTTTCATGTATTGAACACCTCCTTGGTACTCAAACTTGTTTAATTAAACTACAGTTTATTAAATTTTGTATTTCTGGAAAATTTCTAGCCAAACATAAATGACATCAGAGGTACCTGGCAGTGTAAAGAATGGGTTTCTTTTGCATAGCTATCTACAGTACATGGTAGTATATTTACAATTGAGCTGTAGAAGGGGATTTGAGTAAGACAAATCCTGAAAGCTTGCCTCTAAATTATTACAGAAACAGAATTTAGTTTTCAGTACTCTAACTGGTTTAGTTCTTCATAAACATTGGAAATACATAGCTAAATGTTGTATATTTAGCAAATGCTCTGGTATTATTTAAAATTCAATTTTCTAGATATTATATCAAAGCTGAATTAACTTTCATGACAATAATAAGTTTCTTAGAAACTGTTACATGAGTGATATATCACAAGTTTAAGGCTATCAAGTAGAGGTAGTAGGAAGAATAGCTTAACAACCAGAGAAATAAGTGATTTACCCACTGTGAGTACTGTTCTTTTTTTCTAGTGACAAGGTCCCACTAAGTTGCTCAGGCTGGACTTGAACTTGAAATCCTCCAGCCTTAGCCTCCCCAAGTTCTGGGATTACAGTGTGCTCTACCAGGCCTTGCAAATTGGTGTTAAGTCATTCATTAACAAATACTCTTTTTTTTAATATATGTGCACTCCAAAGTTAAGAAGAGCTATTTAGCTCCTTAATTTGGGGGAAAGTCTTAAGTAAAAAATTCAAAATTTCTAGGTCAAGTTTCCATAAAGTCTACCCAATTTCCTTTTATAGCTAACTTGTTGGTGCCAGATATCAAAGATACGAATTTTAACCTTTTTCTAAACTTGCTATTAGTTCTGTCACAGCATTATTTTGAGTCCCAATTTGAGGTTTCAAATTAAACAATTATAACAGCTTATAGTATATTCACCATACTTATCCTCTTTAATGTATGTGCTTTGAAGGCAGAAGTGATATAGAAAAACAAAGTATTATTAAATATCCTCATAATACATTTTTTTTTTCCGTACCAGGGATCGAACTCAGGTCTTTGTGCTTGCAAGGCAGGCAGTAGAACCACTGAGCTAAATCCCCAGCCCAATACATCTTTTTCTCTTTCCAGATGTCCTACATTTGACTATGGTTCCTTTGTGTTTCATTCATTCAGAGTGCTTTTCCCTTTCCAGATGACTTCTTTAGCCATGCAGCCACTCCACTCCCACATGCATCTCCAAAGTAAGCCTCATCCTGTAAAGTAATGATGTCAGCCACGTTTGTATCATTACAACTGAATCCCATGCATCTTGTCCTATAACCTCTTACTCCCCTAGTAGCTTCTCTGCTTTCTACTCATTGGCAAGAATTAGAAACATCCCTATTCAAATCCCCTTTTTTGTTGGTTGACCATATTTGATAGATTCCACTTCCTAAATATCTTTGGAACATGCATCCTTTCCCTGTCATGTTATAGTGTCTTGGCTGTATTGTAAGCTACATCACCCTCTTCAAACATTACATGAGTTTTCTCCTGGTTTTCATGTCTGCCATGCTGCCAGGGAAATACTTCTTACTGTTTCTTTGGTTTTGGTTTTTTGGGACAAGGTCTCACTATGCAGCCAAGGCTGACCGTCAACTCACTATGCAGCCCAGCTGGCATCAAACTTGAGACCCTCTTGTCTCAGCCTCTAGAGTGCTCAGATTGCATTTTCTAACAGAAATCTAACCATATCACACACAGGATTGGCACACTTTCTATTTCTACAGAATAATTTCCTTGGTACATCCCACAAAGGGTTCCATAATCTAATACTACCCTGTGCTTCCAATCTTGGATTGAATTCATGCCAATCTCCTTCTCAGTTTGGATAACTGTGGTTTTTCCTCTTCTAGCTCCATGCAGCCATACATCTACTGATAAACTCCAATTAATTTTCTGATATTAAGTTAAGCAGTATTCTATGAAACCTTACTTATTTATATCTCTACCACCAAAATCTCCATTGCTTATATAAATAACAGTGGAAACATTCTTTGAAAAAGAGTGATTCAGAAATTCAAAATGAAGTTATGATTAGAGTAGGAAAAAAGAAGCATGACAAAATGATTCTATTTTTGACTTAGAATCACAAGATTTTATGGATGAAAGACTTCTTAGAGTCAATCCAGACCAAAGTTTTTTGTGGTTTCCATATAAAAAGTAAAAGCTCTTGCCTTAAGATGAAGTTTGGGAAATTTGTATCTAGTTGTGTAATACCAACTGCATAATTTGCGTGATCTTTCTACAGTATTCAAGAAATAAGTCACTACAATATTCATCCATAAAATTTAGAATCATAGAATCTGCACTTCATAGTCTCAATTTCTCTCTATCCTATTGCTAGAACTTACACTTTCTTAAAGAAATGAAGTTGGCATCATTTTGTATTAAATTCACTGCCCATACTAAAAATTCACTGATTAGAAATGAATAAACCAAAATTTTCATTGCAAGTTGAGACAACTGGTCTTCCTTTATTTTTCAAAACTTTTTATCAAAACCTTTTGTAAAGGCAAATTATGAAAAAGGCAAAACAAATTATTATAGTCCAAGGTGGACTACGTTGCATTTCATCAGTAAAACTTTAAAAAACAGAGGGAATTAGGTGAGGTCTTTTTGGCACATCTTACAGTTTCAGTGGAAACCGTTACCAGTCATGAGACCCATACACAGTTCCCTTATTTATTTATTTTTTTTCCGGTAGCCGGGATCAAACTCAGGACCTTGTGGTTGCGAGGCAGTCACAGTGCCACTGAGCTAAATCCCTGACCCAATACACAGTTCTTTTATGTAGAGGTCTCCAAACATCTAAAACTCAATTTTTCAAATCCAACTCATTTTAAGGAATGTCTGTCTGAGAGCCCAAATATGAAAGTCATGTTTCTGTCATTAACTGAACTATTTAAAGTGATAGTCATAGTTGATAAAAGTTTCATGGTGCATAAAATTATAATTGTGTTCTATTTTAGCAGCCACATTTCAGAGACAGGGAAAGAATGGATGGACCCATCTGACCTATCTTTATCAAACCAAGTCATCTAGGCCTTGAATTTGGGGTTACTTTCTTCTAAAAAAGGTCCCCATTTTCATAGACAATTCTCCTGAAAAAGGTTCCACAGCAGTTTGTTTTCCTTTTTTATCTACATCTCACTTCTTGAGGTTGATTCTGAAAGACCTGGAACTCAGAGCTCTTGATCCCTTCTTGTTTAGGGGGTTTCCCTGTTTAAAATATGTACAATCTTAAAATATGTAAAATGCCCCTGAGTCTCCAGTGCTGAGTTACTGGCATGAGAAATGACCAAGTGAGTTACCTGGAAAGCTGTTTTTACTTGCAAGTCCCCCAGGCCCTATAAGCTCTAAACCCCCTGTGCCGCTTTATCTGACCAGCTCCGCCCCACAAGAGAGATGTACAGGAAAAGCAGGCTCCCCTCAACCCCGTTCCCTCAGTTTCTTTACGAAACATCTTCCATGAGAGTGAGCTGTGTGTGGTTCCTGTGGTGGATTTGGGGATGGTTTCCTACAGCAGAGGACAGGGCAGCACAGTGGCCTCTCCACAGTTGGCCTTCACACCTCTGCACCAAGGCTCTTGGGTCCTACAGGTGCTCCTTCAGAACTCGGTGTGGACCAAACATCTCTGTGAGGACACATTTAATCACAGCAAGGACTGTGAGAGGTGATCCCTTCTACCACCAGCAAAAGAAGTGGGAAGTATGTTGGGATGCCTTTGGACTCCTGTGCCTCAATCTTAGCTTCTCAAAGGAACATGACTTTCTTTCTGGCATCCTGAAAGGACAATAAAGCTATTAGCATTACATCCGTATAGAGACTATGTTAGGAGAAGAAATCATCTCAAATGCCAGCTACAGGAGATGCCCTTTAGTTAGCAGTTCCTATCAGATCATGAATAGAGAGGAAGAGCTCATGAAAACATGAATCTCCCTGATGTTTGTTCACTTTATTTAGATTTGCTCCTGAACACTCACCTCATGCATCGGTGACTCCTGGCAGCCCGGGAGTATGTGTAACAGTGATGTTCAGTCCATCTCTCCAAGTGTGCCTTTCCCTTCAGCAAGGAGAAAGCAAGGACACTGAAACTAAGAATTCCCTCCCCAAAGACAAAATATTGAACATAAGCACTCATATATTTTCCATATGGAAATACTGGTAAGAAAAGTCACATTTTCACCATTATATCCATCTGATCTGCTAATTATTAAAACTATGTGAGAAGAAACATTTCTGGAAAGCATTGAGGGGTGGTGAGTAGCTAACTTACTTTCAGAATTAATTTGCACTGGATCAAAGGGTAAAACTGTGTTCACTAATAAACTGTAATTGAAAATAATATTCCAGAACTTAGCATTCTTGTTCAAGCTATGCCCTGGTGTATGTTGCTATACTGCTGAAGAAATAAGAGACATGTGCTTACTATCTACTACAGAAATGAAAAGCTGAACTCGCATGTGCTGTTTGCAAGGTGTATGCCAGCACAAAATCACCGGTCTCTGATTTCCCAGGGTGCTAATTAAGTAAGAATAGCTTATATATAAACTTTGTAAATCATGTGAGCCACATATATTTTTACTTTTCCAAAGCATAAGTGTTATGAACTCTGAAATTAAAATAATATACGGTCTGTTAAGGGAAATATCAGATCTCAAAATATGTAGGAGAAATATCCCACCTCGTTTACTCAGGGTCACCAAGTTGCAAGCTAATGAGAGAAATGTATACACCATGCAAGATGTCGCTTAACTTCTACATCCAGGGTTTAACCTTCACTGTTCACTGTTGCCTTTCTGCATTTGTCTCCCCAGTGCACCCCAGCGTCAGTCAAGGCTGCCAAGGGGGCTGTGCGACGTGTTCTGATTACAATGGGTGTTTGTCGTGTAAGCCCCGACTGTTTTTTGTTCTGGAAAGAATCGGCATGAAGCAGATAGGAGTGTGTCTCTCTTCATGTCCAAGTGGATATTATGGAACTCGATATCCAGATATAAATAAGTGTACAAGTAAGTGCCTACACAACATTATATTTTTATCCCATCCTCGAGGACTTTTCCTCACTGAATATCTGTGATATTCAATGTTGAGTAAATAATAATGTTGACCTGATAATTAGGCTAAACTATATTTGGACTTAACCACCTGTCAGGACAGGAAAATTTTCAGCCACTACTGTAACTGACAAAATATAAAGCACTTAAGTTTTTATGGAGGGGTGTTGTATCGTAAAAGCTAAAGCTGAGGATGTGACTATTACTCACTGAACCCACAGAGAAGTTCTGCAAGCATCAGTACCATCTAAGGTCTTGTTACTGTCGCACAATCCAAGTATTTAATAACTTGAAGAATCATTTTAGCTATCTGGCTTCCAGAAAGGCTCCAGTATGGCAAGTGAAACATTTATTTTATCAGTTGGAAACAAATGTTGGAAGCACTCTCATCTGGACCCTGAACCTGCTCTCCATGCTGAAGATGAAGTGACCTTTCGAAACTGTAAATTAGGAAATCTCGCTCCTCTGTCCAAACATGACATGTTGCAGGGCTTCTCTCTCCAACCTCATCTTGCCCTGACCTCCCTGTGAGATGCTCCCAACACAGGCCCTGGCAACCACTGCTCTCCTGGGCGCCTCTGCCACACCTCAGCCTGGCTAAGCCCTCTCCCTCTCAAAGAGGCTATGACACCTCACCACATTAATCTGCCTCTTCCTTTCATCACTCACTTCCCATCTTTTTTTCCTGCATTTTTCTGTTGTCGTTTTCCAGAGCCCTCCTTACTCTGGAACCAAACTGCCTGGGTTCAAAAACCATTCTGCTTTTTGTGGTTCTTGGCTGGTTACATAACCATTTCAAGCCTTGGTCATTTTATTATTTTATCGGTCTCATTATCAAAATGAGAACCATCATAAAGGGCACTTTATTGGATTCTTATAAACTTTAAAAAACCTTAAGATTGTGAATACTTGTAATAGTCCTGGTTTATAGTGTTTGCCTTTTAAGATCAGCGATTGCTATTTATTATGTCTCCTTGAATTGAGTTTGGGGCAGCCTCTAACTGCCCAAGCTGCTCCTGTTAAGGTACACAAAAATAATGCCTGGCAGTTAGTGGGTAATCAGATGGCTGCTGAGTGAATAAATAGTCCTAAATAACAGCACAAAGTTCTATTGGGACATCAACGTCATTTAATACAAATAGTGACTTGGTATTATAACCATTCTTGGCTGTATACATACAGGTAAAATATCCCTTATCTGAAGTCCATTGAACCAGAAGATTTTTTTAAGTTTTATAGATTGGGGAATATTTGCTTAGATTTTATTGGTGGAACATCTCAAATCTGAACACCCAAATATGAAACTTCTGCAGAATAAAGTCACATTCCAAGTGTCTCAGATTTCAGAACATTTGGGATCTTTAGATATTTGAAAAATGAAAGCTTAAGTCATATTACCAAAAATTTTTCATAAAGCACCCAGTGCACTGATTTTGAACGCAACAACTGATGTACATCAAGGAAACGACTGGAAGAATCCTTACTTCAGTTTAGCAAAATAACTTTGAACCCCAAGTTTGTTTGACACCAAAGTTGCGTGTGCGTGTAAAACTGGTTCAACGATAAAGAAGTTAGTAGGTAATGAAAGCATATTTTCTCCTTTCCTTTTCTTTCAGAATGTAAAGCTGACTGTGATACCTGTTTCAACAAAAATTTCTGCACAAAGTGTAAAAGTGGGTTTTACTTACACCTTGGGAAGTGCCTTGACAATTGCCCAGAAGGCCTGGAAGCCAGCAACCACACCATGGAGTGCATCAGCATCGGTGAGAAACTCTGGGATGTGGAGTGGATGAGAAGCACCCCCGGTGGTAGCAGGCTCCATGCACAAGCTGCTGAATCCAATTTCACAAGAACATGAAGGTGTCTCTAAGGGATTACCCATCCCTTTTACAAAGACAGCATCTTAGAGATGTTCCCATACCCTTACTCAGCATATAGCACAGTACAATTTTATACCTAGTGAGTGTGCCGTTATTTCTTAGGGATTCTGCTAATTGTTTTGATTATTCTGATTATTTTGTAGTATGAAGTCCTACTTGTAATAGTGTGTGTGTGTGTGTGTGTGTGTGTGTGCGTGTCTGCGTGCGTCTGTCAGTCTCTCTAGCCACGTGTGTCTTGAGCCAAACTCTGCTCTAGGGTAATTTTCACAGAACACCTAGGTCTGACCTCAGCCAGTCACCAAAGCTGTTTTCCGAGGAGAGAGGGCGTATTTTCTGAAGCAGCCCACTAACTCAGCAAAGTTCTGCTTGTACCGATATTCAGCAATAAAAAAGGGAGGATTTTGAACTTACTCAAACTGACCAAGTGAGAAGGTCCCAGGGTCTGATTAATTGCAGGCTGAGCTTCCTGGAGGGGAGGTCCTCAGACAGCGTCTGTCTAAATAACATCACTGTAAGGCTGTATTTTCCTCTTACGTGTTGTGCAGCCACTAGAGCACAAAGCTGATGAACTCTTGGGGAGCAGATGCTATCCCGAAGGGGAAAACAGCATAGGAAAACTCAGAGTCCCCTGGGCAAGAACTGCAGGAGCCTTTGATGCTGCCGTGACTCTGGCGTGGCAGGAACAGCCCTCCCGATCGGCCCGACAGTCTCCAGAGCTGCCCCGGGTGCTGCAGCGTGGAGCCATTAGGACCCCAAGTGTTGGAGTAAAAACTAGAAGGTGGTGCTTTAACCATTTCAGTTCCAACCCAGAAATTCTACTTCTAAACAACACTTTAGGTAGAACAGATTAAATGCATAATACTTTAAAGATGTCTTTAGAAGTAGCAGGAAAACAATCTTGAATCAGTTCATGATGATTTTGGTTAAGTCTTTTCTTGTCCAGTCAATAAAACACAGAAAAACAACTTAGGAAACGGGTAAAAGGTACATGAGAAAGTACTTCACGTTCATCCGTTTATAGGTCCCGAGGGCTATGATTAGAGGTAATAAGTTCCAAACAGTGGAAAAATATGGGAAACACTTTTGCAGAATAGGCAAGCACAAAACTTCAGGACAAACTGCTAAAAGTTTATGGGATTTCTTTATCTAGTGAAAGGACACATATTTAAATTTTCTAGGGTGTTGAAAGTGCGCCATTCAGTCTTAGAAGGCTATGTATACTAAATTTAGACAATATTCGACACTGATACTTTCGGATTAGTCTTTAAAACTCAATAATTTTATATCAGTAAAACTAAGATTATTTCTTTTTTTCGGTACCGGGGATCGTACTCTGGTCCTTCCGCTTGCGAGGCAGGCAGCGGAACCACTGAACTAAATCCCCGGCCCTAAGACTATTTCTTGAAACAAATGTCAGTAATTTATATATTTTAAAGTGGGCACTAACTGTCTAAAGGCCCTTTAATTAATCTGACATATTTAGCAGGTATAAATGACACTAGTCGTACGGACCAGAACTTTGTTTTTCAGGGCTGGCTTTCGTTTTTTTTTTTTTTGCTCTGTGACAGTGGTGGCAAACCTGTGGCACATGTGCCGCAGCAGGCACATAGAGCCCTCTGTCAGCACGTGAACCAAGTCACCCTGATGTCACTCCAACAGCACCCATGGGCGAAGTGTTGGCACTTTGCCATAAATAAGTGGGTTTTGGGTTGCAGTTTGGGCACTGGGTCTCTGAAAGGTTCACCATCACTGCTCTAGAAGCATGTTTCCCATCATATGGCACCTAGACTACAGGTAGTAAGTACCCTTGTAGGGTCATCCCAGAATTACCAAGAAAATGATGACCTATACAAAGGAATATGAAAAAGTCGATTCCTTTAACAAAAAAGAAAACTGAGACAAAAGGAGCTAAAAGGTTGGCCCCAAGGACATAATATAAGCTATCACTGCTACTATTGGTACCTGCTCCTCACTGGCCATCCAGCAGAAACTGTCTCTCCCCTTGCTAAGCTCGAAGCACCTCATGTCTTGATTCCTACCTAGATTTTCGATCGAGTGCAAAGACCATGAACAGAGAAGATACTGCCCTGATATAAAGTTGGGGTGAAAGACTCATGTCACAACTAATCTACTCTCCATGGTTTTCAGGCCAAGTTAAGCATAAATAAACATCCACCAAACCCAGTTTTGTAGGAGGATATAATCTTTCTACTTTGTGCTTGAGGTACTTGCTTCCTGTCTAGCTGTCATCTGTACTCCTCAGTGTTCCTCTTGGAGAAGTGGACTTGCTGAGGGAGTCACCAAGGAAAGACATACCCCTCTAAACTCCGAGTAGAGAGGACCATGTCCTTGCCATGTTTACCATGGAAACATGTAGTAGGTCAGCAGGAATTACAACCAAAGAGAGTATGGTGTGGAAAGGCCATGCCTGGTAAGACATCACATGCCATCTTCCTCCCTATTCCAGGACTGTAATCACTCCTTTTTTTTTTTTTTTTGAGACACTTGCTTCACTAGTGAATAGCTAAAGATTTCTAGGATTAACATTGTTAATAAGGAAATAGAAAAAACACAGATGTTGAGTAGTTCTGCTTTTTCTTAATTATTATGTCTTAATACAGTGGTGCTCTAGGTCTATACTGTTCACTAATGACCTGATATAACATACATCATCTTTGTTGGCCTTAGGATTTTTGCAAAGTTACCATTTTTTGGAAAATATTATTTGGATGATAAAATTATAGCTTTATTCTACACTATTTCTATCAAAAAATTACCTTGTGGCTTTTTAATCTAGAGTTTTTATTGTCCCATCTTATTAGTTTGAAAGTATTTCTTGCTCCAGTGGAATTATCCACAATCATCATTAGAATTTCATTTGTAAAAACATTCATCTTCAGACTGTAGGCAATAATACCTATGCCCTAAGTTTTTAGATCTAGTTTTCTGAGGTCTAAAGTCTATGTTTCCCCTTGCCCTCTTTACTAGTATGAAAGACTACCAAGGTTCTGGTTACTTCCACATTAGATAAGTATATGCTAATTGAGCTCTCTTAATTCTGGCACTAAATTAATATTGGACAAAGTCAAAACTCACAAAATTTCAATTGTATTTTTCCAGTATGACAAGTGGATTTAAATTTCTAAAACATTTAGGTTTCTGTTTCTTGAGGCTGTCACCAGAGACAGCATTCTGCTATAAAAACAAGGATTCATTAAACCAGAAATCACCAGGAGAGGGGCTGAAAGCTTGTTTTTGTGAAGGGTCTAGTATCTCTCTGAAAGAATTAGTGTTGGAAGCTGCTGCTACTGTTTTAAGTTGGGAAGTTTTATAGTCATAAATATAAAAAAGCACCTTCAGATGTTTCTTTTCATCAGAAAATCTGTTATGAAACCTGGGATATCCATTATTGTAAAGATTACTACATACCAAAGAAGGAAACAAAGCTTCGGAAAGGATCCACTGTTCCTCTTGGGGACCACTTAGTTGAGTTAATTCTATAAGCAGATTATCAGCTGAAATTGACCCAGAATTCACTTAAAATAAGTGCTACTGTGCCTGAGCCACATCCAGTAATAAATATTATTTAAGAGCTTCACAGCACAGGAAGTAGGAAAGGCAGTGAATGTAGAGCAAAGATCTGTATTCATTTTCTGTTCAACCATAATCTGGCATAGAGGCTCACAAAACTGTCCCCGGGATCTGCAAATCAGCAACACCTGTGTTGACAATACCTGTATTTCTGACAAGAAGCCAAAAACTCTAGGGTTGTGTCTAGCATTCTGTGTTTTATCAGGCCTGCTAGGTGTTCTGATGCATACTGAAGGTTTAGAATCAATTCTCTAACAAATAATGATTTCTTTTAAGTTCTGATCAGGATCAATCAATAATTGTAGCAGTGCTCGAAAATTGTAAAGCATTGATCCATTGTAACTCTAGTAGTGGCAGGGATAAATTTAGAACAAAAAGTCAACCCAACAATGTGTTTACCTGACAGAATAAGGACAAAAAAACTTGAAAAGACTCTAAGTCTGCCTCTCTCATTCTCTTTGTTTTATATTTGAGCAATCTTGTCCAACATTTTTCTACAGGACTTACCCTCAGAACTTGGACTACTTTATTTTACTTACCGTGACTGTGTTTGAGAACCAGCTGAGACCATGTCTGCCACTCTGTTTCAGTGCACTGTGAAGCCGGTGAATGGAGCCCTTGGAGTCCATGCACGAAGAAGGGAAAAACATGTGGCTTCAAAAGAGGAACCGAAACTCGGGTCCGAGACATAATCCAGCACCCTTCAGCAAAGGGTAACCTGTGTCCTCCTACAAGTGAGACGAGGAAGTGTACAGTTCAGAGAAAGAAATGTCAGAAGGGAGAACGAGGTACAATCACTTTAACAAAATTTGCTTCTTTCAGTCCTTGTAAGTTGATGCATAATTCACTTTTTTTTCTTAGGGAGCAATTTGACAATATTGCTCATGTCTAAAACCCTAAAAAGGATGATATAAAGGATATGTTGGCTCTAAGATACAGAATATAGATATAGTAACTTTTACAAATGGGTCCCTTATCAGAAATTTACTATGAAAGTGTACTCCTTGAATTTTGAAGCTTCAGGCTGTATTATAAGCATGCAGGCCGCTGTCTCTGCTAGGTTCACCGAGAGTGCCTGGAGGTTCTGGGAAATCCCATAACGTGAGATCCAGTGCCATTTGGTACCAGACCACGGCAAACATTCAACACCACCAACCCGCTCCTTTCCTTGCTGCCTACAAATCCAAGTGGCACAATTAGGTTTGAAACTTTATTAGCCAAATATGTATTTACTTTTAATACTGACTTTATATTCAAATTAAATGACCAAGTCCATATTTTATAAGGATAATACAACCATTAATGACATCCTATGACCAAGTTTGTAACTGTTTTCCATACTGCACTAGTTTTATATGTTAGACTACAGAACCTGATGTATCAGTATTAACTGTGTCGGGACTTATTCTAAAATCTTATGAGTGCCAAGAGAAATATACTATTAAATATGATGTCTGAGGGTGAATAAACTTCCATTTAGAAGAATCACAGTTGTTGACCTTTAAAATGGCACTTTCCCATCTTTCAAACTTACGTCCCCTAGCACCTCTGCATACTAATATGTTGTGTAAATTTAAATTACTCTTGGTAGTTATCTAGTGAGCTTACAGATGATCCCCTTAATTATTTAACTGCCTTCAAAAGAACCAGCAGCCTGCGAACTTGACCCACTTCATTTATTTGATCTATTCATTCAACACAGTTTATTGGGTTCTTCCTTTATGGTTACACATAGTTCTGAGCCCTAGGGTTTGCACTCAGTAGAGTACCGTGAGAGGGTACTCGGAAGGTCTCTTCGGAGCCTAGTGAAGGACTGAGATGTGTAAGCAATGAGAACAATATCAGATAGTAAAAGAGCTTATAGGTATTTATGAACTATGTTTAATGGCAACACAATAGAGGACTGATTCCGTGCAAATGTGAACATTGCTTCTATAAAATAGAATTTGGATCACCCATGCTTCACAAAGTACTTTTCTTTTTATTAAAAGAACTGGTTATCATCAGAATGTAGAAAGCATTTTGTTTTAATAATCAGGTAGTGTGATAAAACTCTTGAAGACATGGGTTACTTTAAAGAAAACTTCAAACTTTTGTAAATTTGTAAGAGGTTTTGATTAAAATTTAATTTCAGGAATGAAAGTTGGCCAGTGAGAAAGGCCCTTCTGGCATTTGTTACCAATTAATTTAAAACATCTTAGATTTTAAAAGTTGGATTTGGAAGTCAAATATTTTATCACTCTGCTTGTTGGTATGCTCCCATAGCCCTACATTTACTTATGTTTACTGAATTTTCTTAAAATTTAATGACTTACAGGTGGTCTCTGTTCATATTCTTTCCACCAAAATTCTACAGTTCTAATCAGTATTCAGTATATTTTCCTTTTTAAAAATTTAAGTGACAAAAGGCTGAGCCAACAGAAAAATTAAATTTTGATACAAATTACATTTTATTTCTCTGATTTGATAATATGGTCTTCTAATTTTTTTTTACTAGCACTTCACTTAAACATTAACATTGAAAATGTCAGATCTTAAAACTAGCAACTTATAACAAATAATGCCACAAGACATTTGAAATAGTAAGATTTGACAAAAGACTAGGCTTCATAGTTTCTTTGTGATCTTTTTCCCTCCTCTCTGAGGATACAATAACATTTTACATTTATGAAGAGAACTTTATACAATTAGAAAAATTTAAGTGTTTAATGCTTAAGTTTGATAATGCATAGACTAACAGCAGGAAATGTAAATCACTTATAAGTAAATTCCAGATCTAGTTCCACCTTTATTTACTCATCTATAATGTGTTTCATTTTTTTCAAATAGCTTAGAAACTTAAGGTAGGAAGAAGGCTGTCTCTCTCTCTCTCTCTGTTTCTCTCTCTGTTTTTTTTTTTTTTTTTTTTTTTTTTTTTGCTACTGGTGACCTTGTGCTTCCAAGGCATGCAGCGGAACCACTGAGCTAAATCCCTGGCCCACTGTTTCTCTTTTTATTCATTTACTCTTTACCCTGAAGAGAAGATTACCCTTAAAGATTACTTACCACATATCCTTATATCAACAAAAAGCTTTCAAAAAGATGAGTAATTATGACCTCTAGACATCTTACTTTATCGACAACAACAAGCATCACATCGAACAGTATTACCCAAGTCCTCATTTAGGTTCTGATATAGATATTTTATATCTATAAATATGAATATATATGTATCTTAAAATTTAGTCATTATCTTAAATTTTTAATCTAGGTGGTAAAACCCACAAACATACATGGAAAGAAGAATATCGCCAGGTCAAATGAAATAGATTTTAATTTCTATTTATATTTTTAAATATGTGCTGATATTTCTTATTTTAACTAAGGTAAACAATTTAAAAGATAAATAAAATAAAATGAGAAAGACATGATTTCTCCTACCATTCAGATACCTATTATTGGGCCGGGGATTTAGCTCAGTGGTTCTGGCACCTGCCTCGAAAGTGCAAGGTCCCAAGTTCGATCCCCGGTACCAAAAAAAAAAGATACCTATTATTTAAATTGCTTCTAAATCCTTAGAGAGGCATAAAGTAGGAAGATTGATTGCATTTTATAGCTTGAACATTTATAGAAGAATGAACTAAAAGGTAAGATTTTTTATTATCAAGTTTAGCTTGCTAATCTTGATTTTAAACTTAGCATCTATGATTCCTGCCTAACAGCTTAACAATACATGGTTAATAACTCAGATTTGGAATAAGTATGGAGCCTATGTTCATGATTTTTCTTCTAGTATAATCACCAAAGGCAGAGTATCCAAGGAAGAATGATAAGGTTCAGAAATGACTTCCCCAAATGTACACAAAGAAGCAGTTGAATAGAGGGAGATGGTTTATAGGAACAGCTTGGATCATTCTGGTCATGAGATGATTTTTCATACATGTGCTGAAGAGACAGGCTGCAAAATCTTACATGCACACATTTTTCTTTGCTACTATTCTTCTCATGCTTAGAAACATGCAAACAAAGGAAGGAGAATGAATGTAACTTTTGTAATTCCAAATCCAAATTTTTATCTAATGTACTATTTGTGTGTACCATTTAGGGTTATTTCCCTTTTCCTGACATACTACTTTTTTTTTTTGACATACTACTTTTTATTCAGCTTTAACTTATTCATCAGTTACTAGCTTTAAGAAGTTATTTTCATTGCAACTGTTTTTAGTTTAAACTTATCTCAACTGAATTATATATTTGAAATGGCAAAAAGATATGAGATATATTTTAAGAGGTTATAAAGGCTAATAGGTAGACTAGAGCCAAACAGGCATTAAAACAATTTACTGAAATGAAAGTAAACAAAGAGTAAGTGGACTTGTAGTGGTTCCATTATTGATTCTTTTAACAGACTAGTGTGACCATCTCAGATAAGGAGCAGTGAAATAGGCCAGATGAGGTGTGTGTGCGTTTTAGCGGAAAGAGAATGAATATGCTTCTTATTCATATGTGCATTCCCCTGATATACTGAAGAGAATTTCCTATGGATGGTTTTTAGGGCAATTTATAAGGAATGAAAGAAATTTCATTCTGGTTAATTCATGAAAAAGGTTTCCACTAATTTTGGTACTGTGTGGTCTTGGGGTAGAAAAGACAGAAGAGTCATGAAAGAAAGGTGTGGAATCTGCCTTGTAGGTATACAGATCAGCTAGTATGCATTCCACTGGAGAAATACAAAAAGAATCAATTAAAGTGGAAATAAATAAAATGTCCAGGGATTCTCCAGGGAAGAAATAAGTGGGAAAATTTTTATGTTATTATGTTATTTGAATATATAGTACATTGCCTATGTATCTTATCAAAATTTAATGTAGAAAATGTCTACTAGGCATAAAATAAAGGAAAATTTCAAAGTAAATTATAAATGGTTGCTGAGCATGGCACACGCCTGTAATCTCAGCACTAGGGAGGCTGAGGCAGGAGGACTGCATGGGTTCGAGGTCAACCTGGGTTATATAATGAGTTCAAGGCTAGCCCACACTACATACCAAGACCCTGTCTCAAAATAACAAATTATAAATGGTTACTAATCATACTCTGACTCCTGAAATTATAAATATGCATTACATTTACTATGAGTCCTATATTTAAAATTACAGCAAGATTTATTTTTAAAAGTATAACAAAAAATGATAGTGCTTGCTTTGCTTCTGGGTTTTGGGCCTCCATCCTTTAGTTGATGTCTTAAATCTTTTTAAATATTCCGATGACTTAGAGTTGAAGTTCCTACTGCAAGGATTTATATCAAATAGTCATTTAATTCAAAACAAGATATTTAAGATTTACTGAGCAATTCATCAAAAGCAAATAGGTGGATTTATGGGCTCAATATTGCCAATGCCAGTTGGTGGGGAGTATTCGGTTCACACCTTCTCCCAGTTTTCGTATCATGGAATGCCAGCTGTTCTGAAGATATTCATTCTCTTTACATACTGAAGGATGAAGGATGATTTCTGCTTCTTCCTCACACCTGTTGGCAGACTGAACCCTGGACATGGGTTGGAGAAAAGTCAACCCTTTACAGAGCTGAGACCTTAATGGCCCTGGAAACCGTGGCTCTTCCTCAAGGGTGATTTTGGTGCCCAGAGGACATTATTATCTAGTAATCATACTGAGAAGAAACTCTGGTGTAAACTCAACAATCCCTTTGTTATCTTTCTTGGGCCTTAGTCAGTTCCCACCCTAAAGCACTGCATGTTCAAATTGCAAGGGGGGAGGCCCACTTGACACCCATGGAAACCTGCACTTGATGGGAAGCCGCAGTAACTAGGACAAAATCTTGGATCGAAAGGCAGATTTTGCTCCTCAGTACAAAGTGAGCAGTCAGTTTTCCTTAACATTATATTATTGTGATTTAAAACATTCCAGGACTGTAGAATATCCAAGTATGTTTAAAACCCCCAAGAAAGGCAGTCTAAGGGGCAGGGATGTAGCTCAGAGGCACTACACCTGCCTGGCGAGGGCAAGGTCCTGAGTTTGAGTGTGGGTACTGGGAAAAAAGAAAAACGGCAGTCTACTGCAGAACATAACAGTCTTCACCCTCAGATCAGAGGCAGACTCCTTGCTGCAAATGTAGATATTTTTTCTTAAAGGCCTAGCCCCGCTTTTCACTTACTGTCCTCAGTGGAGAGGCCTTCCAGTTGTGCAGCCACTGATTAGCTTTCTATTCACCAAATACCCACACAATGGCAGCCGATTCTTATTTTGACAGTAAGTAGAGCCATAAGCCCCTGCCTCTTTCTACTGAGACATAATATGGACCCATCTTCCCACAGCACATTACAATTCAGTATATATGTACTATAGGTAGTTATCAGACCAAGGTAAGAAGCTCTCCTGTCTCTTCAAACACTAGTTAATGTGTCTGGAGTTTCATACTCTCCTACGCATTTTAAAGCACTTCGTGGGTTACCTCCACCCATAGCTAGCCTACTGTGCTGCAGAAAAGGCAGCTCACTCCTGCTGTTCGGATGCCCCTCCCTGAGTTCTCTGTATGCCCCCATCCCTTTCCCAGTTTGGAGACCTGTGTTTCACTCCATTCTTCCCTGAGATAAGCTTGTTTTTTCAGTATTGAGTGCAGGGCCTTTGCACTGAGCTACAGCCCCTATTTTACTTTTTATTTTGAGATAGGGTCTTGCTTTGTCACTAAATTAACCTACACTTGGATCAAGCTTGTCATTTTCCTGCCTCAGCTTCCAAAGTCGATGGGATTAGAGGTATGATCCACTATGCCCAGCCAAGAGAAATTTCTGACGCAGCTGTTTTTTCATCAGTCATAAATCGTCCAATATTAGCAGTTTCGTATGACTAAATGTAAGACTTTAAAATTTCTTTTTTTTTGTTTTTTGGTACCAGGGATCAAACTCGGGTCCTTGCGCTTGCGTAGCAGGTGGCGAAACCACTGAGCTAAATCCCCGGCCCTCTCCTTTAAAATTTCATCTCTAAATGTTTTCAAATCTAAGAACCAGACCTATAGATTACGTCTAAAGATGAAGATATTAGTTTGTGTGAGCTACAATCTATTTAAATAATAGGCTTTTAGTGATAGTCCCAGGGTACTATTGCCTGTGAAAGAGCACATGGGCACTATTAATCTCTAAAGATTCCCATAAAACGGGGTTTATCTTCAGATGCTTTGCAGTGATGTTCATTTGAGACTCGCTCTGTTTTCCCCTGAGCCATATTATATAATTCTTACTCCCATTTCTTTCCCTCCAACTCCAGTTTAATCATTGAGATATCAAATCAGCTTGCAAACTCAGTGGACACTTGTCTGAATTTCACGTCCATGCAGATATGAAATCTGCAGGTGTTAGGCCTTAGAGCTTCAGTGGCAGGCCCAGCCTCACACTGTTCTTTCAAACACTGACAAGTCAGAGGCTGGATCTCTGCAGGGATTCTCTGTTGCCCGTGTTCGTGGACTGCGTTTATAGGGACAACTGAGTCTCCTGTGTCATAGGACAGAAGCACTACAACCAGCACTTGGATGGGTGTCGAAAGCAGTGAAATGAGTCACTAGGTTTCTTGTTCGGACACATTTCACAGTCCCACTGAATATTTTGAAACCTCTCAGTTTAAAGAAAAAGCTCGGCAGAAAATAAGAAATCTTTTACTTCATCAATTACAGTCTTAGGTATGATATCATTTTTATATTTCAATCAGCAATCATTACTCCTACAACTAAGGCAAAATTTATATTCTATCATTTTATAGGGTCTCTAAGACTTGGGGAATATTATTCATGGCAGTCAAAATCCACGGGGGACAGTATTTCCATGGTGGGAGATGCTTATGTTACTACTGTTCATACAGCCCTGCCCCTACTACGTGGTTGAAAGGGTACTCATAGTCCTTGCTGTTCTGGCATGTACTTCAGCACCCCGACTCTGAAGAAATCACTGTAACCAGTGACCCTTGCAATGCCTATACTCACTGAGATTTCTTTTTTTGTGATGTTTCTAAATATCTACAGCTTTTCAGCCATTGGTATGTTTAACAAAATACACACTGGTCAGGTCACTGACTGGAGCTCTTGCTAGTCACACAAAGCCTTCTGTAGCCCCGAAGTAAACATGGATCTTGCTTCTGTTTATATCTCATGCAGGAAGGTTGTTTCTGTTGGCTTTTGCTGAATAACAAATAACCTCAAAAACATAGAAGCCTAAAACAACAACCACTCATTTAAAAATCTGTGGCTGGGGAACTTAGGCTAAGGGGAAATTCTGACCTTAGCTGGGCTCCCTCCTGTGGTCTGGTGGCTGAGGACTGAAGAAAGCAGGTGTTGGTTCTGTCTTCATAGAGATGGTGAGGGGTCTACAGAGCTCCAAACAAAGAACAGGAAGTGGCTCTTCTTTAGGTGAGGCTCAGAAATGGCACATTTTGTGTGTCCAACCTGCCATCAGCTTATGAAGGTGCAAGTTTATCCCAGACCTGATTCAAAAAGTTGAGAAATAAATCGCACCTGTTGGCACAAGGAGCTGTGACACTACTTTGCCGAATACCATGCTGGGCAGGGAGCAGTGGAAAGTTGTCATCGTTGTTGCGATCTACAATAAAGGTCTTCCCTTGTTTGCAGTGAGATGAGTATGATTGCCTAAAATTTCAACAATCTCTTGTCTGAGATAACTGTCCTTCCCTTTGTAAAAACAGTCTATGGTTTATGCAGGAGATGTGCAGCATATCAATTCTGTCCGCTTTCCAATTTGTAATGGGCAGAATAAGAAGAGAAAATAGAAAGCCAGGCCAAGATACACTCATCTACTCGCCAAATACTGATCAAAGCACCAGCTGTGTGCTAGGGACTCTAAGGTACTATGTAGCAGTGAACAGAAGACAAAAGCCCCTTTCCTTCAGGGCATTAGAATCACGGTTTACGTTATTCCAGAAAGTAATGACCAGCTCACTTGCAGCAGATATCTGTGTGGACAGTGTGCATTTCAAGGTTAGTTCCACCAGTATCTGTTGTCCTCATTAGTTTACTAGTGCATTTATGAAAGACATCTGTTTACATGGCGAAAATAAAATATTTCTGCCTATGTTTTGTTTGGGCCTTGAGGCGAATGTATGCATTTTTTCTGTGACCACTGTGTTGATGTGCTACTAATTGTTCATAAGATGGCAAAACGGAGTAAAGGTACAGCTTGTGGCTATGAAAAAGAGCAGACTTAATGGGGCCTTTGGAGAAATGACCCCAAGACCTTGGCTTCATCCACAGCCTGTTCTGGCCAACTGAGATCCCTGCCAATGAGAAGGGTTCCCTCGAGAGGCTCCAGAGAGCATCAGCATAAATTTAAATTCTGGACCCCCAAATATAGTTTGGAAAGGGCCTCTTGTCCTTTGCTAATTACAAAGTAAACATTTCTCAGCGAAAAGACACTTCCTCTCTCAGGTTGTGTCCTCTCTTTCCACACTCGGAACTTGGTCATTCTTGAAACTGCTGGTATTGCTGAAACCTCTTTGGCACAGAAGCCCCACATTTGAAGGCGTGAAAGAATTACTCTTTGCATAGATCATTATCTCAATCATTAGCTTTTTATCTACTCCAGCGACTCTATGGAAGCCTTATGGGCTAACTTTGTAGATGTTATAGTCTAGCAGACAGGAGTGGATACCTTCTTCTCTGGCTTCCAACAGGGGTGACCGAGAAAATGCAAGCAAGTTACAGTTAAGTTCTGTGATTTCAATGAGAAACATTCTCAAGCTTGATTACATTAAAATCATACTTTTTGAGCATTGTGAGAAGAATTCACCACTCCAATGGCTTAATCCTTCTACATGGCTGTCAAACCAGAATTTAACTAGAACAAGGTATATGTTTTACTGATGGACAAATCCAAGCATAAAGTTTCCAGCCTCCTGTCTTGTACCAATAAGCTATCATTATTAAGATGACAAAGTGGAGGTAAAGTTCTTCAAAACCTCATAAGAGGTCTTCAAAACCTCTTAATCCACCATGCTTTCATTTCCCACCAGGCACTTCTCTATTTCATTTTCAATTCAGTCCTTTTACCTTTTGTTCAAAACACCCCTTTAGCATATCCTAAATTAAAAGTACTTATTTCTCCCTGATTTTGTTTCTCTAAAAAGATATTTATATGCTATATGCAATAATTAACATAACAGAAATCTATATTAACTTACTCCTCATTGACAGTTCTTTTTCAGCAATCTCACTATTACACTTTCTGTGGGTCTGTCTCCTCCATTCTCTTTCAACTCATCCTGCAATTCTCTTTTTTTTTTCTTTCTGGCACCGGGGATCGAACTCCGATCCTTGAGCTTGCACAGCAGGCACCAAAACCACTGAGCTAAATCCCTGGACCCCTAATTCTCTTTGTTTAGTGATTCTCTCCTGCTACCTTTAGGAAGAAATCTGGATCTTAACAGTAACAAGATCATATTAGCCTGGCTCTTTGTTGAAAACTCCTCTTCCCTCTTTGCCAGCGTCCATTCATCCAGTCAAACGAAAAAATTCTAATTGGCTCTGCTAAGGTCACATGATCACCCTTTGAACCAATCATTGTGGTGGGAAATTAGTGTACTGTGATCATACCATGTAAGTCACATGCCTACAATTGAAGCCTGGGACCAGTGGCCTTTGAGAGTAGAGTTTCTAGTTAGAAATAAAAGTAAAGGTGTAAATGATTCCCTTCCAAAAAGAGGCAAGGTGCTGAACCTCACAATTAAATAATGAAGAGTGACCCAAGTTTTAAAATGAGTTTCAGAGTAGATATTCATGTCCAATATAATGCTAATTATATTTTAATTTAACTATTTTTTCTAGTTTCTCTGGATTTTCTAGAAACATTTTTATGGGAATAAACTGGCTTCCATTGTATATAAATCAAATCCACTACTCCTTTGAATGGTTTCTGGGACTGGTTTGTGCAGGCTTGGGAAGAGCCATGCCCTTTTCCACTTCTAGCTGCCGAATGCTATTTGCAGTTGCACAGTGTGGGTAATGACCTTTTGCTTGATTGTGCACCAGGCCAATGGAACTTTAAGATTAATTCAAGCCTAATTACTAAACTCTTGTGTTTATATTATGCATACACCACTGGGTCATAGCTCTGGATTCTGTGAGCCCAGGCTGCCATAATTGAAAAATATGCCTTGTAAAGAGTTGCTGTGTTTACTTGTTTCTGCTAGAAGATCTTGTTTTTCCTATTTTTGTAATGAAACAGATTCAGAGAAGAGTTTCTGAACAAAGTCCAATTATATTTTCCGTGTCAAGACAAACATGCACATTTTTAAATGAGATGCACGCTTTTTAATAATATCACATTTTAGGCAAAAAATATTATGGTGAAAGAATACTTTTTAATTCTAAAAGTAAAGCAGATACAGAAACCATGTATCATGCTTAATATTAGCAGTTATTATCTAATTGTAGCTCATGAACAAATGATATTCTCAGAGTAATAGTAATCAACTTTGCCATAGTGTCATTAGCAGAAGGCTTATTAGATAAGTACTTTTTAAGGAATATGTATGTATGATTGAAATGTCCCTTAGAATAATAGGTACAACTTATAAACATCTGATATGCTTCTTATCTGTTCTTTAATCAGCACAAAAACAATGAGGAACTTTGTTTTATTTCAAATTTTGTTTCAACAACTAAGATATAGTTTACTATACTTGATCCTAGCCAGAAGGCCACAAATACTGAAGTATTTCCTAGGCAAACCTGTAGTGCATTTACATTTGTCCACCTTGTCAAATTTTATTTTGAAATGTTCAAGAGAAAGGAGTTCCATATTTAATTTTACCACCTTAGCCAGTGGCTTCTGACCACATAAACCTCCCCTAGTGTCACTGCTCTGGCCTCACCCTTTCCTCCCATCTGGAACATTCCCTCAAATTTAAATAAGAAATATCTGCTCTTAGAGTCATTATTTCTTCTCATGTTCACCAAAAATAATCTTTAATATTTGCACTGTCTACCTAATGAACCAAAAAGACTACAGAAACCAGAACCATCTCAGTTCAACTATGAGTTTGTCAGTTGTTTTGCTTCATTGTTTAGATTTCACAAAAGCTATAGTTTAAAAGTATTGATAATAGCCTACATGGTCTTGTAAAAAAAATTTTTTTAAAGTAGAAAATAAATAAATAAAAGAATCATAATCTCATTATCTCTCAGAACAGTCTCATCCTGCAAGAAAAGCAACGTTAAAGGCTATTGCATATTATTCCTCTCCCTATAGGGATATACACATAAAAACATACTTCCATAGAGAATGAATATTTTCTTTTAGAATGCACTTGGCTTATTTCTCGACAGAGAAAAATGTGTATCCTTCTACCTCAATAGTGTATGTGTCACTTTTTAATTTGTACAACATGAGCATCTTTCCAATTCATGCTTTTTAATAGCTGCAAAATGTTACATTCTATGAATAACATAATTTATTCAACTATTCTGCTATTCATGGACAATAAAATTGTTTCCTGTGTTTCATTTACTACTACAATAAATATCTCAGTAGTGTTAATGAACTGATACATTCACTTTCTAGCAGAAGTAAAAAAGATGATACATCATAGTATTTAGAACATAGTATTTAGGCTTTGGAACTATTTGTTTTCAGATATCTATTGGATTGTTAACTAGCTCTGAGACTTTAAGTGAACCCGTTAGCCTTTGTACATCCTATTTTCCTCAACTATAACATAAGGGTCACAGCAATCACTTCCCAAAGTTGGTTAGGAGGTGTGAGTTGTGTATAAAACTCTTATACTTGTACCTAGGAAGTGCCCAGTAAGTATGAATTTTAATAAAAAATGGAGTCCCAAACCTTGGATGAATAAAGCAAAAGATATCTATCTTTTAAGTATTAATATATTTTGCCAGATCATTTTTCAAAAGAGTTTAAGTTCAGACTTGCAATATATCAGAAATGCCTGTGTCCCCATACTCTCACTGGACTGAATGGTATCAGTCCTTTAAGTACTTGCCAATCTGATGAATTAGCAAGTGATACCTTGTTTTATAGGGATTTTTCCACACTACTGATACAACTAAATAGATACTTATTGGTTATTTGGATTTTTACAAATCTCTATGTTTTACCCATTTTTCTATTGAGCTAAATATAGCAGTTGTAGAATCTCTTTGTATAATAGGGACAGTAACCTTGTGTCACATAGAAAGTAAATATTTTCTTAGTCTGTTATTTACCTGACTGTGTCTATAGTTGGTTTTACATATTTAAGTAATACCATTCCCTTCTGCAATGCTGCATTTTTAACTTAGATACTGTAATCTGATGTGTATCATTCAGCAAACATTTATTAGCAGTAATTATGTGCTGGACATACTGTTGTGCACACTGGTGTGACTATTTATGTGTATATGATGACCCTTATCCATATACAAGGGCTATATCTTCCCCTATATCCTGCATAAACTTACTTCTCCCTCTACTGTGGTAATTAAGAAGTCTTAGTTGGAACTAATATTATTCTAGATTTCCTCTTCTTAAATAGTAATAGCAACATATGAGAGATTGGAATAAGGATCAAAAAGCACTTTGGGGTGCATTGGTGTCATCAGTTTTATTTTTTATCTTTTTTGTAATAAATGACATTGAAGAGTGACTTCATATAATGTCCATATCACAAAGCTGGTAATAACAGAAGAAGAAAAGGAATCCCTGTCCTTTCCACTCTGTCATGCTGCTGTACGGCACATCGTTTTGCATTGCTTCATTTTCATTTGTTTCATGAACTACATTCATGAAATTGAATTGTTAATTCAATTTGTGGAGCTCTCTAGGTACTTATGAGTGTATGTATCACCATATTAACTTTACCTCCTTTCTCTTTCTCAGTCACTCATCATCATCCCTATTTTTAAAAAGTGAATGGACACATAATAATCATACATATTTATACAGTGATAATGTGATGAATGTTTCATTAGCCCTATAAAAATAGGGCTAAGAAACAGCAAAGAGAGCCACTTACTTGAACTACCCCTCACTGCCAAGTGGAGAATAGTTTCCCATCAATGAAATGGGTCTTGCCAGCAGTTTGTCCACACTGCCTGGGGTGGTGCGCAGTCTGGTATTCTGGAAAAAAACAGATTTAGTTACTATGACTTGTGCTGTTATAAACATAGGGATGCAGGCATCACCAACACACGATGTCTTTCAACTCTTTCAGAACAATGCCTAGAAATGGAATACCTGGGCTAAATGGAATTTCCAGTTTTTGTTTTTTGAGGAATCTCCATACTGATTTCTATCATGGTTGTACTAGTTCACATTCCCACCAACAGTACAGAAGGGTTTTTTTCCCCCTACAGCACCACCAGCATTTGTTGTTATTTGATTTCTTGATGGAATAGCAGTGTTGTTTAATTTGCATTTCTCTAATGGCCGGTGATGTTGAGCATGTCTTTTTGAATTTATCGGCCATTTGTACTTCTCATGTGATGTTTCTATTCATTTCACATACCCATTTTTAAAAACTGGGTCTTTTACTTCGGGGTCTGATATTTTGAGTTCTTCATTCTAGATATTGGTCTTCTAGCTGAGGAATAGCTGGCACAATTGTTTTCCTATTCTGTACATTTTCTTTTCACTTTGTTGATTTTTTCTTTTGTTGTGCAGAAGCTTTTAAATTTGATGTGATCCCATTTGTTGATTCTTGGGGAAATTTTCTGTGCAACTGGTGTTCTTTGTCTATGCTTACGATTTCAAGAATTTTACCTATTTAATCTTCCAATGGGTTCAGCATTTCTGTTTTGATATTTAGTTCTTTAATCCACTTTGATTTTGGTCTAGAACATGGTGAGATATATGGGTCTAGATTCAATCTTCCAAGTGTGGATAGCCATGTATTAAAGATTTTATCTTTCCGCTAGTGTATATTTTTGGCCCTTTTGTCAAAGATTAAATAGTTGAATGTTCTTGGGGTTGTTTGTGCATCGTCTGTTCTGTTCCATTGATCCTCTTGTCTCTTTTTATGCCAGTACCATGGTGTTTTTATAACTGTCACTTTGTAATATAATTTCAAATCTGCGATTGTGATGCCTCCTGCTTTTGCTATTCTGAGTCTTTTCTAGTTCTATATGAATTTTAAGTTTATTTTCTGCTGTTCTGTGCATAATGCTGTTTATTTTGATTAGAATTGTATTAAATCTGTATGTCAATTTTGGAAGTATGGCCATTTTGATGACAGGGGTTCCATTTTCTATGTCTTCTACCATTGCCTTTTTCAGAGTACTGTAGTTTTTATTGTAGAGGTCTTTCACTTCCTTATGTTAATTCCTAAGTAATTTTTTCCTGGTGCCATTGTAAATGGTATTTTTTCCTAATTTTTTTCTCAGTGAGTTTCTTTCTACAGGAATGCCAGTGATTATTGTGTGTTGATTTGTATCCTGCTACATTATTGAATTTGGTTATTAATTCAAAGAGTCTTGATGACATTTTTTGGTCTTCTATGTAAAGGATCATGTCTTCTGCAAATAACGATAATTTGACTTCTTCCTTTCCTATACATATCTTTTTTATTTCTTTTTCTTGCATAATTGCTTTTGCTAATGGTTTGAGTACTATGTTCAACAAGAGTGGTGATAGTACACATCCTTGTTCCTGATTTTAGAAGAAAAGCTTTCAGGTTTTCCCCATTTAATATGATAACAGTAGGTTTGTCACAAATGGCTTTTATTAGATTCAGGTAAGGTCCGTCTGTACCTGTTTCTTTCAGTGTTACTATCATGAATGGAGGTCAAATTTTGTTAAAGACTTTTGCTGCATCTATTGAGATGATCATGTGATTTTGTCTTTGCTTCTGTTCATGTGATGTGCCACATTTATTGATTTATATATGTTGAGCCATCTTTGCATCTCTGGGATGAATCCTACTTGGTCACAATGTATGATGTTTTTGATGATTCATTGCATTCTGTTTGCCAGTATCTCATTAAGGATTTTTGCATCTATATTCATTAACAAGATAAGTCTATATAGTTCCCTTTTTTGGTAGGAGTCTCGCCTGGTTTTAGGATCAGCAGTCACTTCTCTTTTGATTATTCAATACATTTGATCTTAGCCAAAAGGTTGAGAAGCTATGACTATTAAATACATAACCTAAAACACTAGGTTGGCAACTAGATTTAAGTTGGGTAAGACCTTAGGAGACTACTCTGAACATTTTTTACATAAACTCTAAGGAGGTCAAATTTAGAAAAATCTCAGCTGCTATACTTGGGTTCCATGAGAAACTCACCAGTTATAAAATATTAATAAATGGCAGATGACAGATGTTTATTGCTTAACTAAAATATATGTGCAATACTAATTTTTTCTAAAAACTAGTTTGTTACCAAAGGACTTGAATATATATCTTGGAATATTGGAGAAATAAAACTATGTATATGTGATGCAGAATCTTCTTAACTGCAAGCACCTGTATTTCCACAGGAAACGGAACTATCTTTATTTCATCACATTAAACAGTAAATTGGCATGAAACTTTATTTTTTATACTAAAATTCCTGTTTTGTAAGCCCACATTTCTCTATAAAAGAGACTTATGAATCATTTTATATATAAATATACAACACAGCACATACACAAACCCACCCACACACTTAACTGTTGACCTCAAAATCTAAAACCAAATTGTTTAACAAACACAGTTTTTACAATCAGAATTTTAAAAAGAATAATAACCAAATGGTGAGTTGGTTTAGGTCCTAATATTCCATTTTACCCCACTAAATAATACACAGTAGTAACTACCAAGTATCTACTCACTTCTGGATACAATAGTTTGGTTACCTGTTTATATAATTGTGGAAACCTGATAAGATGCTTAGAATAGAGATAACTTCCAGTTATTACAAGGGAAGTAAAATGGTTTTACAGGACAATCATCCATGAACTAAAAATCATCCCCCCCTTACCAAAAAAAGAGACAAAAAAATTTGCTTAGGTTTTCTGTGCTCTTCAACTATATTCATTAACTACAACCATATCTATTAACATAGATTCTTTTCCAACTGGGCTGTGATTTAATAATATTGTCTATTTAAATCTTGGAAGTTTTGCATAATTATCTTATTTAGTATTTTAAGTATTCTAGGCATGTATGCATTATTGTTATCAATTCCTTTATAAGGATGAGGAAATTGAGGCTTTAAGTATGAATAGTGGACTTAAAAATATGAAGTGGCAGTCACATGACCAAAATCCAGATGTGATTCCACATTCAGTAAGATGTCAAGTAACTGAGGCTGAAAAGCGTGCATAACAGCCTCATGAGTGTCAGCCCATAATTGAGTCAGAGTCATGACTGCAGCCTGGATCTTTTGACTGTTATTTATTTCCTTTTATTCTGTCCCCTTTTTTCACATGTTCCAGATGATGATTTATTTCTATTTGTCTGTCCTTTTCAAATTTTACCCATGTCACATGAGTGTTAGCATTATCCATTATGTCGTATTGTTGTTGGTGGTAATAAAAGTGAAAACATTCTCTATTTCTACCACTAAATCAGCTTAGTCTTTCTGTTTTATAACCATTCTGTTGTTCAAAGAACAAACTTGAACATAATAACCAAATTGGCCAATGTTTCCCCTTTTGCTTTAAGTCATGCTGATGTTTAAAAGCAAAATCGTTTTCCTAAATTGCGAACATCATGGCTAAATGCAGTAAGTGGTTTGGTTAGTGGTATCATGTTGTCTAAACAAAGACTGTCAGTCAACAGAGTCAGTGACCCTGAGGCTATAGGGACTTTTGTGCAATTTTCACAGGGCTATGATTAAATACACACTTAATAAAGATTCTCAGTGGCCTTTTTAAGAGGTTATGAAAGTTAACCCTGCATCCAACTACTATTAAATAACCCTCCAGACAAGAAAGTAAATTTTACTTTATAATGCAGTCCAAAAGTGTGGATTTTCTACTCCATTATGAAGCGTATACGGACTCCTAGAGGACACTGCAGACACAGAGCAAATCCCTTCCCCGGAGGCTGCTCAGCTCTTGCTAAGCCGGCTGTGAGTGGGTTCAGCCCTAAGAGAGAACACAGCGTGCATGTGCGAGGAGAGCAAATGCAGCACAACTTCGGGTTTGTTCTTTGGGCACGCAGGACTATATGGAAAAGGCACATGCTGCTCACAATTACTGCAGACATCTGCTGAAGGCACATGAGATTCAGGCTCAGAAAACGCAAAATTTCTCCTAGAATATCATAGCTTAACATTGGAAACAAGGGAAATTGTAAGTGATCAGAGCATGTTGCCTTGTAACATTCTAACTGAATAGCATGGTTATTCTTGTAGGGAGAAAGAAACCATTCAGCTGTTTATTTGCAAAAAGTATTTTTGCTCTAGTAGTATTATTAGATATGTATTTATGTCCCTTAGCTCAGTTAGCCAAAAGCAGCCTATTTCTAATGGTGTGTATGTTTCTCCTACCTTTATTTAACAAAGGCTTAAAATTTTAAAGCAGCTTTTAAATACTTTTTTAAACATGAAATTGAGCTCACAGAATAGGCTTAATAGCAGCAGGCGGTGAAAGGTGAAGATGTGATTTTTTTTTTTTTTTTTGGTACCGGGGATTGAACTCGGGTCCTTGTGCTTGCGCAGCAGGCGGCGAAACCGCTGAACTAAATCCCCGGCCCCTGGCTTAGTAGCAAATTACTCAGGAACACATGGATGTGTTTTCTTTAAATTATATACAGATTTTCAGAATTAAGATGTGGTAAGAATTTACTAGTGGTCATTAAGCCTTCTAAACCACTTGAAACATAATTAGAGATTTGCAAATTCTAGGTTGGCCTAATGGAAATTAGAACAAATTTTGTGGTTGCAATTTTGGCATTGCCTACGTATCTTTATAAACACTGCATCTAGTATAGTTTTGAAATGGTAGCCTTCTTCCATCAAAGAAGACCAAGAGGTGTGAAGAGAGGGGGGAAAAAAAGATGTTCCAAAATCCAGGCAGTACATTCTTTCAGAAACTGCTTCTATGCTAGCTTTGATTATTTCACTGCTACTCTCCTATAAGGAGATAAGGACTAGCTTTCATGTGACCTCAGTGCAGTCATACTCTCCAGAGCTGTCAGCATGGAAGTAGTCATACTGTACGTCCCTCAGTTTAAGCACATGTGCTCTAAACTGATACTCCAGCAGTTAGATAACTGAAAGCGATATGCATGGAATCACAGAGCTGGAAAGACAGTCACCAACACACAAAAGCACTCAGTGCATACCTTACTCTCTTGCTTTCAATAATACACTTGTCACTTAACTTACACATCTTTCCCAAATGAAAGTTTTATATTAATTTCTATGGGTTTTCCCCCTGCATTTGTCCTTTGGTCTACTTTATCTTTGGTTTGCCAGTTTGTTTTGTTCATTTGTTTAACTTAGAAAATAGAGTCTTGGAGATAAAGTCCCAAAGCTCATTATTTTGCTTTTGTTTGTTGGAAGATAGTGTGTGTCTTCTTGAATATTAAAACCCAGCAAATCCAATGAAGTAAGAGCCTTGCTAGTCAGAACTACAGAATACGTCTGAAGACAAATTGTACTATATTCCTCAATTGCATACAGTTTGTTTCTCATTGCCAAGTGGAAACTAGACAGAAGACAGCTTCACTTACCAAATACACACTCTGGTGACATTGATTTGGTTCATAAATGAGTATAAAGGGTTAGAAAACTGTATTTTTTTTTTTTGTTTTGGTACTGGGGATTGAACTCAGGACCTTGCACTTGCAAGGCAGGTGCCGGAACCACTGAGCTAAATCCCTGGCCCAAAAACTGTATATTTTTGATCACTTAACTACCTTTAAAAAGAAGTACTTGTGGAGTGGGGATTTAGCTCAGTGGCACCGCACCTGTCTTGCAAGCGCAAGGTCCTGAGTTGGATCCCTGGTACCAAAAACAAACAAACAAAAAAACAAGTATATGTTCGACATTAATTTGCTTAAGAAATTCTTGTTTCTCTTTGACAAAGCCACAAAGATTAACTTTTGCACAATTGTCACTTTCCCTTGAAAATCATGAATTCTATGAACTTTAGCTGACTTTGTTATTAGCCTGATATCTACATCTCAGATGGACCTCAGTCTGAAAGTCGGAACAACAGACCAAGGATCAAACCTGGGTATTCCTAAACACTACCTTCTTGAAGACTGGCTCAGAGAATTTCTAAGTTTAACAAGGATGTGTTAGACTGAATAAGGGCATGCACTGTTAGCCAAATTCTAAGATTCACCTTATGTTTTTTCCTATAAGGACTATATTTATTATCAAAAACAAGATTATTTTAAAAGACTCACAAAGTGCCCATATGAAAATAATATGCTATTGGACGCTCTGTAACATTAAACAGATCCAGACAAAGACAAAAGCAAATTCCAGGATATTTTTGCAGCCACAAACACCATAAAAGAAGGTCTGTGACCTTAATTTTACCTTAACATTGTCTTCAGCATTTCATATTTAATTACAGTAGATTACTCACCAATATAATAAATATAGATTTATGGCATAATTTAATGAATTTAATGTTCTGAAAACAAATGAAAACCACCCAAGAGGAGCGTCACCAAACCTGAGCTTGTCCAGATTGCATTGGCTAAGATTAAGTAGAAGATTGTCCATCCCCAGGGGTCATGCAATTAATCTCTGAGTGGGAGTTGAGGTGGTGACTAAGCAGAAAAGGAAGCCAGAGTACAAGCCTGTAACAAAATCGGGTGGAGCGCCAACATCAAGGAACTTGTTATTTTCTTTTTTTTTTTCTAATAGCTCTACAATACTCACTTTTACTATTGACTTCCCCAAATCCTCAAATCCCATCTGTTTGTGTTAGCTATTTTGCATGATTATTTTTAATATGGTCAAACATTTAAAACAAGAAGATTTTAAAAGAACACAATTATTTTTTAATGTTTAGGAAGAAAAAGAGGCATTTCACTTCAGTTGTCACCAGAAAGTAACTTAGGATGAATTTATGATAATTCAGGGTTTTGAGCAATGAAAAACTTGAAGATATATTTTAGAAATATTCTACTGTAGGGGATATATATATATATATATATATATATATATATATATTTTTTTTTTTTTTTTTTTAAATGTCAAAAGTCAGAGTTCATCTTCCTTTCGCTCAAGTGATAGATGTTGCAAACTACTTAAGGAAATGTTTGGCCATCAATTGTTATAGCTGAATTATCATATTCTTGATAATCCTAATTCTTTTCTGTGGCAGCAAATTTTTATTTGCAAGAGACACTACCTATTTTTCTTCCTCACCATACCAAGGCTCTAAGCTGTACTTTTTAAGCAGAGAATTCTGAACTCCATCCCTCCTCATTGAGGAGAGTTCTGGCCCAGGAGCAGTGGCCTTCGGTTTCTCAGTGTGATGTCCCATAGCGGACGGCCCACGAAAGCGACTGCTGAGTCTCCTGCTCACGTCAGTGTTCCCCCTGGGCATTTCACTCATTCCTTGGGAATTTGAAAGAACAACAAATAACCAACAAATCATCAAAAACCATAACATGTTACCCAATTCTTGCAAATAAGCCAATGAGACTAAAATCTGCGCAAGTGTCACAAATGTGAATTCCCGGTCGCTTTCTTAAGCTACCAAACCATGCCCAATGGTAATCTGTGGCAAAGCTGCACCTCAGCTTCCGGGAGAGGCACATCCCTCTGGTAGCTGCCCACAGAGAGGTTGCTCCCACGGGACCAGCTTGCCGTACATGCAGGCAGGGGCTGAGTATTCGACCCTGGAACGGCAGAGGGTAGTGCATTACTAGGAAGAGGGTATGGAGGAGGCAAATGGAATTGGGCTAGATCTGACCTTGGCACCAGATGTTCCATAGCAGTAATAAGTGACAATCACAGGATCTTAATTCTCTATTAGAATTAGTGGGAAAGTGTGGGCATAGTGTGTTACTAACTGTAAGGGTAGTAAGAGCAAAGTGAAAACCTTTGTGATGAAGCCAGTATTGCAGTTTTTAAAATGTCAGTTGAAAAGATTTGTGTCGACTTTCTTTTTATAACTTGAGTAAAAGGATTGAAAGACAAATGAGGAAAGGATTCACAAGAAGCCAAACTTTCTTCTTTGCACATCTGTTTGTTTTTCCTCAAAAGTCTATTGTAAATGCTGTCCAGAGAAGGGAGTCAGAGAAAGCCAAACAGTGAACTTCAAATTTTGTTTTTGTTATTGGAGGTTTTTTTTCCAAAAAGAGAATGGGATGGTGAATTAACTTTTATCACATTAGAATGGCAAAACAAGTCTTATCAGATTAATATTAACCTAATAATCTGTGGCACACAGTCCTGCTTAGGTTCATTTCTACTTCAGAAATGGGTGTGAAAAGTACTAATTCACTGGATATTGAAAGGTATACACGACTGCATCCCTAGGGCTAGTAACCCTATGCGAGTGTGAATAACTATAGTGAAACTCTTGAAATGTTAACTAATTGTATTTTACTGTGTGTATTTTTAAACAATAGATTATATATTATAGTTCACAGGGGGAAACATTTTGAATTATTTGGGCTGGACAACAACTAATAATATCATACACAACTCTCTGAGGATCTTTAAGTGCTATACACATGGTTCTTAGTTACTACAATCATAACAGAAGGTCTGTCTTCAAGCAGCTTTACCATGAGTTGTTTATCATAATCATGGAAATAAAAGATAAGGAAAATGATTATATTTGAAATAAAATAGCTTTAGGTATCTCTTTAAATATTTTTCTAACATATCTGGGCATGGGATGGGGGTACACACCTCTAATTCTAGCATGTGGAAGGCTGAAGCAGGAGGATATGCAGGAGTTCGCTGCCAGCCTGAACTGCATAGTGAGTCCAAGCCTGGTCTGAACTTCATAGCAAGTCCCTGTCTCCCCCGACCCGCGTATATACACATACATACATACATCCCTAAAATAATTGGGAGCCTGATAAAACATACTTTCCATGCTATAAATATGCTTGGTGATAAGTCAGAGTAAACATATAAAATCAATTTCCAAAGAAAAATGTGCTGAACTGAGAGTCAATATATGAATTTATTGCCTTGTGGTAAACTTAGGAATGAAATCAATAAAGTATATAGATACTGAAATATATATACTAGCTCTCTCCTACTCAGTTTCTCATATTTTGACTCTGAAGTATGGAAATACTGCTGAGAAAGGAGCACCTAGTCTCTCCACATAGAACTTTCCCTGATTATTTCTAAGGCAGAGTAAACATGCAGCTCTGACATAGGTGCAGCGTCCTCTGTTGATTTCTGCTTAACTCAGAAATCTTCACCCGCTGAAAAAAGCCTGAGAAGACAAAACTTTCTAACCTCTGGTGCTTCTGAGGGGAAGAACTGAAGCAGGGAGTCCTAAGAGTGGTAAGGCCCTGGAATAAATCCCCCGTTCTGTGACCGCGAAGTGGAGGAGGGCATCATTTCATTTTAGGGTCTCCCGTTTTCACATCCTTTCGTCTGCCTTAAAGCTGATCTTGCAGATGAGACAGTCCAGAAGAATTTCTGCTTAGTAAGAATTCTTGTTCACAAATTGACAAGAAAAAATATCCACCACATATGGGAAAATAAGAGTGTACCCAAATGTGCCAAACTACCTTCTATATAATTTAGCTGATATTAAATGAGATGATTTTTAGGAAAAGCAAACTGTTTCTTATAAGAATTGTATTGAAAGTAGAGGTATGAACTTTTACTAAAAAGTTAGAATATGGTTCCTTTTTAATACTCAGCTGGCTTTCACTTATCACTTTGTATCTTCAATAAATTCAATTTCTACAAATTTCCTGGAACAACGTTTCCAGAGAGAAAATTGAGACTTCTATTCTAATAATCTGTGTAGACAAATTGTTATTCAAAACCAAGATGATCTCATTCAGTTTACTCCTAAGCATTTGAATAGTTGGAATATGTGAATTGAAATATGGAAAAACCATGACTATGTTAGGCTTATAATAATTTTCCATGGTGGTCATAAATTATTAAAAACTCTATCGTAAACAAAACAATTGTACTA
This sequence comes from Heterocephalus glaber, assembly GCF_000247695.1. Next base: position 1,578,755 of record NW_004624753.1, read on the forward strand.
TCTTATAGTTTTGTAGCTCAGAAGTCTGACACAGGTTTTACTAGGATAAAATCCAGGTGTCAAGAAGCCTGCATTCTGTTTTAATGGCTCCGAGGAAGAATCTGTTCACTTGCCTTTCCTAGACTTTCTAGGTGCACACATTCCTTGGCTCATGGCCCCTTCCTACATCATCAAAGGCAGAAATGGCAGGCTGAGTCCTTTTCACATGGCAAGCCTCTGACCCTCTCCTCTGCCTCTTGTTCCTCTTTTGAAGACTCCTGTAGTTAAACGGATCGACCTGGATAATCCCACATAATCTTCCCACCTCAAGACCAGCTAATTAGCAGCTTTAATGCTGTCTGCACTTCACACCCTTTTTGTCATCTGAAGTGACATCTTCACTGGCTCCTGGGTTGGCACATGGACATCTTTGGGAAGCTGTTATCCTGCCCACTCTATGACTGCTTCCCCAAAACAGGCCATGCTCCTCTAGAAATCCGAAGAGCCTTCCATTTGCATAATAGTGTCTTTTTTTGTTTTGGTACCGGGGATCAAACTTGGGTCCTTGTGCTTGCCCAGCAGGTGATGAAACCACTGAGCTAAATCCCCGGCCCTGCATAATAGTGTCTTACTGGACTATGAGTAGAGTTGCCAAGCCAAGGACAAACATTAGCTGTCATTGCTTGTTTTTCCAAAGTGGACAGAGATGGTGATGATTTCCTCCAAGAGAACTGATGGATTCAGCTGGATCTGGCCAGCTCCTTCATTTCTCTATTTTTCCTCTCTCCTTTTCACTGAATCAAAAGGGAAACTCATAAACATAGTGTAGAAAAATATGAATAAATCGTTCACCCCTCACTCAAGCATGACTGTGCCATGTGTATCAATCGGATCTCACTGAAAGCTAGAGGTTGGGAGCTGAATGGGACAGTATCTGAGGAAGCCCTGTATTCCCACCCCCTCCAGCTGGAGGGACACCTGATACCATGCCTCATACAGAAAAAGTTTATCTACTGGACCGCTTCGTCACCAAAAGCAAAGATTCCTTTACCATGAGCAGCACAAAGAAGCTGATAGAGCAATAGAATCATAAAGGAAAAGTAAGACCCATAAAATGATTTATGTTAGTATAAGAATTTGTCATTTTAAATAGAATTGTTATGAAACTGCTGTGTTCATGTAACCTGTGGTACCAGCACTCATCTTTCCTTGCATGGTTCTGGGGTTGAACGTTCTTTATATCATTTCTTCCATTTGATTTTTATGCACTATATGTAAATACTACATGCCAGGTGTATAGTAACAGTTACATTCCAGGAACTTGGTGGCAATAATGAAAATAACAAGATACACAAATGTGTATGAGGCTCATTTGGAAGTTCATAATTTCATGGGAGAGGTGGTTATACACAAATAGCAGAAGAGATGAAGTCTTCTGGATGTAGAGGAGGCAACCTTACGAGCTGATGAAGGCCAGATAGGATTTTTCCAGCTAATGAAAGAGTAAGAAATTTTTCATTAAGAAGTTTCATTTCCCAAGGCAAAAAGAAAAAGAAAGATGATGTGACCAAAAAAATAATGTGACCGGTATTTAGTGTGCTGAAGCAAAGGAAAGTCAGAGAAAAGGGGCAGTTCTCTGCAAAATAAGCTACAATTAGATTCTGAAGGGCCTTTTAGGTCTTGCTAAAAAGTTTGTAAATACTGTACTGGGGAGATTTAAAACAAGAGGCCAACAGGAAAAAGGAACCAGCCTGCTGCACCATAAGAGTGTAACCTGTGCAAAATACTTAAAGTACACACACACACACACACACACACACACACTGAATCAGTTTTTCCAAAAATACATTCAAAAGATAAGAAACATGAATTAAATGAGAACAAGGAAAGAATGACACTTTTAAGAGATATACAAGTAGTCAAAATGTTTCATAATTTTATTAAAGCAGGTGGACTTGTAGATTAAGAATTTTTGCCCCAAGTTTTAAAGTAAATAAATTCTCCTGAGATTTTTTTACCCCAGCCAGATCCAATCTGATCTGTTTTGAAAGGTGACATAGCTACTTGCCACCTATTTTGTAGTTTCATCCAGACCATTATAATAATAACTATTTTAGATATATTAATATCAGAATCCTTTCTACTTTCTAGTATTTATATATTACTTGTTCCTTACATTTAGGCAAAATAGCGATATAGCAATTAGTCACTTCTATTTTATAAATGAGGCCACTGAAACAGAATACATATTAACCAAGGTCACACTGTTGATTAGTAAGATAGCCAAGTTTGCAACGCATATTTCCTAATACCTGTTTCCTATTTTAAACTGAATGCCATGCTTTTTTTATTAAAACAAAACATGATCTATTGTATCAAAAAGGTAAGACACAGATTTTACAAAACTATATTTCCAAATACAGAGGAAGGAAATCTGGAACAGCCAAATCAGACTTTATTGAGCTAAAATATGCAAAGGATCTGATAATGTTTAACTTTATCAGGAAAAACCCTGAAGATTCAACATAGTGTTTCTTTTCTTAGCTTACTATTTATTGAACCATTATTGAAGTAACAACAAAGGTCTACATTGTAAGAAAAAACAAGTAAAACTTTAAATTTTTTTCTGTTAATTATGACTTGAAATTTGATTCTGACCAAAAAAAAAAGAACAAAAACCATATAGCCAATACCCACTTAGATTGCAGAGAAAAAACATGCAGTTAATATGAAAAGTACTTTACTTTCACTCCAAATAAGAAAATGCATATGGATTTTACAGTTATTCTGGTTTAACAGATTTACTAAGCATAGAATTTGTAGAGCATTTATTTGGTGTTTTTCTTTGGCCTGAGATATTTGGAGATGCTTTTTTAAACACACGCTTATAAAGATGAAGTCTAGAGTGTAACTAACACCTTCCCAGAACAGACAGTGACTAAACGACTTGGCAGGATATCAGACTCAGATCTTTGACTTCAAAGTTCAAGGTCATAGAAACTCTCCTTTACTGTACCCCTCCTCACCTGCTGGCAAGTGAACAAGGAAGTGTTCACAAGAGGTAGCCTTTGAAATGTACCTGGAAAGACACATGTAGGCAAGGGTGATTTTTAATACCTAAAAGTTAGCACAATAAAGTATGTGAATATAGCAATCCATGCATGAATAAAAAGAATACTATTGCTTACTCACTGTTATATGCAGTAGAGCAAGTCATTTAAGAGGTCATTCAGTGATGGTTGCAATATTGGCTGATGTTCAGAAATCACTTGATAATTGTTTTCTGTTAGTTAGGGTGGATGCACCACCCATACTGCAACCTGTTCATTCTATGCATTCTGCCCATCAAACATTTGGTGCTTATTCAAGTCTTTGACAGCTTAAAAAGTTTCAGCAGAGTTTATATGGCCCAAGAATATGGTTGGTTAAGGGTGGAAAAGAAAGAGTTCTCCTTCTGTCCTACCAAAACTTCAGAAGTACAAATCTGCAAATCTTATTATTCCTCTCTTTAAATTTTTCACTCCTTAATTATTTTTAATCACCTTCTCACAACTATATTTTCTCCTAAAAATGCTCTGGAAAAAGGGGAAGAATTTGTATACAATCATGGATCTTGATCACATATCTCCTTTTCTACATTACCATGGTGGTAAGGATCATAGGGAGATTGTTCACTTTGCTCACAAAATAAAAACCAAAAGCAGGGATTATCAAAAGATATTCATCACTTTAGAACGTTTTTGTTTTATTTGGCTTCATTAACTTCCAGATCATTTTGTTTGATTCTTAAATGCTTAAGTGAAGCAGCAGCAATAATCTGTTTTTCTGGAGCTTGACTAAGGCAGAGTTTCTTCCAGAATTCCACCATCTTTAACTTTCAGCTCATTTGCTTCAGTCTCCCAGGATTTCCTCTCTCCCTATTAACTGCATGACACATGCTCTTGCCACACCCTGGTAAACGGACATTCCATTACGTTACACAATGGCATTTTGGTGACATTCTACTGAAAGCAAAATTCACTGGATTGCAACAAAAGCCACAGTCGTTAAAAACTCAAGGGGGAAGTCAGGATTCTGGGCCTTGCTCTGCCACTTTGAAGGAGCACAGGACAACCCAAGATCGGGGCAAGATGGGGCCAGAGATTTAGCTCAGTGGTTTTGCCGTCTGCTGCACAAGCGCAAGGACCTGAGTTCAATCCCCGATGCCAAAAACAAACAAAAACAACAAAAAAAATAAGATTGGGGCAAGATGAGCAAGGATCATAGATCATGACTTTAAAAGTCTGGGATCCCAACTCCACCAAATAAAGTCCCATTTGCCTGCTATAGCAGATAATTTAAGAAAGAAAAGTTGTTTTCGCAGGTTTAACTTTTCACAAGCATTCAGAGTCCTTTCCTGTCTTTTTCCATTCTCCTTTCTGTTGCTCTTTCTCCCTCACCATCTCTTTTTCTCCAAATAATCTCAGAAAATTTGTTAGCCCACTGTTTCTAAACCAGGGAAACTGAAGCCTTCAGATCCCCAAATCTTCTCCAGAATTTAACTGCTTTCCTAGAAGAGACCAGAAGCTCTTGTCACCTCACTGTCTTAACCTGGGCTTTCTAAGGCCTCTTCTTGACAAAGCCCAGGGGTACTGTAACATTATTCATCACTGACGTGGTCCCAGGGATATTGTATTAGAACATGACAAGTCAAACTAATTGTCTTAGGCCATGATGCTTCTGGCAAGGGCAGTGGCCATTTGAGGCCAATAATAATAACAGATGTGGCTAATTGGCTGAGGTCTCCATTGTAACAAATGGGGCTCACTCAGACAAGTTGTTTGGGACACTGGGTAATCATAGCATGCTTGCATATGAGAGAGATACACCACAAGCCTTTTTCTTTCCATCCCTGCCCTTCTCCAGTTCTCTGCTAATATGAGGGATGGCCATGAAATCAAGAAAAGGAGCATTATTCTTTTTCCTTTAATGTAGCAAACAAGTATTTATTGAGTATCTGTAGTGTGCAAGCTCTTGCTAATAGAAAAGGGGAGCTACCACTTTTTGGAGCAATGGTAGCCATGCTTTCCAAGGAATTAAGAATGTGGCTTCATATGCATCTCCTTGTGCATGAAATGATGTAAATGGTCAGGAAACTACAGCTAGAAGCTTCTAATATTATCCACCCCTCCCTACTCCTAAATACCTATCATGAGGACTACATTTCCTTTCTCAATATTTTAATAGGTGAAGCCAAATTAAGATTGGATTTCTATAAAGAATAAGTTCATTGCATTTACAGTTGTTACTACATTAATCTTCCTAATATGAAAATAGAAACAACATTCAAATGCTACTTTGACAAGCAAAAGCAATATAGATCAAAAGTCAGCAGCTGTATATTGTGATGAACATAGAAACCCAATAAAACAATTTAAAAAACCACTAGAACAGCAAAGAAAGAGTAGAAAATTTGGGCTGCTATTTATAATGTCAGTGTGGAGAGGGAAAGTCCATATTTAGAAAGCTGAGTATCGAAAGAATGAAAGAAGTTCTATGATTTCTTTTGCATCAAGCAGATGCATATTAGAAGGTCATATTCCATTTTCCTGACAATATTTGGGAAGCTTGTGAAGAAGTAAATTAGAGAAGGTATATGCTAATTTAATATATGGAATATATAGGAATATGTAGGTAATAAGAAAAAGTTAAGTTACATAAGGTAAAGAAATATCTTAATAAAATTTCAAATTTCTGAAACATGCTTAAAAGAGCATGAATGGAATTATTAAAAATTAAACTGGAACACAATTTGTGTTGGAATTCATATTTTTAAATCCAACCAAAATATAGAACTTTTCCATCTGTGGTGGGAAGAAACCAATAAATATGTGTGTACACACACACATGGATACATACACATTTGTTGCACATGTATGTATTCATCGAACCTTCCCCCACCCTAACACACATCATCAATACAATGACAAAGTACAGTGGAGAGCTGAAAATGAGATTCAGTTAAATCTTATGAACTTGCTTAATTATGGAGGATATTTCTATCTCAATGAACATCCAAGTATGAAAATATTTTAAAGCAATTAAGTCACTTGTATTCTACTTCAGTTTATGTAACTGCTATTGATGAAATACTTACTTGCTGGTGGTAGAAATGCATGTAGGAAATATTTCTAATTATAAACATATATTTGCCCAACACAAAATGGAAGAAACAATATTTAAAATAATTTGCATAAACTAATATAGGTAAAATATGCCCCTTATGGTCTTATTTACATTACAAATAAAATTAATATATTATACACTTACTCTAGCAGAGGCTGAGTATATTTTCTGGTTGAGTTTCTAGTGCTGTGGATAGAAACCTGGGTCTGGTGGATACTAGGCAGCTGATCTACTACTGCACTACCCTCCCAGTGCTTTATCTCTAGTTTTATCAAGAATTTGAAATGGGGTGCCCCAAAGAAAACAGAAAACATTAAAATACTGAAGCAAAGAGAAAAAATTTAAGAATAGGTTTGAAGATACATTTTAAAAATCAGCCTTGCATAGTCAACAAATAGCTGAAAACTTTAAATAACAGTTATAAAAAGTGTGTGACAGCTTTAGGTAAAATATCATAGAGCAGTACACTAAATAAGAAACTTGGTAGTTGTTTTCCTCCCTATGATTCAACTCCAGATCAGAGTTACATTATTTTCCCCATACAACAGTAAAAGGATAGAAGAAAAAAAAAAAGAATAAGCCGTGATAGAATGAGACTGAGACAGCAGAGTCAGCTAGCACATGAAATGATGGAAGAGAGTAGGACAATATCAAGGTTTCTCATGTCATCAGTCACTACAAGCATGTCAGCAAGGATGAGCCGTGTCTGCCCATCACATCTACCCTGTACATGGCTCAGGTAAGGAAGGAAATGGGGCACCATCAAGCACGGCCATCAATGCTTCTTTTTTCTGTTTTAGAAAAACAAAATTCTGAGTCAAATTCTTGAAGCAAAGGGACATTTATCCAAATGAAAATCAAATGATAAGTGCCAGAAGAATATTCTTCTTTTGGAATTCTTTCAGTGCTTCAATTTATCCAGCTGGAATGAATTTTCAAGTAGCATTTTGTTCAGCCTTTTTAAATGGAGGCTTTTCCTGCTAATTGGAAAGCTATATTTCATTGAAGATGAAGACAGTGCTCTTGGCTAGTGATTTTCTGAGAGAGAGAGAGAGAGAGAGAGAGAGAGAGAGAGAGAGAGGCGTTTAACAGATATTTTCCTTACAGGGATCCCAGAACATCTATTTCAGGCACAAGACAATGTACCATAAGCCTACACACCTAACAAAAGTAAAGTAAAATGGGGAAAATACAAATACCATTTTGCAAAAATTGTCCCCATTCTCCCTATGGGAGGAATGTATAAACATAGAAGAAAAAATTTTAAATTAACTTAGAATAAAATGTGGATTCAATCATGGTTTCTGATCTTCCAATGGATTAGATAAGCTCACAAATGAGCTTGTATACATGTGCAAGGAGGCATTGTTACTAGAATGTGTGTTATTGGGTTGAAGGCAGCATAATAGTCAACTCAGAAAGATTTACAAGAAAATAAAAATTCAGAAGGAAAACTTATTTTGGTGATTCATATTTTCAAAGCAATCTTGTCCTGTAGGCTATACTGTCAACTTCACTGTTGATTAATGATCTAGATCTATTAAATGGAGTTGTTCAATTTAAACTGGCTCAAGTTAGGCAAATTATTTTATCATAAAGAATGAAGTTTTTTAAAAAAAGAATTAATTACAGTCAAATACTAAAATATTTTTCTCTCTTAAGGAATCAACTGGGTAGATGGTCTGAATGAGTGTTTTGTATTCTTGTAAGAAATAATTTTGTGGGATTCTGTTTACAAACTTTAAGCTTGGCGATAGTGTATGGTAGTAATGTTCAAAGATACTGTTTTTTGGTGTATTTAAATTATTGACAGAAATTTATAAATTGTACGATTGAAAAATAGTTATCTCTCTGTACTCATGATTCTGCATCCAAAAGTTCAACCAACTTTGGATCAAAAATATTTGAAAAATAATTGCAGCGTACTGAAGATGTACAGACTTTCTTCTGTGGGTATTCCTTAAAAAGTACAGTCAAACAGTTAACTTATTGTTCACATTGTCCTAGGTGTTATAAGTAATCTGGGGATGATTTCAAATGTACAGAAGGCTGTGGACATGGGCTACATATAAATACTGCACTTTTGGGGGGACTGGAGTGCCTACTGATACGGTACCCACAGGGCATCTGAAGCAGCCCCCTGCGAACACAGGGGCAAACGTGTCTGACATGAGCATTCCACAGATTCCCATGTAGTCTTCAGCTTGAGATACAACCTGTGGTCTACAGCAGCAGGAAGCACAAGAGAGGGTGGTGGGAAGAAGGGAGACTGGTGTGTGCTACAAAAGAAAAGGTAAACACACAAGCCCATTTTGAGAAGATGAAGCCCAAAGTGAATTTGTGTGTCGTTTGTGTTTGTGGTACAGTGATGGAACCCAGGAATTTGCAGATGGTAGGCAAGAGCTCTACCATTGAGTTCTCTGCCCAGCTCTTTTTAAAATTTGAGACATGTTCTCACTGGTCTCAAACTCCTTACCCTCCTGCCTCAGCCTCCCACGTTGCTGGGATTACAGGCATTGTGCCACTGTGCCTGGCTCAAATTAAAATTTTTGAGTAGGACACTTAGCAGTGCTACTAAACATGTTTTTATGGATTCTGAACTCAGCCATAGCATTCTCTAAATTTATGAAAGTAAGCAATAAAAGTCCATATTGTACATACAAACAGTATATAAAACAATCAAAATATTTTCTGCAGGGTCATTTTTAAGGGAGTGATAATGTTCATTTTATGAGCTAGTCATGAATTTTATGAAAAAATAATTCAATATTTGATTGGATTTAAATATAACCCTTTGACATCAAGTGAAAATCAGAATAAATTTACACACTCAATGGAGACAACTGTTTAAGACCCCAAGTTGTCTGTAAAGTGTATTGTAAAAACATGTATAGATCAAGAAATTTTCAACATGTAAATTAATGTTTGAGTTTTCAAGAATTTTGTGATCTAACCTAACACAGTGGAAATTATTTCAAAGCTAAGAACTTCTACACTGAAGAAAGAAACAAGGAAATTACTTATTTCAAGTGAACTTTTCACTAATGGGGAGTTGATCCTAGAGAAATAAAACCATAGAAAAGAATACTGAATTTAAGGGGCCAGGTACTCACCCCCCAGAAAAGAATATTGAATTTAAAGTATTTCTCCAATAGTAGTTGTCATACCCTCCTTTGTGTTTTTGATTTTTGGTGGGGTTATTTTTGTACCGGGGATCAAAATCAGGACCTTGCGCTTGTGAGGCAAGTGGCGGAACCACTGAGCTAAATCCCCAGCCCCCTGCTATGTTTTTACAAATATTACAAAATATAATACAGGGTATCCTTTACTTTTAAAATGAGAGTATTGTAAGTATTGCACATCCTTTTTTAAAATGTTTTGAGTAGTCTGTCCAGTTTGCGCTGCTAGTTCTTTTAATACTGATGCCTTGCAGCAGGAAGACCCTAGTGTGGAAAGCCTGACAGCTCTAGAAGTTCATGGGTGGCTCCACCCGATGTCCTCTCTCCATGTAAGCAGGGATTCCGGCCGGGGTCAGAGCAGCAGGAGCACCAGTAGAGAATGGGCTTATCTTGGCGGAAATGGCCTTAGAAACTTGTCAGGAGCCTAAATACCAAATTTCAGGTTCTGAGTCTTCAGTGGATAATTAAATTATTTCAACCACAGGTGGAGAAGCAATAGGTACAACAGGCTATTCCTTAAAGCAGACTATGAAGACACAGATTCTAAAGAACATTCATGGTGTTTGCTGTAAGATGAGATGATTTATAACAGGGTGGTATTCAAAACCCACCTGGATCTTAAAATTCTAAATTCATATAGTTTCCCCCTTCTTTTGGGGGTTAAATATAACAAAAATCTGGTATTCTCATTGGAGTTATGTGATGGTGGTAGTTTCATGGTAAAATAATGTTTGTTGAATTAGATGTATGATAAACTATACAGCAACTCCTCTTACATTGAGCTTTCTGTGCTTTGTTATACAGTCAACAACAATCTGAAAATATTAAATCTAAAATTCCAGAAATAAATCACACACCCTCCTAAATTCAAATTTCAAGAGGTTAAAAGTAAATACATCCCAAATCTTGGTTTTTAAAATTTATTTATTTTTCTTTTTAATAAAACTCTTCTGTTTTAAAAAGTGAGTCTACTCTGGGGACATTCCTGGCTGCACGTTTTCTGCACAGCTGCTGGGTGTGAGAACAGTGGCCTGGCAGGTCTCACTGTGCCCTGCTGAGGTGCCACAGAGACAGGACACCAGGACCGGGCTTCTCTTTCTCTTACCTGCCACGTGGGTGTCAGGACAGCTCACAGACACACTGGTCTTTCACTCAGAAGGATGCTCGGGGCATTGAAAAGCTGGTTGCATTTTACTGATCATATTCTTACTGTATTAGAAATCAGACTGTCCAAGTCATCTTCACCTTCAGAAAGATGTTAATGGGGAGCTGAGGACACAGGGAGGAGAAATGTGCATGACCTGGCCTAGGAAGTGGCGAGGAGATGGAGGAGGTTTCCTTTAAGGAAGGGGTGATGTGGTCGGGGAATGAAACACTAAGTCTTGCCAGGCTTGGTGGCGCACGCCTGTAATCCCTGCACTTGGGAGGCTAAGGCAGGAGGACTGGTGCGAGTTCGAGGCCAGCTTGAACTACGTAGCAAGACCCGCTCTCAAAAAATAAAACAAACCCCCCCAAATAAAAATAAACACTAAGTCTGAGTTAGGGCAAAGTATAGTAGGAACTGTATTCCAGTTAAATCTATAAAATACTGGGGATCATTCAACCCTATGTTGAGAGAAGTACAATGACAACCAGGAAGAGAAGTGTAAGGCCCGTGAAGTGGGTGAGGGAGCAGGTGACCATCAGCGGATGGGAGCCCTGATGCCATGTGCAGGAGCCTGGGTTGACCACTTCCACCTCCTGAAATGTACTCGCTGTGTCCCAAAAAGTAGCACTTTGTTTCTGAATTCCCAAGAGAACAGATAGTGAATAGATGGTATCTCTTCAATTGGCTTTTGTTTTTCAAATAACAGCATAATGTACTTCAGTATTAATATATCTTAATGATCAGAGCTGTTTTTGCAAAACTGGGCTCAAGGTAATACCCCAAGTATAATATGTAGCACAGTATGCGATGATACGTCAAACTACCTTTCTTTGAATAACTGATCAAAGGCATCTTAGAAGGCAAACAGAAGAGCAGTAGACTTACTGACTTGTAACCAACAGGGCGGTCAATTTAGGTAACATTAGATCTCAGTTTGGGGAAATAAAGTGTCTGCCTGTTTATCAAAAAAGAAGACACCTAGTATTCAGTACATTTCCTGTATTTGTTAGAATTATGGCAAGAGGAATAAATAAATGTATCTCTTTTTTTGAAATTAACTAAAAAGGGGGAAAGGATTGGATTTTTCTCAAGTCAGTTCTACTTGGTAATAACATGGCTGAGAAGGGAATTTGGCTGTCATGACTTGGACCTGTGCTCCGTGCCCGGGCCTGCTGCCCTGGGCCAGGCACCTCGCAGTTCAAAGGCCCTTAGTACTTAGCTCCGTCACATCCTGACTGCTTAAAGCAGAGTTGTGCGGTAGTGATTCTCCTCTCTTGCAACTTTCCTGTATTGACACATTAATTTAAAAAAACAAAAGTTGGAATTTTTAGCTACTATACATTAAAACCAAGTTCAACTCTAGAGTCAGAAGTCACCAGGTCAATGCATCTTTCACATAACTTGTGCTTTCTAGAATGTGCAAGGCCATTGCCTTCCAACTGAATTTCATTTTACAACAAATAAAGAGAAAAATGTTACAATAAATTATATGGCTTGATGGGATATTTAATTAGGTGGAGTTATAGAATCAGTTGTAGTTCTCGGCCTAAAATATGTTACATACTTTTTTTTTTTTTTTTTAGCTCTTTGGGAAAAATAATAACCTAGTTCGTCTTGGGCAATGGAAGTACTTGTAGCTCAATGGCTCCCCTTAGTGGCAGTCTGTAAGAATGACAAAAAGAGGCCGCTTGAAAGACCTCAGATTTCTAAACAAGAAAACCATAGTACTCACAATGTAAGTGATTTACAGTAAGTGATTAGACTTGTGATTATAGGGAAAGCATTATTTTTATTCATTACCCCATTATGCTTAACTGAATATCCCATGGAAGAAACTTATTTTCACTTGGAATTTAACATATATAACAGAAAAAAATAGTTTTGTGTCATTTTCTCCTCTACTACTTTTATATGTATATTCTTTACAATTTGTGAACAGATTTTTAAAAGACGATCTGCAACTAATTTTGATTTCATATCTGGGTGCCTATTTCAAATGTACCTAATTGGAAAACTTTCCTTAAAACTTACTTGAAATAGCAAGTCAAAAACCATGTTTAATATCCATTGGGAAAAATGTCAAATGACTAGCAATGTGATTTAAAATAAATTTTGATAGTATATAATTAAGGAAATTGGGTATTCTTTTGCTGTACAGATACAGATCTTAAATGTGGTCAAGCATCAAAATAAACTGGGGGTGAAATTATTAACTATAGGTTTCTGGGCACCTCATAAAACTGAATCCTAATTTCTAGACATGGAACCTAGGAATCTGTATTTTTTTGGGGGGGTTACTGGGGATAGAACTCAGGACCTTGTGCTTTCAAGGCAGGCACTGGAACCAATGAGCTAAATCCCGGGCCCTAGGAATCTGTACTTTCAAAGGTCATTTATGATTGGAACCTCGTTTGTGGAAGGCACTAGAAAGTACTTAAGTAAAAGAGTGTATTCTTTGGAAAAAAAATCACAACTCAACACCAATTATCTCTTCACTTACTTGATATTAGCTGGCAACAAAGCTTTTAAATACTATGCGGTTTCATTGCCTGCATAGAGATTTTAGCTATTCTTTCAAAAATAAAGGTGCAAGTGTAAATATTAGCCACCGCGTGTACTCCTCCTGTGGATTCCCGTTCCAGCAATACTTTGAGAAGAGAGATGAGGTCACAGATCGGAATACTCCATCGAGCTTTCCTGAAATCTGCCCTGCTCTCACTTTCTCATACATGCCCTTCTCCTGTTTTCGGTACAGCAGATCCTCAGGACAAATTCCCAACATGGCACTTGAGTCCTGCGTGCCTTCCAATGTATCTCAGTAACATCCTATATATAGACTGTGATCCAACCAAGCACATCTACTCTCCGCGTCCAACTCCCATGTCCTTGCCTGCCTTCATGCGTGGCGCCAGCCACTGCCCAGCATGCCATGTGCTTCTTTCTCCACCAGCTGGGCAGACTCTTGTCTCTCTTACGGCTCCACTCAAACATCATCTCATCCAAAGACTCTTTCTCTGCCTCAGCTGGTGGAGCCAGTGCTTTGCCCACTGTGTCTCTGCTTGAGCATTAGCACACAACTATAATTATCGTGTTGGCCTCTCTCACTTCTATTCCCCAGGTTTTAGCACACTTTTGGCATGGAGTGGGGGCTTAGTTCATATTTATATAATGAGTTAATAATATTAGCTTTAATTTGGCCCATGACTAACATGGGCACAGTACTGTTCTACATACAGCTCATGTGATCCTTTTTCAGTTTAGCAAGTAGTAGTGAGTATTCACATTTGAAGTATCAGACAGTTAATCCTGGGACATATCAGAAGCTCATCGGAAGTCACACAGCTATTTGGTGGCAGATGCAGACTGAATACATTAGTTTTGTGCCCCTACAGATGGTGTTCATAAATGTTACCCCATAGTGCTTCCCTACAAGGCTGGCTTAGGCCATTTTCCGCTACAGAAACATAACAGATACCACAGACTGGGGAAATTGTAAACAAGAGAAATTTCTTTGGCTCATGGCTCTGGAGGGTGGGAAGTTCAAGAACATGGTACCAACATCTGGAGGGGCTTTTTGCTGCAGCATAGCTGGTAGAAGGTCAGGCAAGCTGCCTGAGACATAGAGGGACTTGGACCAAACTCGACCTTTTCATAAGGACACACTCTTGCAATAACCCAGTCCGACAATAATAGCATTAATCTGTTCATGAGGGCAGAGTCCTCTTGATCAAATCACCTTTCAAAAGCCCCTTCTTTTCATATTACTACAGTGGCGATTAAATTTTAACATGAGTTTTAGAGGAGACACTCAAATCATAGCAGCTTCGGGTTACACTTGATTGCTTATAGCAATTTTTCTTTGCTTTCTACTCAAACATCATCCTCACATCAAGAGAGGACCAACATTCTTTTCTAATTGTCAGAATGCTGCACAGCCCAATTCAAGCGCATGTGTCCATGTGCTGCACACACACCCACGCACATTTGTGAATGGCCCAGCACTCCCATATATGTCAGACTGTCCTAACTGGAATGCTTAGTTTGAAAAATGGAAAAAAAGCCCAGAGCAACTATTAACCACATCAAGGCAAAATCATCAAGTCACCAGAATAGAAAGAGCAGTCCCCCTTTCAATGAAAACCTTATAAAATTATCCTGAATTGCACGTGAATTTTAATGGGCCACAGCCACCCTTCTCCATTTCTATTTTATTTCTTGGACAAGAGAAAAATATATTATTTATGCATTAGGGTAGTTAGCATTTCCAACCACTAACACATGTCCTGTAAACAAATAATAATCTCATTTTTCTGTTGTGCAAGAGCCCTCTCTCGGGCGGCAGAGATGTACAACATACTGGTGTCCTGTTACTTTACCAGAGCTTCCGCGTTCGCTCACCACTCAGACTAAACAGCAACTCCTTGGATAATAATGCTATAATACTGACCTCAAAGATACTTCCAGAATTGTTTCTGCCCGTCTTCAGAAATAATCATATCAGTTTGTTCATAAGCAGAAATGTTCTGTGAGCTGAATATGCTGTCACACGTGGCTGACAAACATATAAATCAATCTGTGACCAGGGAGGGAACAATATATGTCTTGTGTTTCTAAAACATGATGGTTGGGATCACAGCTGTAAGATGTTGGACTATCATCAAGAGAACAATGTCAAACATTAAACTTCTGGATGATTTCCATAAAAATAACATTTTGTTTGGGGTCAGTAATTTTTATGCAACTTTGGAATGATTTTCGTTGACAATTTTTGAGGGTTGAACTTGAACACCTCCAGAAATGCTCCTCAAATGGAAATATTATGTAATCCAATCTTTGTGATTATCTCTTTCTGAAAACCAAATACAGCCCGTGAAAACCAGCATTTCCCTCTTTCAGTTTGTGCAGCTGTATAAGTTTAAATTATGCTACATATTCAGGAAGGTAAATTTACTCTTCAATTTTCTTTGTTTAGTTACTACATTCAACTCAGCTGTACAAGTGCTAAATCATTCAATCTAGCATGAAAAAGGCCATGGATGTCATCTTTGGAAATCTTACCAACACTTCAGTTTTAATTTCTAATGAGTACATTTGCATTCCTTGTTGGGAGTTGGTACAGGGATGCAACACAGCTCTATTCTTTTTAAATCCCCTGCCCTACCCCTCTCTTTACTCCCCCATCTCGAGTCCCTTCCTATTTGAAAAAGATCTATCTCCTTACTTCTTATTATCTTGTATTTTGCTTTTATTTAAAATTTAGGTTTCTCAAGTTTACCCTCCTTTATAGCAGAGTATTACCCAGTCAAAAAAGGGGCAAGTGAAATGAATAGATACGTCTCAGAAAAGGGATGTACAAATGGCCAATGAAAAACTATTCAACATTGCTGGGCCTCAGAGAAATGCAAATTAAAATAACTCTGAGATTCCATTTTAATCCAGAAAGAATGGCCATCATAAAAAAAAAAAAGAATGGCCATCATCAAGAAATCAAATAGTAACAAATGCTGGCAAGGCTGTGAGGGAAAAAGGAACCCTGCATTGTTGTTGAGAATGTAAACTAGTACAACCACGATGGAAATCAGTTGGAGATTCCTCAAAAAATTGAAATTAGCAATATTCTTTAAAATGAAAAGGATAATGGAATGGGCAAATCAGTGGATGAGTAGTTCACCTCAGAAATAGTTTTTTGTTTGTCCCTATATATCCCAAATAATTAGATATTTGCTTCACTCTGGTCTGAATTCTCAAAAGTGTCCTTCTAGAGTTCCAAACTGAGTAAAGTGTTATGCTGAGCTCAAGAAGTCAAGCTTTTAAAGTCATTGGAAAGTTTTATAAATATAGTCTCATGACAAGGGTAGTTGTGGCATAAAATCATTAATCCAAGGAGACTGCATTGGCCTAGTATCCCTTTGCCATATTAATAATTCTGCTCCCTGGGATTCTGTAACCAGAGCTCAAGAAGAAAATGAGCCAAACCACTGAATTCAATAGTTGCAGCCTGTTTCAGGACATGAAAATATTTTGGTTCTCTCAAGCAAATAATTTTTCCAAAATAATCTTGTCCAAATCACTTATTATAGACAAATTTCAGATTTAACAGGACTCAGTATATGGGAATACATACTTAGAATTTGCCCCACATTGAAGAATATAGTTGGTTCCTCAGTTTTATTCACTAAAATATCGATTTGAGCATAAATAATTTCTCATTGGGATACAGATGTTCATGAATGTTATTAAAATTATACCTTCAAAAATCACTTTCCACTGTTGATTATATACATAGAATGTTTACATAAGATCTACTTAAAGAAATAAAAACAATATTTCCAATTTAGTGTCAGCTCCAGTTCTTTAATCCAAGTACTCTTTTCCTAAAACCATCAGTGTTCTCTGTGTATGAGTCTGGACTAAATCTATGCTTCAACCCAGTTCAGTGTCAGGAGCTTCCATGGAATCTAGTATACATCTAATCAATATCTATTTATTTTACCAATAGAAACAAAAAGTCTTTACCCTCATAGCTCATACCATAAGATTATTGATAAGTTCTAGTCAATACCAATCTGTATAAAGAAACTAAAATGTAAATTAGTTTCAGTACACTAATATTTGTGTTAAAGTACAGCTATCCTGGTTTTCATCGTGAACTATTATTTCAATATTTGTTATGTGAACAAGTTCTCTGAGATGGCATGCAAATAACTCAACAGGTTGCAAATATGTAACTGGTACTTTGAAAAATTTGAATAAAAATGGTTTCTTAAATAGGATCCAGAAAAACACACATATTATTAAATTTTATACAGCAAGAAATGTATTCAAAACTTTCTATTAAGTATAATAAGCAAATACCATGTAAAATAAATCCCAAACTTACAGGAAGAGAATTTTTGAGGATTGAAACTACCATATATTAGTTGCCCCATTACATTATATATTCATTTCATGTTTGCATTGCTGGGCATATCACATGGACTTAATAAAAAGCACTTGAATGGGTGGCTTAAAGAGTACATATTTGGGATCTACGCATGCCATATACAATCTAAACTAAATTTAAGTCATCTTTAAAAAGAGCATAATTCAATATATTTAAAGGAGTGTCCTTTTGTTTTAGGAAAAAAAGGAAGAGAGAGGAAAAGAAAAAAACTGAATAAAGAAGAAAGCAAAGAAGCAGTTCCTGACAACAAAGGTCTGGAATCCAGCAGAGACACCCTGGAACAACGAGAAAACAAAGACAAACAGCAGCAGAAGAAGCGAAAAGTCCAAGATAAGCAACAGAAATCGGTATCAGTCAGCACTGTGCACTAAAGGGTCCCATGAGAGCAGTGTAGACCCTGTCACTGCTGTCACAACCAGATGCCCAGGAGAGGTGGTACAGCCATTAGGACCACAGACAGACGACACAGCAGTTATTCCCTGCCTAGGCAGCCTTCCAAATGGTTGTATATTCTTCGTGCAGGCATAGGTCACAGCAAAGAGCCAGACATTCAAAGAAGGGATACTTTCACCTGGCTATCTTATGTGCTTCTGTGCATTTTTAGAAGACAAGAAATTTTGTACAGAATTATCAATACACTATAAGCCATCATCAGCATAATGATGACCTCTGGAGAAGAAACATCTTTTCCCTATTAAAAAAATAATTTTCCAGCTATTGTTTTAAGAAGTGAAAGATAACGCTGCAAGTCCAAAGAGGCAGTATCCCTTCACAACAAACAGGAGACCCGGGAGAGGAACACCACTCCAAGGACAGTGTGGTTCTGTCGGGGGATCTGGAGAGCTCGAAGTTAGGGCCTGTGTTTGGAATCATTGGTTTTACCGTCACAGGAGCCACTGCATCCTAGAAGTGTTACGATGACTTCTGTCATTCTCATCCTATGCTTCTGCAAGAATCAGGAGAGTGCAGACCAGAGTTAAATATTCTGTGTGAGACTGGAGGACGGCAAAACGTGGAAGGGATCATACAGCTGGAGATCGCTTCTTGCTCCGCAAAGCTGTGAAGGGTCGTGATCCCTGGGACAGGTCTCCAATCTATGGCAGCGCTGGTGGGTCAGCCTCGGCTGCCCTTCGGACTACATAAGTGTAAACATGTGCCTGTAACTTTGTTCTAAAAACAGAATCATACTTATTAGGAGGAAATTCTGATTTAATAGAAAACAAAAAAATAGAGCCAGGAGAATATACTATGTTTGCAAAGTCTTGGGTTTCCTTTCTCTTTCAATGAGGGAAAAACAGTTTCCTTCCCTGCCTACTGGTCCACCTGGAACTAAAAGGAATACTACTTTCTAACAGGGTGTGTCTAGTACAGGAGAAAGCCACCAAAATAAATATATTTGTTAATGGTTTTTAAAGTTTGGTTCACTTTGTTTTATTGTTTGTTTTATTGGGGAATTTCTTCAATGTTTTTAGGGACTCAAGAATTAGAAAAGAGAAGTCTGCTAAATCAGAGAATGTGTGTCCTATATGATTCCGAACCTACAACATTTCTTAGTATGTTTGCCTTTTGAACCCACCTTTATCTGAGCCAACAGAGACTTATTGCTGGGTTATTAGGAGAAATGTATTCGACCTTTTTCTTATTTTAATCAACAAAAATCCTAGTTACAGACTCGTGGCCTACCTAATTGATTTCACTGCTCCCCCGATTGCCTAGAAATGAACGTCTTTTCTCATACGTTGGTTCCTCCTGCAACGTCAACATTTAGTCTTTTCTTCTCCATAGTTCCTCAGTCTGTGGATCTCTTTTGGAGTCAGAAGTCACCCTAGCTGAAGGCCTCTCCATGATTAACAGAGGACCTGGCCAGCCCTGTACAGGAGGAGGCAGCTCAGTACCCAGCGCAGAATCTCATGCCTCACCCTGAAGCCTTCCTGCTGTCACAGAAGGATGAGTAGCTGTTCTGTCCACCTCAAGTCCTAGCCCTTTCGAGATCACTGCTTTCTGAAGAATTTGCAATTAATATACCTTCTGCCCGTCTGTCTGTCTGTCTGGGCACCCTTTCTCCACCAACTGTACTGCCCATGTGGACTGCTTGGCTTAATTGATTTTCTCCCTCTCTTTTCCTTTTCCAAGATATAAAAACGTTAAATGATGTATTCCTCTTTTACTCCAGTGCCTCTTGTCTGCAGCACAGAAGTTTTTAAACTAACTTTGTTCACAACATGTCTAATTCTATCTTCAAGGAGAAGTACACTTCATTCCACAGAATTACATCAGGTGGAAGTGTGTGCCTGTGTTTTAGAACTTTGGGAGTTTCAGGAACCACCCTTGTCCTCAGTGTTATCCAGACAAGTATAAGTAGCCAAGCTATTTTGCACATCTTTCTATATTTGTCTCCATTCTTTCTACAGACATGAGGAAGGTCTATACCTGCATTCACAATACTGGGAAAGGGTTATATGAACCAGGACATAGAAATGATGACTATGTCTTCCCACGTGATCCTCTTGACCATGGCAGTGGATCTAAATCCTTGATGCACAAAACTTAAATACAAAGTTAAAGGGGCTGGGGATGTAGTTCAGCAGTGCCGCACCTGTCTGGCAAGCACAAGGTCCTGAGTTCTATTCCCTGGACTGGGAAAAAAAATACAAAGTTAAAATTGTTAAAGTACAAAGGATGTCAGGTCCAGTGATGTACTCCATAATCCCAGCACTCCAGGAGGCTGAGGCAAGATTTACAAGTTCGAGCCCAGCCTAGGCAACTGAGTGCCTTAGTTAGACCCTGTCTCTAATCAAAAGACAAAAAGGTCAGGAACATATATCAGCATGAAGGACCTGGGTTGAATCCCTGGTGTTTGCACACACACAGTACAAATAAAAAAGAAGGAAAAATTAATATTAATGGAGATTAATTCATACATTGGGTAAAATATAAAGGAAGTAAAAAGTAATATCGAGTTTAACTGTAATTCCCAACCCATTTGTAGTAAAGTGTTAAGCACATGGGATCATAGAATATTCAAACTAGTATCTTTGAGCAAAAACTCATCAACTTCTGGTACAGCTCCCACATAATCACAGAGGAAGGCTCTGTAGATGGTAACAGCAGTGGGTAAATTCTCAATACAAAGACAGGTCGGAGGGAGTGGACAGTATAAACTTGTCAGTGTCTGAAGCCCAGGACTCCAGATTCTGCTTTGTAATAGGAGAAGCTTCTGTTCTGTCATCGGATTTGGGCTCAGTTCCAGGTGTACAACCATTGATAGGTCACTTATCTGCTCTGCTGTGGTCCCAATTTCTCATGTCCAATAAGAAAGCGGGGGACCGGAGAAGATCTCTGGTCTCAAGCAAGGGAACTTCTGGCACTTCCTCCAGGCCAGGGTGATGCCCCTTAAAGTGTCCTCAATATCCACAGTGTCCTTAGGAAATTGTCTTAACCCTGGTTTCCCAAAAGTGGAAATGCATAGGCTGTCAAAGCATACAGATTTAACTCTGCTGCTCTGCTGCAATTGAATTAAAAGTGGTTCACATTAGTGGGTATTAAAATATCACAATGTATAACATAAGGAAGAAAAAGTATGTATAAATGTAGCTAATGCTAAGATAGACTGATCCTCTCCAAGGGAGATGGGAAAGAAAGCAGAGTACTCTGTACATAGAGTTAGACAGCCTATGTTATCCTGGAGTTCTGCTACTAACTGGCTGTAACTTGTGTGGGCTTGGGCAAGTTGTATTGTCTCTCAGAGCTTCCATTCCTCATCTGCGAATGGAAGTGGCAACGTCTCCCAGAAGGTTGTAATGATAAGTACAAGGTTCATCACCTATATAATAACTCCTGTCAACAAATAGGTATCAATAAAAAGTAATGACTAATTCCACCTCAAACCTATAAGTCAGTTTTATTTCTTGATTAATGATATGCAGTAGTATCCATAAAAAAGGATATGTGTAATAATTTCAATGAAATGAGTAATGGTAACCACAGGTAAATACTAATTTACAGTATGTCTTGGATCTGCTTAAAATTAAGGGATTACTTATTCTTAAGAGTACATACTTCTTATAAATTGGCATAGAATCCACCTTTCTTTTCCCATGGCTATATTTTAATAGCAAAGGAACTGACTAGATCCTTAAGACACTATTTCCAAGCAGTCAGGGAAGAAAGCCTACTTTCCAAGTTACATGGAGTTTGTGCCCCATTTCAAGAAGGAGATTCAATAAAACTGCTGGTAATTAATTGATAAATTGATAATTTTCCCATTTTAAGCAATAACTTCATCTCACTTAGTAAATTATAGTCATTATTTAAAAAATGAAAACAAATGGCTGAATTTCCTCTATGTTAGACAATTGCTCTTTGACTAAATATATTACATAATTATGCCAAAAGGCCTTTGAGGGAGTTACCGATATCCTTGTTTTACCAATGAAGAAGCTGAAGGACCGAAAAATGCCCAAAGCCACACATCCAGCAACCAGTGAGCCTGACAGACATACTCTGCTATGGCCAATCCTAAATCTTATTTTTTCTCCCTTTCATCATACCCCTTAAAATCCTTTTTATTTTTAGTTCAAAGATTATTCATGATGTGGAATATTAAAATGCTTTTCTGTGAT
This sequence comes from Heterocephalus glaber, assembly GCF_000247695.1. Next base: position 1,600,790 of record NW_004624753.1, read on the forward strand.
CTGAATTAGTACCTTATGAAAAAGCCCAAGAAACCACATCTTAGAGGACTCAACCCAGAATAGGACTTAACACCAAACCTGAGGTCAAAATGTGACTCTGCGTGTGTGTGTGTGTATATGTGTGTGTGTGTGTGTGTGTATGTGCGTAAGCTTGTGGTGCTAGGAGCTTATGGACTAGTTGGGGGAGCACTGCATGGGAGAAGAAAGTATGTTGGAGGCAAGCAGAATGAAAAGGAGAAAGAAGAATGATGTGTTATCAAAGGAAGGTTAAAGTTCACACTGAAGGGGAATAGCGGATCTGACTGGGAAATCCTGGATTTCTGCAGCCCTGAATGACTGAAGAGCCCTCAATTCTGTTATCTTCCAGTGTGCGAACAGAGCGTGTACCAGCCCTGCCATCTCTTCCCTGAAGCCCTACTCAGCACTGCAGTGAACAAACAGGCCACCCTCACTGTTGGGACAGCTGAGCCAACTTCCTTCACGTGATGTCTCACGTTCTCTAGCTACTTTTAGACACGCACTAACAAGATTTTGATTGTCACACACCTGTTCTGCCTGTCTTACACTGAAATAATGCAGAGGCTGACATATCAATCATATAAATAGAAAAAAATTAAGGAAAGGAAAAAAAAGAAAGGATAAGAAGGGAGTAGAAAGAAGGAAGGAGGGGCCGGGAATTTAGCTCAGTGGTTTCGCCGCCTGCTGTGCAGGCGCAAGGACCCAAGTTCAATCCCCAGTACCAAAAAAAAAAAAGAAAGAAAGAAGGAAGGAGAGAGAAAGCAAAAAATAGAAGCTACTTGTATTAATAGTCATTAAAATATGTTTGTAAGAGAATCTGAAGTATAAGGAATATTCCATAAACTGGAAAACAGCATGAAAATAGCAGGAAACTAAATTACATGACTATAAAATAATCTGACATTTCAGCAGTTTGTAAAATATCTTATACTTCTATATCTATAGCTCTGCAATGAAAATTGTTCCAAATGATGATATGTATCTTGGATTATATTGAATTATATATATTGAATCTTCCACTAAACATTACGTTTTACCTTTAAACATACAGAACTGGCAAACACATTGGAAAAGTTTATAAACAAAGATGAATACTAATCTTAATTACCCAATTTTCTGGCTAATTGGGGTTCAACTGATGAATTACTTTCCATGTTTTTAAAATCAGTCACTATTTTAGCTATGCTTCAATTCCATCACATGTAGATTTCAGGTAAGAGATTGTTTTACATTGATTTAAAAGTTCATGGAAAACTTTACTACCTTTACAGTAAAATCTAAAGTAATCCAGGACATTGTGAGTGCTTTGAAACTGTAGCACATAATAAACACGTGAGCTAGGATCCTTTCTGATTCTTCAAGCCGCAGCCTCTGCTTCCCATTTCTCACAATACAGTCCTCCCTGGAAACTCCAGTCTTAGAGGAAATCATGCATTTACTCCCCACAAAGGAGTCAAGGAAGAACTGATACCTGAGATGACTATTTTAAAATGCAGTAGTGCAGCCTTTCCTTCTGCTGTATTTTTTCTATAGTTGCCGGCACTGGAGCTATATCCAAGGCCTCCCCAGAAGCATGATTTTACCTTATATGTAAGGTAACACCCAAACACAATAAAATCAGTCACTACTAACCCTTGAATAATGACCAGAAATATTTCCGAGGCAATGAACATTACCATACATGATCCCAGACCGGGCACCAGGGAGGCTGACTGTAAAGCCTCTGAGAGGCAGGAAATTCGGCAGTGGCACAGGCAATCATCTACCCATCATTATAGCGACTCCATCAAAACCACGTACAGCTTGTTCCCAGAATGCAATGCCAAAGACCAGAGCACAGTGCCCCAGGGCACCCTGGGTCCCGGGGAGTAGTAGATTCATCCTGACCTTTGACTTCTTCACCTGCAGTGGTTCTGTACTTTGCTTGTGTTTCTTGGTTGACCAATTGGGGAAGGAAAAAAAACTACCTCATGATTTAAAAGTCATAGGAGTAAATTAGGTAAGAAATAATTTAGTAAATTTCTCTCCACTTAATAAAGAAGAATTTTATTTGCACTTCTTAAAGCACTCACTCAATAAAACAAGACAAAACTAGAAAAACAAAAATAAAAACATTTGGCATTTAATGTCCAAGGGATTGTCCTCATGTGGTAAACATTTAGAAGGAGGCCCTGTTTATCACTAGGCCATCCCTGCTCATCTTTTTCCCATAGTAAAAAATGGTTATGAGTCACTCTAGAACACATCAAATGCTCCAGCAAAATAGATTTGAGTTTGATCAAAACCAGCAGTGGGGATAATTTATGATTCCAAATAAGATATCGTCAAGCAGAGGCACTTTAGGAAAGTGAGTCAGTTGCATGCAAATTAGTTCTAGCTGCCTTTCTTGCCAGTTTCCTTTTAGATGTTTGCGTTTCGGGGTGGTGGGAGGAGAATGCGTTTCTATAGTAAAATATGAATTATTGTTGACTGGAATGTTTAAAGCACAGCTCAATGTACGCATGTGAAGGGTTTAGAGCAGAGGTGGAGAACATGCAGCCTATGAGCTGCAGCCAGGTGTTTTTTCATCACTGAAAGCTCTAAAAGGTTTGCCATCACTGGTTGAGAGGGTAGGGCTTAATTACATAGATGGTCCAGTCAAATCCAAGATGGTATTAGTTACAGAAAGGGGGAGATCATTAAAACATCCTGTTCTAGCATCTGTAGATTTCCCAAATTTGCTATGAAAATTAGCCTTTCCCTAATCATCAAAATAAACTGGTCGTAGACATGCTCATAGCCCGACCAACTGGAAGTTTAGAGCCTGCATTAGTTTTCTTTCTTTGGTACCGGGGATGGAACTTGGGTCCTTGTGCTTGTGAGACAAGCGGCGGAACCACTGAGCTAAATCCCCGGTCCTGCATTAATTTTCTTGCCTCCACCCTTTTCATCTCTCCAAAATAGAGACAATCGATTAGCTAACAGATAAATGAAGGTACATTAGCAAACTATAAGGAGAAGTTAATTCGTCACAAAGCGACAGTATGATATGAATTATTATATAATTATGTTATTATTACATAAAGCGTCATGTTTAATGGAGAATCTTTGGGCTATGGAAACAAACCCGGTCGGCAGATGCACTCCCCATCGCCTCATGAAACATTCTTTAAATAAATAGATGACCAATAAAGCTACAGATGAATCGACCCGAACTGTGGACTTTGCTATTCTTAAGGAACGGTTAATTATTTCCAGGGTTGCGAGGTGCTGGTAGCGCTCTCAAGCTAGATTTAAACACCTTCATACACTTAGGCTACACAGTATTGCAAGCAGTTTGATCAGGTAGGTCTTGACACAGGTCAAAGTCTTGTGTTATTTTGTTATAACAAGCCTGGTAAATGATGCTTTCCAGTCTGCGAAAATGATGTGAAAACATATTGCTTTTATATTCCTATAATTTTGTAAGTTTTTAGACTCATCTCCCCTGCCAAAATAAGAAAAATAGAAAATGTGAAAATACACATGGTTTAGTTATAAGTTTGAAAGATTTCTTTTTCTATAACAACAGTCAGAAATAAATTATTAGACTGGCCCAGAAAATTAAGGCTTTGATCTGCTACTGCAGCGATGTTCCCAACGTCCACAGAAAATAAACTCGTCTTGGAGGAGCATTTCAACCGGAGAAGCACTCAGTTATAACGGCTAGCTGCGTGTAAAGTGTTAGTAAGAGTCTCTTACAAGAGGTGAGGTTATTTCAGTTCCTAAAAGGAACAGCGGCAGGTGGGCCGGCCTTGCTTGTGTCACGTGACCAACACGCACTATTAAGCGTGAACTGCAAAGAGAACCTCAGAAAACATAGTCCTTTCAAAGTCGCGTCTTAAAGCATGGGAAGAAAGAAATGCTAAAAAGGAGAAAATACCTAAAAGAGGAATTCCTTATACATCTTAATTTGCAGACAAATCTTCCATTTTCCTGCACTTGTGGTTTTCAAAGATGTCACTTTGTCCTACGGGAAAATGGTCCTCAGTGCTTCCCCAGCCGCCGCTGGCTCGCCTGCTGCCCACTTCTGTTTTGTAATGTCCTTGGCCTGGTCTCCCAAGAACTGGATTCCCAAACTCAAAAAGCACACTAAAAATCTAAGTACACTCTGAGGACCTCACCAAAGCAGAAGTAAGGAAAAACAACTTTGAAAAGACATTGCTGCTTTATGTTGCGAAACAATCTCTGGAAATAAACGCTGTTTAACATTACCTACATGATACTGAGGTAGTCGTAGTGGGAGAAAAAGGAGAACCCAGTTTCACAGTTTAATACTCTCATTTTCCATGCTTAGGGTGGATAGCAGAATCTTCCAGTACTTGGGTCCTGTAACAACCCGGGCCCACAAATACAGCCACCTAGTGCCTCCTAGGCTCTGGCTGGCCAGTCCTAAGCCTCACTTCAGAAGCATCAGTGATTTTATCAGAGTACGATAAACCTCCCTCTATCTGTGGGAGATGCGGAGCATCTCCCACTATTCTCAGTCGCATCTCTGACAGGAGCCAGACTTGTACACAAGTGCACCAAAGCCCGATCACCCACTGGGACCTGAGTTACATTCACTTCTTGTGCAGGGCAGCAGCTCCAGGAGCTCAACTAGTCCTCACAGGGTAAATCATGTAAAACCTTAGAGTATTAAAAAGAAAAAGGAGAGGGCAGGATGTAGCTCAGCGTCACAGTGCCTGCCTGGCAAGCTGGAGGCCCTGAGTTCAATTCACGGCACCGCAAAAAACAAAACAAGAGAAAACAGAGAAGAACACAGCATAGTTCTCATGATGAAAAGGACTAAGTAAGGAATAATAGAGAACATACTGGCAGTGACCAGACACAGCCATTCTCTCTAGTGCTGTGTAGCTTAGCCACACGCAAAGTAAACTGTCTTTACTTCAAGAAGCTGTCTCTCTATAAATAAACTGGCCAATGCATCTCTAAAACATAAACGCTGTGGACTGTGGCCATAAACATGGCAAAGTAAGTATGAAATAACATCTGGAGGCCATGCTTTGAACATAGTGGGGTGAGAAGGAGGGCTAACTTTTCTTAGTGCCACCAGTAAAGTATGGATTTCATTTTCCAATTTGGGAAAAGCTCTCCTCTATTAACCAAACACAGACCAAAGACTTATTAATTTATTTTAAAATACAAAAAAGAGTACTATTGTCTGTACATGTCTTCTCACAAATTAGACTACTTTTAGCAGGTTTTTTTTAACAGATATTTTAAGTCTTTCTTTCCTACTATTAGAAACTAGTATAATAAGCATTCTATTACTAAGCCTGTTCATTTAGATATGAAAATGGTTTACTTTTAGGCCTAACGATTATTGCACTGGCAGGCAAGAAAACTATTGCTTCTTTTTGACTGGGGAAATCAAATTTCCAATGTAATGTACTGTACTAGAAAACAAAACACTTCCATTGCAAAAGAATGTTATATGATTATAACATTCACCAGTATTTCTCATTGCAATAACAAGTCAAAGACTAGTTATGTGCTTCCAATATATAACCAACTTGTATGTAGTTATCCCATTCAGTTAACCTTTACAGAGAACCTAGGGCACTGCTCCAGCTCTCTACCTGTGCAAAATAATGACATGGAATGCTTGAGTTACTCCTAGTAAATTTCAAAATGTTATGCAGACCTTGCCCCAGAAATCACTTATTTTATATAATCTCTGATAAGATTTTTATAGGCAACATAGTAAGCATTGTAGGTCCAAAGACATAAAAGCATTAGTAATTTATGTAATGTGAGAATAAATAGTAATACCTCCCCAAAATCATCATGCTTTGTTTATAACAACTAATAATAATAAAGAATGAGATTAATTATATACCCTCACTTATTTCTTGTGCCCAGTTCATAAATCTTGAGTTTTAAAAAATGAAACAACCTGTTAACTACCAGTAGCATAGTAAATATTTGTCACTCAGATAAATAAATGTGTAAAGATATTTGATTTCATTTAAGTATTTTTTAAAAGCGTGCTTGCCTCTCAGGAAAACTCCTGAGCTTTGTCTGAGATACAGTTTTGTCTGCTCACAACCTGCTCCTGATGACATACAGTGTATTCATTGTATTTCTCACATGACCTAAACTATACCAATAAAATGAGTTTTCCTTTAAAGAAATTATTTTTGAGAAATAACAAATATTTTTTCAAATATCCTTTCTTTCTTTCATTCTTTAAAAATTAAGCAAAATGCCAGTTGTAAGAAGTCAGCATAAAGGATGATCTGAATTTCAGATTCTCTTTCATAAGATATTACAAAGGTTGTATGTGAAGTCAAATTTGCGTAGGCTGTGGGTTGTCATAAATTTTTTTTAAATCACCGTCAACTTTCATGACTAATCATTTCCTCTTACTCAACAAACAAGAATTCAACAGATTAAAAACCAAGATTGATTCATATTGCAAGTTTTAAAAACAGCATCTTCTTTTCATTCTACAAGTTCCTAAATGTAACAAAATAAAACATAATCAGCCAAAAATAAACACTGCATTACTCAACACAAAGGGAAGGAGCAGAGTACCAGTGTGGAAGAGAGCATCTGCCCTGCATGGAGTCCTCTCATCTGTTCCTCTTTCTCTCCCAGTCAGCTGCCCCTTCTGACTGTACCCTGAGACAAACAAATGCGCCTCTGAAGAAGCAGCCAAGATGAATAGTAGGCCATGGTGGTTGGAGAACCCTGGGACATGAGACTGGGGTGGCCTTTCTGAGACAAAATTACTGGGAAGAACACAGACTTTGGGGACAGGAAGATTTGCCTTTAAATCTCTCCAATGTTGATTCTGGCAATCTCAGAAAAAGAAGTTTTTTGATTGTCAGTGTCCTCATATATAAAATGAATATATTATTACAGGCTCCACGGAGATTAAAGGAAACAAAGTATGTGGTATGCCAAGCATGCAATGGGAGCTCAGGAAGTTGTTAGATTTTTGTATGCATTTGGTTTAAAATAAAATTTTCAAGTCAATTCAAAACACAGATAGATAGATAGATAAGCAAATATATGCATACACACAAATATACACATATAGACATGCACACACATGTATATTCCCTCAATAATTAATCTTCATATAGTGTTCAGTTTAATCAATGAATATTTACTGTTTGTCAGCCAATATGCTTGAAATTGCCAGTATAGGGGCTGGGGATTTAGCTCAGTGGTTCCACTGCCTGCCCAGCAAGCACAAGGACCCCAGTTCGATCCCCAGTACCAAAAAACAAACAAACAAACAACAAAAAAGCCCTTGTCCTGGACCTTCCTAGTGGAGTAAGTACACTGATACTCAAATGTTTCAATGTGTTTTGCCTAAGTGTGTGCCTGATGGGGTGAGGTCAGGAGGAACGAGCTTCTCACTTGGCCTTTAATGTAGAGGAAGGAGCAGATAAGAGTAGCAATCTGAATTAATTCCCCAAGCTTGAGTGTTCGCTTGCCAGTGAAACGAGGTAGGAAGAAATACTAGTTGGGTGCTACAGGCCACAAGAACAGCCTGACATCAGAGATTACACAGTTTCTGGAATCACAACTAAGTTTTTTGTTCCTTAACAACATTTTTTGTTCCTTTAAAAGGTGTGTAGGAGGAAACAGATGACAAATGGTTCTATATGTTATGAGAAACTCTTGCACTTTACTTTGAAAATGGTGATGAATCTATCAAGGGCTTTTGAAGGGGAATCAAAATGACCCAAAGTTGCCTTTAATAGAAATGAAGGAATAGGTTTTGTTAAGATGAAGAAAAGAAACTATTTGGTATTTACACATGTGTGTCCCATTTATTTCACTTAAGAGTATGGGCTCAATGTGCATCCACTTAGCTATAAATGACTCTAGTTTCTCATTCTTTATGGCTGAGTAGTACTCCATTTTATAAAAAAAGCCACATCTTCTTTATCCAGTCTCTAGTTCATGAGCAATCAGGCTATTTCCAAGTTTTAGCTATTACAGACTGTGTTGCTATAAACATGAATGCACATATATCACTGTGGTATGATTCTTTTAATTCTTTTGGGAAGATACCCAGCAGGGGAATAGTTGGGTCAAATGGAACCTTTATAGGGAAAGTAATAAATATGAGAAAAGGAAAAAACAGAAACAGTCTTTGTAAATAGACGGGGGTGGAGAGGTTGAAGGGAGGGCAGGGGAATGGGGAAAAAAAATAAGAACCAAGATACACCATATAGGGATACAAATTCCCAATGATGAATGTTATCATATTGTATACCTAAAATGTAAAAACTTAATGAATAAAAAAAAAAGGAAGGAAGAAAAGAAGACTTCTGATAAGCAGCAGTTTTAAATATAGGAGTATAAAATCATAGTAGTCAATATAAAAATAAATAAACCCTGGGAATCAAGGCAGAGAAACATAAAGGAGAGGAGGGGATAGATTCAAGAGACCATTTAAAATACTGGCAAAAACACACTGTGGTGAAGAGAAGGAAGCAGGTGAGAAAAAAAAAAAAAATTTCCTGTGAGTACATCAGAGGAAAGCAGCGTCATTTACCATAGAATCAACCACAACCAGAAATGTGGTTGCTTGTTTGTTTGTTGATATTAAAGCATGTGAGAGATAAACGATGGAAATCATTTATCACTGATGAGAGTCCAGAATATAGGCCTGGGCCAGGTTAAAATGTAGGAAAGCTCAGTGGTTCCTCTGCCTGCCTTACAAGTGCAAGGTCCTGAGTTTAATCCCTGGTACCACAAAAAAAATAAAATAAAATAAAATGTAGGAAAGATGGAGATATTGATTTGGGAGTAATCATCTAATAAATAAATCAGAAGGTTTGCAGGAGTAGGTCCAGGGAGAATACGGTGAAAGAGAAGAAAAAAGGTTGAATACAATTTGCAATATTGACGGAACAAGTAGAAGAAAAGGCAGCTATGAAGGAAACTGAGAAAGATGGCCTGAGGGTAAATAGCTCAAGAACAAAGAAAGTGATGATACAGAATAACTGGAGGTGTGATCATATCAAATGTCACGATAAAATCAATGAATTGAAAGACTGACATATCCACTGGATTTGCCAATACCATGATATTTCATGACTTGTTTTAACAAAGTTGCAAGGGAAGAATTTAGGTCTTGATTCGTTGAGGAAATTGTGGCTCACAGAGAACTGCAGGTGTGGATTCAGGCAGTGCAACCAAGAAGTTTTTCTATTTGGTGAATGAGAAAGAAATTTCAAGGCAGGGTCCACACAGAGTGAAGGTATGATTGATTTGGGTCTAATTAATTAAGAATCTAAGAAATTAGACTGCATTGTGTCGGCCTTCTAGGCAAAAAAGAAAAAGGAGCAAGTTTTCTAGCCTGACAAGGATTAGAATTAAATTAACCCATGTGAAAACTAGAAGTGCAACTAAAAAGATTAACCAAGATGTACAAGTCAGTGTTAATAGTATTTCCATTCTCTAATCTGTTCCACCAACATAACTTTCCAGTTCTCTCTTTGATTCTCCATGTTACTTCACCACCCACAGCAAGATAATTTTGTGTTCTCTGTTATTTGATTATCTCCTTTCTGTATAAATACATCTGGTAATGCTGTTTCACCTTAACTGATTTTCCATTTGAAATTAATCTATGTTGCTGCTTAACACCTAGGTCAAGTTTCTCAAGTTGTAGGCAATATTGCCCGCACACTCCTTGTGGAAACTTATATATACTATATTAATTTCTATTTCTTACATGTTAATTCATAAATGAATCATAAATAAAGTAAAAACAGATGATGGTATGTCCTCCCCCAAAAGCTCATATGCTCACAGATGGGCTAATACTCATCAAAACCATAACTTACTGTGCTACTAGGAAGTGGGGCCTGGTTAGAGGAGGTGAGTAACTGGTGGTGTGACTGGGAAGGTTGCATTCATGTCCCTGCTCCCCCCATCTCTCTCTATCTCCATTTTTTAACCAGTATATGTCAGGGACATGATCCCAGTGACAAAAAAAAAAAAAAAAAGGATGCATATATAAAATGAACATGTGATTTAGAGGCCTTGCAACTGATTTACAGGAGTATGGAAAGGTTTGGAGATGCAGGATAGATAAGGACTAGTTAGAATGCTATAAGCAGGGCTTGATGGGTAATTCTAGTGGAAGCTCAGAAGACCAGAATGCTGATAGGAATTCAGAAAATAAAGATGGTGCCCATGGTATTTCAGAAGGAAATGATGATTGCTTTGGGAATTAAACTAGTGGCCACTCATGTTACAGTCTGGCAAAGAACTTGTATACATTTTGTTCAGGTTCTGAGACTTTGCATTAAACTGAGTTTAAAGGTGGTGCCCTAATTAATCTGGCCTGGAAAATTTCAAGGCAATCAAATGTTCAGACTATAGCATGAGTGCAACTGGCTGCTTTTAGCCAGATTTATAATGAGAACTGGGAGCAAAAGACAGAGCAAAAAAATTTTTAATACTTTCAGTTTGATCATAAAAGAAAGCATGTGCAAAGTTGGGGCTGAAGGAGGTATGTTTGCTGGAGAGATTAGAGCTACTAAAAAGAAACCATGTACTTTGCACCAGGATAAGAAGGAAGATGCTTTAAAGGAATCTCAGGAATCAGCAAGACATCACACATCACAGAATCAAGGCTATAAATGTGTAAAATTGGCAGAGGAGTTGAGCTGCTCTCAGCACCCAGGAGGAGGCTTCTGGGCCGCTGTACCACCTCCCCCCAGTGCAGAGGAGGTGAGCCACATGGGTGCCAGCAGCACCCTGCCACTCCGTCCAATTGAGAAGACACATAAACAAGTCTCAAAACCAGACTTCTAAATCACCTAAAGCAACATGAAAGGGAAATGAGATGGAAGACTCTGATATTCAACCACCTGGACTTCTTGAACTGGCAACAAAAGAGGATCTGGAAAAAATGAAATCACAAATAATTTCTCAGATAACAGCAGAGATTGTGCCCATAGTGGAAGACATGATTAATAAATCTAGAGATGAAACAGATGAAAAAACAGAGGAGGTGAGGAACATGATGGAATCCCAACATAGGAAACAAGTGGAATCCATAAAACAGATACAGATTTCCAAGAGATTAAAAACTTCATTGAAAGCTTACAGAGCAGAATGAGCCAATGTGAGGACAGAATTTCACATATAGAAGATAAGACTGCAGTTAGTGACCAGACAATTTCTTTAAAATTGTAAGGCACCTTTAGAAATCAATCTAGCAGCTGCTAGACAAAGCAAAGAAGAATAACATCAGACTGATTGGAGTCAATGAAGAAACAGGAGAGAGTGCAGATGACATAAAAAACTTCACAGAAGTAATGGCAGAAAACTCCCCAAGCAAGCAGGGGAAAAGAACTTGACATATAGGTAAATGAGGCATATAGGACTCCAACTAGCCTTGATCAAAAAAAAATCTACACATAGGCATATAATAGTTAACATTTCAGAAACCCAACAGAAGAACAAAATTCTACAAGCAGTTAGAGAAAAGAAACAAATCACTTACAAAGGAAAGCCTGTCAGAATCACAGTAGACTTCTCAACACAAACCCTCAAGGCAAGAAGAGCTTGGGGTGATGTATTTCAAGCCCTAAAGGAAAACAGCCTCTAACCCAGACTGATGTACCCTGCAAAACTATCTTTCAAAATTAATGGAGAAATAAGATACTTTCATGACAAAGAGCACCTTAGGAACTTCATGAATACCAAACCAGCACTCCAAAAATTTTAGACAATATCCTAGGAACAGACAATGAGGATCACAACCCCAGGAAGCCCAGCAGAATGAATCTGTTGGGCATGACAAGAAATTAAACGTGAAGGGGGAGAATCCAACAAAAAGAAAAAGTCATGACAAGGATAAGTCAATACATATCCATTATAACCACCAATGTTAATGGTCTCAATTCACCAGTCAAAGGAAATTGACTGGCAGAATGGGTCAAGTAGCAAGATCCAACAATATGCTGCATACAAGAAACACACTTTATTAAATGCAAAGGGGGAGAATCCAACAAAAAGAAAAAGTCATGACAAGGATAAGTCAATACATATCCATTATAACTATCAATGTTAATGGTCTCAATTCACCAATCAAAGGAAATTGACTGACAGAATGGGTCAAGTAGCAAGATCTAACAATATGCTGCATACAAGAAACACACTTAATTCAAAAAGAAACTCATGGACTAAGTTAAATGGTGGAAAACAATACTCTATGTGACAGGAACCCAAAAAAACCCAGGAGTACCTATCCTCTGCAGATCAAGTGGATTTCAAACCAAAATCTGAAACACTTCTGGTTCCAAGAATTTCAGATAAGGGATAGTCAACTTGTATGTATAAATCTATTGTGAACATGTGTTTTCATTACTAAGTAAAAACTTAAGAACAGAACTGTTCGTTCTTAACAGTAATACAAGAAATTTCTATATTGTTTTCCAAAATGGTTTTATCATTTTACATTCACATTAGCAGTATTGAAAAGCTCTAACTGGAGCCGGGGATTTAGCTCAGTGGTTCCGCTGCCTGAATTGAAAGCGCAAGGTCCTGAGTTCAATCCCCAGTACCACAAACAAAACAAAACAAAACAAAAACAAAAACGTTCTAATTGGTTCACACCTAAGCTGACATTTGTTCTTTTAAAACTTTTAACTTCATCTCCCTAATGAGTGTATAATATGATCTTGTTATTGTATTGATTAGTATTTTTCTGACTCTAGTGTTGCACACCTTTCCTTGTGCTGTACTGGCTATTTATCATCTTCTTGTGTCTACTTTTTAATTGGGTTGTCTATTAATGAGCTCTAAGTGTTCTTTATCTATTCTGTTCATAAGTTATATGTATTATAAACATGGTCTAAGAACTACTTTTCATTTTCTTAACAATGTCATTTAAAGTTCTAAATTTTGATGGAATCTCATTTATCAATTTTTTCTTTTATACGTCATGTTTTTTGTATCCTAGAAAATTCTTGCCTACCCTAAATTCATGAACATTTTCCCTTATAATTTCTTCTTAAAGTTTTATAGTTTTAGTCTTTCATATTTAG